>OU342741.1:483499194-484025758 GCA_910589775.1 Avena eriantha | reverse complement strand
CACTAGTGGATCCATGTGTGGTCTTGGGAAGAACAACACATGCAATGACACTGGTGATATGTGGTCTGTGGAAAGAACACACATCTAATGACTCTAGTTGTGGTTCATGAAAAGAGCAGACATGCAATGGCACTGGTGGTGATCCATGTGATGGTTCATGGGAAGAAACACACATGCAATGACATGGGTGATTCCATGTGTGGTTAATGGGAAAGAACACATATGCAATGACACTGGGTGTGTTCATGATATGGCTTGTGAGAACAACACACATGCATCGACACTGGTGGCCTCCATGTGTGGTCTGTGAGAAAGAACACACATGCAATGACACTAGGTGTGGTTCATGATATGGTTTGTGAGAAGAACACACATGCAATGACACTGGTGGATCCATGTGTGGTCTTTGGGAAGAACACACATGCAATGACACTAGTGATATGTGGTCTGTGAGAAGAACACACATCTAATGACTCTTGTTGTGGTTCATGAAAAGAGCAGACATGCAATGACACTGGTGGATCCATGTGTTGTTCATGGAAAGAACACACATGCGATGACACTGGTTGATCCATGTGTGGTTCTATGAAAAGAGCAGACATGAAATGCCACTGGTGGATCCATGTGTGGTTCATGGGAAGAACACACATGCGATGACACTGGTGGATCTATGTGTGGTTTGTGGGAAGAAACACATGCAATGACACTAGTGGATCCATGTGTGGTTCATGGGAAGAACACACATGCAATGACACTGGGTGTGGTTCATGATATGGTTTGTGAGAAGAACACACATGCAATGACACTAGAGGACCCATGTGTGGTCCGTGAGAAGAACACACATGCCATGACACTGGGTGTGGTTCTTGATATGGTTTGTGAGAAGAACACACATGCAATGACACTGGTGGATCCATGTGTGGTCTTGGGAAGAGCACACATGCAATGACACTAGTGATATGTGGTCTGTCAGAAAGAACACACATCCAATGACTCTAGATGTGGTTCATGAAAAGAGCAGACATGCAATGACACTGGTGGATCCATGTGTGGTTCATGGAAAGAACACACATGCGAAGACACTGGTGGATCCATGTGTGGTCTGTGAAAAGAGCAGACATGCAATGACACTGGTGGATCCATGTGTGGTTCATGCGAAGAACACACATGCAATGACACTGTGTGTGGTTCATGATATGGTTTGTGAGAAGAACACACATGCAATGACACTGGTGGATCCATGTGTGGTCTGTGAGAAGAACACACATGCAATGACACTAGGTGTGGTTAATGATATGGTTTGTGAGAAGAACACACATGCAATGACACTGGTGGATCCATGTGTGGTCTTTCGGAAGAACACACATGCAATGACACTGGTGATATGTGGTCTGTGAGAAGAACACACATCCAATGACTCTAGCTGTGGTTCATGAAAAGAGCAGACATGCAATGACACTGGTGGATCCATGTGTGGTTCATGGGAAGAACACACATGCAATTACACTGGTGGATCCATGTGTGGTTCATGGGAAGAACACACATGCAATGACACTGGGTGTGGTTCATGATATGGTTTGTGAGAAGAACACACATGCAATGACACTGGTGGATCCATGTGTGGTCTGTGAGAAGAACACACATGCAATGACACTAGGTGTGGTTCATGATATGGTTTGTGAGAAGAACACACATGCAATGACACTGGTGATATGTGGTCTGTGAGAAGAACACATATCCAATGACTCTAGTTGTGGTTCATGAAAAGAGCAGACATGCAATGACACTGGTGGATCCATGTGTGGTTCATGGGAAGAACACACATGCAATGACACTGGGTGTGGTTCATGATGTGGTATGTGAAAAGAACACACATGCAATGACACTGGGTGTGGTTCATGATATGGTTTGTGAGAAGAGCAGACATGCAATGACACCGGTGGATCCATGTGTGGTTTGTGAGAAGAACACACATGCAATGACACTTGGTGTGGTTCATGATATGGTTTGTGAGAAGAACACACATGCAACGACACTGGTGGATCCATGTGTGGTCTTCGGGAAGAAGACACATGCAATGACACTGGTGATATGTGGTCTGTGAGAAGAACACACATCCAATGACTCTAGTTGTGGTTCATGAAACAAGCAGACATGCAATGACACTGGTGGATCCATGTGTGGTTCATGGGAAGAACACAGATGTGATGACACTGGTGGATCCATGTGTGGTCTATGAAAAGAGCAGACATGCAATGACACTAGTGGATCCATGTGTGGTTCATGGGAAGAACACACATGCAATGACACTGGTGTGGTTCATGATATGGTTTGTGAGAAGAACACACATGCAATGACACTGGTGGATCCATGTGTGGTCTGTGAAAAGAACACACATGCAATGACACTGGGTGTGGTTCATGATATGGTTTGTGAGAAGAACACACATGCAATGACACTAGTGGATCCATGTGTGGTCTTCGGGAAGAACACACATGCAATGACACTGGTGATATGTGGTCTATGAGAAGAACACACATATAATGACTCTAGCTGTGGTTCATGAAAAGAGCATACATACCATGACACTGGTGGATCCATGTGTGGTTCATGGGAAGAACACACATGCAATGACACTAGGTGTGGTTCATGATGTGGTCTGTGAAAAGAACACACATGCAATGACACTGGGTGTGGTTCATGATATGGTTTGTGAGAAGAACACATATGCAATGAGACTGGGTGTGGTTCATGATATGGTTTGTGAGAAGAACACACATGAAATGACACTGGTGGATCCATGTGTGGTCTGTGAGAAGAACACACATGTGATGACACTGGGTGTGGTTCATGATATGGTTTGTGAGAAGAACACACATGCAATGAAACTGGTAGATCCATGTGTGGTCTTTGGGAAGAACACACATGCAATGACACTAGTGATATGTGGTCTGTGAGAAGAACACACATCTAATGACTCTAGTTGTGGTTCTTGAAAAGAGCAGACATGCAATGACACTGGTGGATCCATGTGTTGTTCATGGGAAGAACACACATGCAATGACACTGGGTGTGGTTCATGATGTGGTATGTGAAAAGAACACACATGCAATGACACTGGGTGTGGTTCATGATATGGTTTGTGAGAAGAGCAGACATGCAATGACACCGGTGGATCCATGTGTGGTTTGTGAGAAGAACACACATGCAATGACACTTGGTGTGGTTCATGATATGGTTTGTGAGAAGAACACACATGCAATGACACTGGTGGATCCATGTGTGGTCTTTGGGAAGAAGACACATGCAATGACACTGGTGATATGTCGTGTGTGAGAAGAACACACATCCAATGACTCTAGTTGTGGTTCATGAAACGAGTAGACATGCAATGACACTGGTGGATCCATGTGTGGTCTGTGAGAAGAACACACATGTGATGACACTGGGTGTGGTTCATGATATGGTTTGTGAGAAGAACACACATGCAATGAAACTGGTTGATCCATGTGTGGTCTTTGGGAAGAACACACATGCACTGACACTAGTGATATGTGGTCTGTCAGAAGAACATACATCTAATGACTCTAGTTGTGGTTCTTGAAAAGAGCAGACATGCAATGACACTGGTGGATCCATGTGTTGTTCATGGGAAGAACACACATGCAATGACACTGGGTGTGGTTCATGATGTGGTATGTGAAAAGAACACACATGCAATGACACTGGGTGTGGTTCATGATATGGTTTGTGAGAAGAGCAGACATGCAATGACACCGGTGGATCCATGTGTGGTTTGTGAGAAGAACACACATGCAATGACACTTGGTGTGGTTCATGATATGGTTTGTGAGAAGAACACACATGCAATGACACTAGTGGATCCATGTGTGGTCTTTGGGAAGAAGACACATGCAATGACACTGGTGATATGTGGTCTGTGAGAACAACACACATCCAGTGACTCTAGTTGTGGTTCATGAAACGAGTAGACATGCAATGACACTGGTGGATCCATGTGTGGTTCATGGGAAGAACACAGATGTGATGACACTGGTGGATCCATGTGTGGTCTGTGAAAAGAGCAGACATGCAATGACACTAGTGGATCCATGTGTGGTTCATGGGAAGAACACACATGCAATGACACTGGTGTGGTTCATGATATGGTTTGTGAGAAGAACACACATGCAATGACACTGGTGGATCCATGTGTGGTCTGTGAAAAGAACACACATGCAATGACACTGGGTGTGGTTCATGATATGGTTTGTGAGAAGAACACACATGCAATGACACTAGTGGATCCATGTGTGGTCTTTGGGAAGAACACACATGCAATGACACTGGTGATATGTGCTCTATGAGAAGAACACACATATAATGACTCTAGCTGTGGTTCATGAAAAGAGCATACATGCCATGACACTGGTGGATCCATGTGTGGTTCATGGGAAGAACACACATGCAATGACACTAGGTGTGGTTCATGATGTGGTCTGTGAAAAGAACACACATGCAATGACACTGGGTGTGGTTCATGATATGGTTTGTGAGAAGAGCAGACATGCAATGACACCGGTGGATCCATGTGTGGTTTGTGAGAAGAACACACATGAAATGACACTTGGTGTGGTTCATGATATGGTTTGTGAGAAGAACACACATGCAATGACACTGGTGGATCCATGTGTGGTCTTTGGGAAGAGCACACATGCAATGACACTAGTGATATGTGGTCTGTTAGAAGAACACACATCCAATGACTCTAGATGTGGTTCATGAAAAGAGCAGACATGCAATGACACTGGTGGATCCATGTGTGGTTCATGGAAAGAACACACATGCGAAGACACTGGTGGATCCATGTGTGGTCTGTGAAAAGAGCAGACATGCAATGACACTGGTGGATCCATGTGTGGTTCATGGGAAGAACACACATGCAATGACACTGGTGTGGTTCATGATATGGTTTGTGAGAAGAACACACATGCAACGACACTGGTGGATCCATGTGTGGTCTGTGAAAAGAACACACATGCAATGACACTGGGTGTGGTTCATGATATGGTTTGTGAGAAGAACACACATGCAATGACACTAGTGGATCCATGTGTGGTCTTTGGGAAGAACACACATGCAATGACACTGGTGATATGTGGTCTATGAGAAGAACACACATATAATGACTCTAGCTGTGGTTCATGAAAAGAGCATACATGCCATGACACTGGTGGATCCATGTGTGCTTCATGGGAAGAACACACATGCAATGACACTAGGTGTGGTTCATGATGTGGTCTGTGAAAAGAACACACATGCAATGACACTGGGTGTGGTTCATGATATGGTTTGTGAGAAGAACACATATGCAATGAGACTGGGTGTGGTTCATGATATGGTTTGTGAGAAGAACACACATGCAATGACACTGGTGGATCCATGTGTGGTCTGTGAGAAGAACACACATGTAATGACACTGGGTGTGGTTCATGATATGGTTTGTGAGAAGAACACACATGCAATGAAACTGGTAGATCCATGTGTGGTCTTTGGGAAGAACACACATGCAATGACACTAGTGATATGTGGTCTGTGAGAAGAACACACATCCAATGACTCTAGTTGTGGTTCATGAAAAGAGCAGACATGCAATGACACTGGTGGATCCATGTGTTGTTCATGGGAAGAACACACATGCAATGACACTGGGTGTGGTTCATGATGTGGTATGTGAAAAGAACACACATGCAATGACACTGGGTGTGGTTCATGATATGGTTTGTGAGAAGAGCAGACATGCAATGACACCGGTGGATCCATGTGTGGTTTGTGAGAAGAACACACATGCAATGACACTTGGTGTGGTTCATGATATGGTTCGTGAGAAGAACACACATGCAATGACACTGGTGGATCCATGTGTGGTCTTTGGGAAGAGCACACATGCAATGACACTAGTGATATGTGGTCTGTCAGAAGAACACACATCCAATGACTCTAGATGTGGTTCTTGAAAAGAGCAGACATGCAATGACACTGGTGGATCCATGTGTGGTTCATGGAAAGAACACACATGCGAAGACACTGGTGGATCCATGTGTGGTCTGTGAAAAGAGCAGACATGCAATGACACTGGTGGATCCATGTGTGGTTCATGGGAAGAACACACATGCAATGACACTGGTGTGGTTCATGATATGGTTTGTGAGAAGAACACACATGCAATGACACTGGTGGATCCATGTGTGGTCTGTGAAAAGAACACACATGCAATGACACTGGGTGTGGTTCATGATATGGTTTGTGAGAAGAACACACATGCAATGACACTAGTGGATCCATGTGTGGTCTTTGGGAAGAACACACATGCAATGACACTGGTGATATGTGGTCTATGAGAAGAACACACATATAATGACTCTAGCTGTGGTTCATGAAAAGAGCATACATGCCATGACACTGGTGGATCCATGTGTGGTTCATGGGAAGAACACACATGCAATGACACTAGGTGTGGTTCATGATGTGGTCTGTGAAAAGAACACACATGCAATGACACTAGGTGTGGTTCATGATATGGTTTGTGAGAAGAGCAGACATGCAATGACACCGGTGGATCCATGTGTGGTTTGTGAGAAGAACACACATGAAATGAAACTTGGTGTGGTTCATGATATGGTTTGTGAGAAGAACACACATGCAATGACACTGGTGGATCCATGTGTGGTCTTTGGGAAGAGCACACATGCAATGACACTAGTGATATGTGGTCTGTCAGAAGAACACACATCCAATGACTCTAGATGTGGTTCATGAAAAGAGCAGACATGCAATGACACTGGTGGATCCATGTGTGGTTCATGGAAAGAACACACATGCGAAGACACTGGTGGATCCATGTGTGGTCTGTGAAAAGAGCAGACATGCAATGACACGGGTGGATCCATGTGTGGTTCATGGGAAGAACACACATGCAATGACACTGGTGTGGTTCATGATATGGTTTGTGAGAAGAACACACATGCAATGACACTGGTGGATCCATGTGTGGTCTGTGAAAAGAACACACATGCAATGACACTGGTGGATCCATGTGTGGTTCATGGGAAGAACACACATGCAATGACACTGGTGTGGTTCATGATATGGTTTGTGAGCAGAACACACATGCAATGACACTGGTGGATCCATGTGTGGTCTGTGAAAAGAACACACATGCAATGACACTGGGTGTGCTTCATGATATGGTTTGTGAGAAGAACACACATGCAATGACACTAGTGGATCCATGTGTGGTCTTTGGGAAGAACACACATGCAATGACACTGGTGATATGTGGTCTATGAGAAGAACACACATATAATGACTCTAGCTGTGGTTCATGAAAAGAGCATACATGCCATGACAGTGGTGGATCCATGTGTGGTTCATGGGAAGAACACACATGCAATGACACTAGGTGTGGTTCATGATGTGGTCTGTGAAAAGAACACACATGCAATGACACTGGGTGTGGTTCATGATATGGTTTGTGAGAAGAACACACATGCAATGACACTGGTGGATCCATGTGTGGTCTGTGAGAAGAACACACATGTGATGACACTGGGTGTGGTTCATGATATGGTTTGTGAGAAGAACACACATGCAATGAAACTGGTAGATCCATGTGTGGTCTTTGGGAAGAACACACATGCAATGACACTAGTGATATGTGGTCTGTGATAAGAACACACATCTAATGACTCTAGTTGTGGTTCATGAAAAGAGCAGACATGCAATGACACTGGTGGATCCTTGTGTTGTTCATGGGAAGAACACACATGCAATGACACTGGGTGTGGTTCATGATGTGGTATGTGAAAAGAACACACATGCAATGACACTAGGTGTGGTTCATGATATGGTTTGTGAGAAGAGCAGACATGCAATGACACCGGTGGATCCATGTGTGGTTTGTGAGAAGAACACACATGCAATGACACTTGGTGTGGTTCATGATATGGTTTGTGAGAAGAACACACATGCAATGACACTGGTGGATCCATGTGTGGTCTTTGGGAAGAGCACACATGCAATGACACTAGTGATATGTGGTCTGTCAGAAGAACACACATCCAATGACTCTAGATGTGGTTCATGAAAAGAGCAGACATGCAATGACACTGGTGGATCCATGTGTGGTTCATGGGAACAACACAGATGTGATGACACTGGTGGATCCATGTGTGGTCTGTGAAAAGAGTAGACATGCAATGACACTAGTGCATCCATGTGTGGTTCATGGGAAGAACACACATGCAATGACACTGGTGTGGTTCATGATATGGTTTGTGAGAAGAACACACATGCAATGACACTGGTGGATCCATGTGTGGTCTGTGAAAAGAACACACATGCAATGACACTGGGTGTGGTTCATGATATGGTTTGTGAGAAGAACACACATGCAATGACACTAGTGGATCTATGTGTGGTCTTTGGGAAGAACACACATGCAATGACACTGGTGATATGTGGTCTATGAGAAGAACACACATATAATGACTCTAGCTGTGGTTCATGAAAAGAGCATACATGCCGTGACACTGGTGGATCCATGTGTGGTTCATGGGAAGAACACACATGCAATGACACTAGGTGTGGTTCATGATGTGGTCTGTGAAAAGAACACACATGCAATGACACTAGGTGTGGTTCATGATATGGTTTGTGAGAAGAACACATATGCAATGAGACTGGGTGTGGTTCATGATATGGTTTGTGAGAAGAACACACATGCAATGACACTGGTGGATCCATGTGTGGTCTGTGAGAAGAACACACATGTAATGACACTGGGTGTGGTTCATGATATGGTTTGTGAGAAGAACACACATGCAATGAAACTGGTAGATCCATGTGTGGTCTTTGGGAAGAACACACATGCAATGACACTAGTGATATGTGGTCTGTGAGAAGAACACACATCCAATGACTCTAGTTGTGGTTCATGAAAAGAGCAGACATGCAATGACACTGGTGGATCCATGTGTTGTTCATGGGAAGAACACACATGCAATGACACTGGGTGTGGTTCATGATGTGGTATGTGAAAAGAACACACATGCAATGACACTGGGTGTGGTTCATGATATGGTTTGTGAGAAGAGCAGACATGCAATGACACCGGTGGATCCATGTGTGGTTTGTGAGAAGAACACACATGCAATGACACTTGGTGTGGTTCATGATATGGTTTGTGAGAAGAACACACATGCAATGACACTGGTGGATCCATGTGTGGTCTTTGGGAAGAGCACACATGCAATGACACTGGTGATATGTGGTCTGTGAGAAGAACACACATCCAATGACTCTAGTTGTGGTTCATGAAACAAGCAGACATGCAATGACACTGGTGGATCCATGTGTGGTTCATGGGAAGAACACAGATGTGATGACACTGGTGGATCCATGTGTGGTCTGTGAAAAGAGTAGACATGCAATGACACTAGTGCATCCATGTGTGGTTCATGGGAAGAACACACATGCAATGACACTGGTGTGGTTCATGATATGGTTTGTGAGAAGAACACACATGCAATGACACTGGTGGATCCATGTGTGGTCTGTGAAAAGAACACACATGCAATGACACTGGGTGTGGTTCATGATATGGTTTGTGAGAAGAACACACATGCAATGACACTAGTGGATCCATGTGTGGTCTTTGGGAAGAACACACATGCAATGACACTGGTGATATGTGGTCTATGAGAAGAACACACATATAATGACTCTAGCTGTGGTTCATGAAAAGAGCATACATGCCGTGACACTGGTGGATCCATGTTTGGTTCATGGGAAGAACACACATGCAATGACACTAGGTGTGGTTCATGATGTGGTCTGTGAAAAGAACACACATGCAATGACACTGGGTGTGGTTCATGATATGGTTTGTGAGAAGAACACATATGCAATGAGACTGGGTGTGGTTCATGATATGGTTTGTGAGAAGAACACACATGCAATGACACTGGTGGATCCATGTGTGGTCTGTGAGAAGAACACACATGTAATGACACTGGGTGTGGTTCATGATATGGTTTGTGAGAAGAACACACATGCAATGAAACTGGTAGATCCATGTGTGGTCTTTGGGAAGAACACACATGCAATGACACTAGTGATATGTGGTCTGTGAGAAGAACACACATCTAATGACTCTAGTTGTGGTTCATGAAAAGAGCAGACATGCAATGACACTGGTGGATCCATGTGTTGTTCATGGGAAGAACACACATGCAATGACACTGGGTGTGGTTCATGATGTGGTATGTGAAAAGAACACACATGCAATGACACTGGGTGTGGTTCATGATATGGTTTGTGAGAAGAGCAGACATGCAATGACACCGGTGGATCCATGTGTGGTTTGTGAGAAGAACACACATGCAATGACACTTGGTGTGGTTCATGATATGGTTTGTGAAAAGAACACACATGCAATGACACTGGTGGATCCATGTGTGGTCTTTGGGAAGAGCACACATGCAATGACACTGGTGATATGTGGTCTGTGAGAAGAACACACATCCAATGACTCTAGTTGTGGTTCATGAAACAAGCAGACATGCAATGACACTGGTGGATCCATGTGTGGTTCATGGGAAGAACACAGATGTGATGACACTGGTGGATCCATGTGTGGTCTGTGAAAAGAGCAGACATGCAATGACACTAGTGGATCCATGTGTGGTCCATGGGAAGAGCACACATGCAATGACACTGGTGTGGTTCATGATATGGTTTGTGAGAAGAACACACATGCAATGACACTGGTGGATCCATGTGTGGTCTGTGAAAAGAACACACATGCAATGACACTGGGTGTGGTTCATGATATGGTTTGTGAGAAGAACACACATGCAATGACACTAGTGGATCCATGTGTGGTCTTTGGGAAGAACACACATGCAATGACACTGGTGATATGTGGTCTATGAGAAGAACACACATATAATGACTCTAGCTGTGGTTCATGAAAAGAGCATACATGCCGTGACACTGGTGGATCCATGTGTGGTTCATGGGAAGAACACACATGCAATGACACTAGGTGTGGTTCATGATGTGGTCTGTGAAAAGAACACACATGCAATGACACTGGGTGTGGTTCATGATATGGTTTGTGAGAAGAACACATATGCAATGAGACTGGGTGTGGTTCATGATATGGTTTGTGAGAAGAACACACATGCAATGACACTGGTGGATCCATGTGTGGTCTGTGAGAAGAACACACATGTAATGACACTGGGTGTGGTTCATGATATGGTTTGTGAGAAGAACACACATGCTATGAAACTGGTAGATCCATGTGTGGTCTTTGGGAAGAACACACATGCAATGACACTGGTGATATGTGGTCTGTGAGAAGAACACACATCTAGTGACTCTAGCTGTGTTTCATGAAAAAGTGCAGACATGCAATCACACTGGTGGATCCATGTGTGGTCTGTGGGAAGAACACACATGCAATGACACTGGTGGATCCATGTGTGGTTCATGGGAAGAACACGCATGCAATGACACTGGGTGTAATGTGGTCTGTGAAAAGAACAGACATGCAATGACTCTAGCTGTGATTAATGAGAAGAACACACATCCAATGAGTCTAGTGGATCCTTACGTGGTTTATGAGTGGTTTATGAGAAGAACACACATCCAATGAAATCTTGTGGATCTATCTTGACATAATTTGATGTATGCCACGATGGATTTCATTGTGAAAGACACTCACTTTCCATTTTTATACTACTCAGTATCGGCCTTGGTTTTATGTGGTACTACTCAGTTTTGCCCCCTACCTCTCTATCTTTCGTAGAAGCACAAATCTGTGCTCACCCTGTCTGCTACTCCCTGATTGGTTATCACAGTTGTCACGCGGATCGTGCGCACCAACCGTTGATTCTGTGTGATCCGACGATGATCGTTGCACACGTCGTGCCCTTCAGAGTACAACGTGAGACAACACGGACGTCTCCCTCAGCGAGACTTCTACAAGAAGGAACACAATGCCGTCTATGGAAAAAGTCGTCGAGCGGTCATGTCATGTTTAATCAAGTCTGAAAAGCCTACTACTGCTACTACTACGCCACAACGCATGCGTCATCGAGTGCACGGTCGTCGATGGACAGCTGCAATTTATTGTCACTTGATTTTAATAAGACATATCCCATTTTTTACGCAGCGGCTCTCAATCGCCAATTTTAGGGCCGTGTCAAACTTCGTACATAGAAATTGTGTGTGCACCCTTTGCATGTGGCTCAATACAGAACTGCCATGCATGGCCCGGGAAAAAACGTGACGTACGGTGCGCGTGTCGCGGTGCGCGGTGCAGTCGACTGCGCGACGTGTTGCACGGTGGTGCAACGAAACGTGCCTTGCTTCTATCCACCTTAGCTATAGAGCCCCTCTCCGCACACCTACTCCCACACTCGCTCACTGTCCTCACGCAACCCTCTCCACTGTCCCACCAGCATCCGGAAACTCCTGAGAATACCCCGTCCACGCCGGCGATGGCCGAGGAGGATAAGGTGGCCATCGTTGCCTCCATGGCCATCGGCGAGGAGGCCCCCCGTCTCCTCGCCGGTCCCCCTCTACGCGTTGAAAGCAGCTGCTGTCCCTGTCCAGGCCCTAGTGGAGGCATCGATGGCAGCCGCCATTCCCGTCTAGGCCCCCGTCCCAGCTACCGACGGAGCCACCGAAGAGGAGCCCCCCGCCGGCGAGGAGGCCCCCGCCGGTCACAAGCAGATCACGCACTTCTTCAGCACCTACGATCCAGATAAGTACATCGCTCCGCTGAACCCCTACGACACGGGCATCGACGACCTATGGTCGAGGTAACTTTGGTTTGCTCCCCTCCCCTGGTTCTTCTACCGTTTGTTAGAAATAATGGGGTAATCTATTTAAAATTTAGCTGGTATTGTCATGTTTAATATTCTGGAATTAATCCTGGAAATTGTGCCTAATTATCACACCGTTCCCATCATTGGATGCTAGATCTTGGTTTATTAGGATTCGCTTGTTCGCATTTCGATTGCTCGATCTTCTTACACCATCTACTCCCCCATTTTCCCTTTCTTCCAATAGGTTTCCGGCAGCGACGTCTGCAGCGATGACGAGTCCATTCACACCAAGGCTCGTCAAGTGCTGAGGAGGCTGCGGGCCGACAAGTATGACGGCTTCCTCAGGGACCCCCACAGCTGCCCCTTTCGCAAGGGGGTCATCTACTGCTTGACGAGTCGCGCCGCCGGCGGCACCGTCTTGAACACCTTACTAAAGCATGGAGAGGCCACGGGCTCCGGCATCCACAAAAGCGGCAAGCCCGAGCCCGCGAACGTCAACGCCTACATCGCTGAACATCGTGCTCTCTACATTCACCTCCGAAACCTCCAGCGGGTGGCCATCAAAGAGGGTCGCATGCCTCCAATCAGGCCCAAGGCCCCCAAGTCTAAGAAACTGGGCAGCAAGAAGTGGCAGAAGGACCAGAGGGAGATGGAGGCGCTGACGAATGAACGGGTTGGATGTCTCCTTGAATGTATCGGCATCTGCCACGGCTGCTGCTGCTAATCAGCTTATTTTGATTTTCTATATTTTCCTTGCATCCTATTTCTGGCCGAATGCATCGAACCCCGTTAAGAAACCTACTACTTTCTATTGCTATATCCTATTTAGCTGCGCATAGCTATATCTACATTTGTTTTGTTTTTTGAATGAATTTATTCTGCCTAGTGTGATTTGCTGCTTTAGATTTGCTACCTGATCGGAGGCAAAAAGAGGTCCAAAAGGGAATCAATTATCGAAGAGAGAATCTTCTCTAGATTTGCTACCAATTTGGGAAAAATGAAACATATCTGTTTAGCGAGAGAGGAAAGGGGTACTCTTTCAAACTGCCAGTTAACGAGCTACCATCTTGACGAGGCCCCATCTTAACGTCTCCTTCTACAAGAAGGAACAGGATGCCGTCCATGGAAAAAGTCATCGAGCGGTCATGTCACGTTTAATCAAGTATGAAAAGCCTACTACTGCTACTACTACGCCACAACACATGCGTCATCGAGTGCACGGTCGTCGATGGACAGCTGCAGTTTATTGCCTCTTGATTTTAATAAGACATGTCCCATTTTTATGCAGCGGCTCTCAATCTCACTTCCAACTAGGGCCCACTGTAAGAATCTTGGACGCGCTAGCCGGAGGACGAACAGCTGAGCTCGACGAGACCTAACGTCTCCGGTTCATCGAGTCACTCGCAGCCATCAACACATCCCTTTACCGAATCTATCACAACCCTACAAATCTCGCCGTATAGCCACCTACCTTCCCCTCTACATTTCCACTTTTAACTATCACCAATTTTAGAGCCGTGTCAAACTTCGTACGTAGAAATTGTGTGCGCCCTTTGCATACGGCTCAATATAGAACTGCCATGCATGGCCCTGGAAAAAATGTGACGTACCGTGCGCGTGTCGCGGTGCACGGTGCAGTCGACTGCATGGCGCGTTGCATGGTGGTGCAACGAAACATGCCTTGCTTCTATCGACCTTAGCTATAGAGCCCCTCTCCGCACACCTACTCCCACTCTCGCTCAATATCCTCACGCAACCCTCTCCACTGTCCCACCCGCATCCACAAACTCCCAAGAATACCCCGTCCGCGCCGGTGATGGCCGAGGAGGATAAGGTGGCCATCGTCGCCTCCATGGCCGCCGGCGAGGAGGCCCCCGTCTCCTCGCTGTTCCCCCTCTACACGTTAAAAGCAGCCGCTGTACCTGTCTAGGCCCTAGTGGAAGCATCGATGGCAGCCACCGTTCCCATCCAGGCCCCCGTCCTAGCTACCGATGGAGCTGGCGAAGAGGAGCTCCCCGCCGGCGAGGAGGCCCCCGCCGGTCACAAGCAGATCATGCACTTCTTGGGCACCTACGATCCAGATAAGTACATCGCTCCGCTGAACCCCTACAACACCGGCATTGATGACCTATGGTCGGAGGTAACTTGGGTTTGCTCCCCTCCCCTGGTTCTTCTACTGTTTGTTAGAAATAATGGGCTAATGTATTTAAAATTTAGCTGGTATTGTCATGTTTAATATTCTAGAATTAATCATGGAAATTGTGCCTAATTATCCAACACCGTTCCCATTGTTGGATGCTAGATCTTGGTTTCTTAGGATTCGCTTGTTCGCATTTCGATTGCTCGATCTTCTTACACCATCTACTCCCCCATTTTCCCTTTCTTCCAATAGGTTTCCGGCAACGACGTCTGCAGCGATGACGAGTCCATTCATACCAAGGCTCGTCAGGTGCTGAGGAGGCTGTGGGCCGACAAGTACGACGGCTTCCTCAGGGACCCCTACAGCTACCCCTTCCGCAAGGGGGGCGTCTACTACTTAACGAGCCGCGCCACCGGCGGCACCGTCTTGAACACCTTACTGAACCATGCAGAGGCCGCGGGTTCTAGCATCCACAAAAGCGGCAAGCCCGAGCCTGCGAACATCAATGCCTACATCGCTGAACACCGTGCTCTCTACATTCACCTCCGAAACCTCCAGCGGGTGGCCATCAAAGAGGGTCGCATGCCTCCAATCAGGCCCAAGGCCCCCAATTCCAAGAAACTAGGCAACAAGAAGTGTCGGAAGCACCAGAGGGAGATGGCGGAGGCACGGGCACTTGTAGGATGTGCCTGCAGCTATGTCGGCTGCCCCTGCTGCTAAGCTGCTTCTTTCTAGCTATATCCTATTTCTGGATGAATGCATCGAACCTCATTAAGCAACCTACTTTCTATCGCTATATCCTATTTAGCTGCGCACAACTATATCTAATTTGTTTTGTTTTCTGAAAGAATTTATTCTGCCTGGTGTGATTTGCTACTTTAGATTTGCTACCTGATCGGAGGCAAAAAGAGGTCCAAAAGGAAACGAATTATCGAAGAGAGAATCTTCTCTAGATTTGCTACCAATTTGGGCAAATATGAACATATCTGTTTAGCGAGAGGGGAAAAGGGTACTCTTTCAAACTGCTAGTTAACGAGCTACCATCTTGACGTCTCCCTCTACAAGAAGGAACACGATGCCGTCTATGGAAAAAGTCGTCTAGCGGTCATGTCTCGTTTAATCAAGTCTAAAAAGCCTACTACTTCTACTACTATGCCACAACACATGCGCCATCGAGTGCACGGTCATCGATGGACAGCTGCAATTTATTGCCAGTTGATTTTAATAAGACACATCCCATTTTTTACGCAGCGGCTTTCAATCTCACTTCCAACTGGGGCCCACAGTAAGAAGCTTGCACGTGCTAGCCGGAAGCCGAACAGCTGAGCTCGACGAGACCTAACATTTCCGGTTCATCGAGTCACTCATAGTCATCAACACATCCCTCTAGCGAATCTAGCACAACCCCACAAATCTCGCCGTATAGCCACCTACCCCCCTCTACATTTCTACTTTTAACTATCGCCAATTTTAGGGCCGTGTCAAACTTTGTACATAGAAATTGTGTGTGCACCCTTTGCATGTGGCTCAATACAGAACTACCATGCATGGCCCAGGAAAAAAACATGACGTACCGTGCGCGTGTCGCGGTGCACGGTGCAGTAGACTGCGCGGCGTGTTGCACGGTGGTGCAACGAAACGTGCCTTGCTTCTATCCACCTTAACTGTTGAGCTCACTGACCCCACGCAATCCTCTCCACTGCCCCACTAGCATCCGCAAACTCTCGAGAATACCCCGTCCGCGCTAGCGATGGCCGAGGAGGATAGGGTGGCCATCGTCGTTCCGTGGCCACCGGCAAGGAGGCCCCCGTTTCCTGGCTATATCCTATTTCTGGCCGAATGCATCGAACCTCGTTAAGTAACCTACTTTCTATCGCTATATCCTATTTAGCTACGCATAGCTATATCTACATTTGTTTTGTTTTCTGAATGAATGTATTTTGCCTGGTGTGATTTGCTGCTCTAGATTTGCTACCTGATCGGAGGCAAAAAGAGGTCCAAAAGGGAAAGAAATATCGAAGTGAGAATCTTCTCTAGATTTGCTACCAATTTGGGCAAAATGAAACATATATGTTTAGCGAGAGAGGAAAAGGGCACTCTTTCAAACTGCCAGTTAAGAAGCTACCATCTTGACAAGCTACAAGACACATACATAAACATAACACAACGAGGGTTAAATTTATTTTACTAGTATCACTTGATGTGCTAGACATCTTGGCAAGCTAACTGAGTTCCACAAAACAGAAACATAACACTGACAAGTAAAATTTAATTCACTCCTCATCAGACCACTTGACGCGCTTGCCATCATTCCAGGTACTCCACGTCCAAGGAACTGCTTTGTCCCAAATGGCATCTAACTTGGCACAATTAGCGGTGGATCATAGGCCTGATTCTTTCCGCTAGAAGATGCCGCCTCTTTGTTTGCCGCTTCAGCTGCAGCCTCTCTGTCAGCTGCTTCTTCAGCTACAAGCTCTCTTTCAGCTGCTTCTGCAGCCTCTCTGTCAGCTGCTTCAGATGCAGCCAATTTCTTTGCATATTCAGCTTCAAACTCAACTATTCTGCATTTTCTACAAAGGGCTCCCCTAAGCTGGTCTTCCCTCTTGCAAATAGGGCAAAACACGAGGTAACGTTGAAAAAAATGGATCTTCTTGTATAGCTGGTAGGTCACGTAAGCATCTATGGCTGCATACTTCAGGTTTATATCAGACAACGGCCACCCGTCCTAGAAATCGTGCCTATCTGTAGGGAAATCTTCCTTCATTTTATCGTATGACTCATCGAGGATTCTAGTTGTGAGTGATGCCATTCCATCCTTCTTCCTGCCCCCTAGGATCTTGACAAGACGCTGAATATCGATCCAGTTGTGCGCAGGAATTATAATTTCCTCTTGATACAATTTCGAAAAATCAGTTGTTGTGTCGACAGTGCAGAAAACAATTCCCTTTTTTTCAAGGAACTGGCGCAGCGCCGGACATTTCCTGTCAGTCCTGAAAGTATGTAGTTTGTCATCACCAAAATTTGTAACTACAAATATTTTGTCAATGCAAGATCATCATCTCAATATAATTTTGAAAAGTTTAGTAAATGCAAGATCAAGACTCTCAACATTGTATTGTCATAATTTATTCGGTTTTGCTATTTCTCAGTCGACTGAACGAGTTGCACATTTGTTTTAACTACGGTTGCACTTTTCTTAGGTGATTGAGACTAAAGAAAATCTCAGTCGATTGAGACATAGGCAAACCCTAATTTATTTGGTCCTAAGTAAAATCCAGTAGTTGCAAGATGAGCAAGTGGATAAAGAACAAGAGGAGAAAACCCTAAAAGCGGTTAGCTACAGAGAGCAGATCTACAAGCCGGGAGAGGTGGTAGACGAGGACGTGTTTCCGCATGGCAAGTTGAACGACGGCGACTTCACTCCCTTCATATGGTTGCTCCGGGGTGTACTCGAGGTCCAATCCCACAAACTTGTCCTCGTCTATCCCAAGACAACCTTCGTACATCCTTAGGACACGCACCATTGTCTCCTCCTCGTTGGTGTAGACAACGTCTATCTTCTTGTTGTCATGGGTGGTGAAGCTTGTCTCTAGAGTGCGTAGATCTTCCATGGCGGCAAGGAGAAGACGGGAAGAAGATAGTAGATGACAGGAAGAAGAAGAGTGGTTTCTGTGAGGCAGGGGAATGGTGGAACCGTCAATGTGCTTTTATGGTAGGGGTTAACGATTGGGACGGAAGTCCAAGTAGAGACGCGTGGCGGTGGCCGTTCCAGGTTCTGAGTAAACAAAAAATAATTATAATGCCGATACATGAGCCCTGTTTTGTCACGTCAATACACTGGGTAGGGGGCGTTGTCATATCCATTGTTCCAATGCTGCAAGCCTACGTGACATCCACCCCGCCTAAGCTACATGAGCGACATAACGGCGAACTGACAGGGGGGCCCAACTTGACGCATGTTAGCCTGATTTTTTTTATTGAAACGTAAAGTTGAATTCGTGCCAAAAAAGACCCTCTAAGTATTTGGCACACCAACTGTAGTCACCCTGGCTGATTTCAGGGAACATGGGTACCGCGCTGCCTGTACACCCCAACTTTCGGGCCGCAAAGTGATAATCTCGAGCCATGGGCACCATGATGATACAAAAGGGACGCCCTCGAATCGGGTGCAGAAGGCCATCACTCGCCAAGTCAACTTGGCCACACACTCGCCACCATCCACTACTGAGTACCTCAGCGGCAGCGAGTCCTGCATCACCTTCGACAAACGCGATCATCCGCCTCAAGTACCCCGTCCAGGCCATTGCCCCCTCGTACTCGAGGCGCAAATCGGAGGTTTCGACATGAGCCGCGTCTTCATGGATGGAGGAAGCAGCATCAACCTTATATTCGTGAGTACCTTGCGAGCAATGAGGATCCCTCTAACTTGCCTAGAGGCCTCGGACACAACATTCCACGACATCGTCCCAGGGAAAGGCATATACCCCCGGGCAAAATCAATCTCGACATCATCTTTGGCACGCCGAAGAACTTCCGGCGCGAGCGCATCGACTTTGAGGTCGTCGACTGGCCCTCACAGTACCACTGCATCCTCGGGCACGTCGCATTCGCTAGATTCATGGCAGTGCCCCACTACGCCTACCTGCAGATGAAAATGCCAGGTCCCAATGGCGTCATCACGATCAACGGGAGCTTCCAGAGATGTGACAGTTGCGACAGGGAATTCAATAGAATTTCCCAGTCCTTCGGCATGCAGGATGAACTCGCGAGACTAAAGGAGTCGACAGACAACAGTCTGCCTCCCCTGAGCTGGCCAAGTTCACTTGATCTCTCCTTCGACTCATCGGTGCACACAAAGAAAGTGCAGGTCACCCATCGGATCCCGCCAAGATGGCCCTCATCGCCAACAACTTGAGTCCCGCATAGGAACTCGCGCTCGTCGAATTCCTCCGTGAGCACTGGGAAATGTTCGCCTGGTGTCCAGCAGACATGCCAGGAGTTCCCAGGGAATTCGCCGAGCACGCACTCAACGTCAACCCAGACGCAAGGCCAGTCAAGCAAACAATACGGCGATTATCTGAGCCAAGAGCAAAGGCGGTCAGGATGGAGATCAATAGACTCCTCGACGCCAAATTCATACGCAAGATCAAGGAGAGCACTTGGCTCGCCAATACGGTGCTAGTACCAAAAAAGGACATGGATATCCTGCGGATGTGCATGGACTTCACCTCTTTAAATAAGCATTGTCCAAAGGATCACTTCCCGCTACCGAGAATCGACCAGATCATCGACTCCGCCGCAGGATGCGAATGCCTCTACTTCCTCGACGCCTACTCAGGCTATAATCAGATTCGAATGAAGGAGGAAGATCAAGAAAAAACAGCGTTTACAATGCCCTTTGGTGTGTTCTGCTACAATACAATGCCCTTTGGGCTAAAAACCGCAAGAGCCACCTATCAGCGGTGCATGCAGGCTTGTCTCAAAGAGCAACTCGGTCGCAACATTCAAGTCTATGTCGACAACATAGTAATCAAGACCAAGGAGGAAGCCTCCCTAATCGACGATTTGCGCAAAACCTTCGCCAACCTTGACCGCTACCGGATCAAGCTCAATCCGGACAAATGCGCCTTCAACGTACCATCTGGGCAACTACTCGGGTATCTCATCTCCGCAAGGGTAATCGAGGCGAACCCAAAGAAAATAAAAGCCATACTGGCAATGGAGAAGCCGAAAAAATAAGGGCATCCAGCAGCTGGCTGGGCCAATCGTGGCCCTCAGTCGATTCATCAGCCGGATGGGAGAAAAGGCACTGCCCTTCTACCAGCTCCTCCGCAAAGCTGAAAATTTCGAGTGGACCAATGAAGCGCAAGAAGCATTTGAAGACCTCAAGCGCCTGCTATCCACTTCGCCAGTACTGGTGACCCCACGAGAAAGGGAACCAATGTTGATGTATATCTCCGCCACCAACCAAGTGTTCAGCACAGTACTCGTGGTCGAACGAGCCGAGGAAAACAAGATCCACGGAGTACAGCGCCCAGTTTACTACCTTAGCGAGGTCCTCACGCCAACAAAACAGCGGTACCCGCACTAGCAGAAGTTGTCGTACGGCGTATTCATGACCGCCCAACGACTGCGCCATTACTTCCAGGAGCACCCAATCGTGGTGGTCAACGACGCCCCGTTGGGGCATATCGTCAATAACCCCGACGCCACGGGACGAGTCGCACTTTGGGGAATAGAATTGTCTCCACGAGACATTACATACGAAAAGCGCGACGCAATCAAGTCGCAAGTTCTCCCTGACTTCCTCGTGCACTGGATGGAGAACCAGCTCCCTGACAAGCCAGATATTTCCTACCTCTTGACAATGCACTTCGATGGATCCAAGCGGAAGGACGGAGCAGGTGCCGGTGTCATACTGACATCACCTCAAGGGGACAAGCTGAAATACATCCTGTGAATGTAGTTCACCGCCTCCAACAACGAAGCTGAGTACGAAGCCCTTCTGCACGGGATGAGGATGGAAAAAGCCTGCGGCGCCAAGAGGCTCATTATATACGGCGACTCCAAATTGGTCTTCAACCAAACGATGCATGAGTGCGACGCACTGAATGACAACATGATCGCGCACCACGACCTCTACGACACACTCAAAGGAGATTTCAATGGTTGCGAGATGCGGCACGTAGGTCGCGAAAGCAACGAAGAGGCGGACGCACTCGCCAACATAGGCTCTACCTGCGCCCCCATACCACATGGGGTATTTCTCGAGCGCATCTGTGAACGCTCCATCAAGCCAAAGGCCACAGAGAAGAAAACAAGCGCAGCAACGGACTCAGGGGCTATGCCGCCCAATGAGTCAATGGCACTTGATGACTTGGAGCTGGACACAGGACTCGAGGGACCAATGAGCGTCATGATGATTGAACAATGTTGGACGCAACCGTACATCACGTACCTCCTCAGCAAAACGCTACCGGACGATCCAACTGATGCACGGCACATCGCGTGGCGGTCCAAGGCATTTGCTATTATCAATGGCGAACTGTATAAACGCAGCATCACAGAAGTACTCCAACGATGCGTCTCCACGGCCGATGGAAGAGCCGTTCTCCTCGACATCCATGAGGGGACCTGTGGGCACCACGCCGGTAGTCGCGCCCTCATTGCCAAAGCTCTACGAGCTGGATTTTATTGGCCTATGGCCATGCGCGATGCCAAGGACATCGTCCAAAAATGCAACGCTTGCCAACGATTTGCGGACAAGCCGCACGCACTTGGCGCAGAGCTCCAGCCAATTCCATTGGCCTTGCCCTTCGTGCAATGGGGATTCGACATGGTTGGTAAACTCCCAAGGTCCTCACAAGGAGGCTATGTCTACCTCTTGGTCGTAGTTGACAGATTCACCAAGTGGATTGAGGCCATGCCAGTGACCAACCAATCAGGACATAGCGCAGTTAAGTTCTTCGAATCCATCGTCTACCGCTTCGGAGTACCGCACAGCATCATCACTGACAATGGGACGAACTTCACATCCAAGGAGTTCCAAGAATTCTGCGAGAATATGGGGATCAACATCAGCTACGCCTCGATAGGACATCCACAGACCAACGGTCAGGTGGAAAAAGCAAACGGGCTCATCTGCGGCGGCATCAGAAGCGACTCCTCCGGCCACTCGAGCAAGCCGCGGGTTGCTGGCCAGACAAACTGCAATCAGTACTCTGGAGCCTACACGCAACTCCAAATAGTGCCACGGGCTACACGCCATTCTATATGGTGCACGGAGCCGAAGCAGTGCTACCCGCCGAGGTACGGTACAAGGCGCCGCGCGTGGTCGCTTACAGCGAACAAGAGTCATCCCTCGCACTCGAAGACTCCGTTGACCTCCTTGACGAGGCAAGAGAAATCGCCGCAGAAAGATCAACGGTCTATCAGCAGAACCTGCACAACTACCACAGTAGGAGGCTACGCCCCAGATCCTTCGTCGAAGGTGACCTGGTCCTGCGACTAAAGCAGCAAGGACATCTCAAGCTCGAATCCCCCTGGGAGGGACCATACGTGATTACAGAAGTAATCCCAGGTGGCGCCTATCGCCTTCAAGATTTAGAGACAGGAGTCGCATACTCCAACCCCTGGAATGTCGCACAACTGCGACGCTTCTACCCTTAGTCGTTTTTCTTTTACATTACCAATAAGGAAATCAGCCAAGGCTACTTAGCCACACATTGTACTTCGTACTATCCCTCGAATAAATAAAGCTAAGTGCCCCAAAACTATGTGTTTTCTTTATTTTTCCATAATTTATCTACTCGGGGGCTGCGCCACCCTATACACATCTGTTCTATGAACTAAAAAGTGATATCCTGAGTAGCTGGCATATCAATCGAAACCCTTGACACAAACACCAACCCAGTTGCAACGCAGCTGACAGGTTGACAAAGGGACTGAGATAAAACCACATGGTTAGGCTAACGAAAAGGAATCGCATAGTGCAACACACTCACACGCTAACAAGCTCTTCATAAATAATCTATAGTCAGGTATACACCGTATATACGAACTTTACAACACGGCTATACTTATGTGCAGGATACAAATCAAGCTACTACTTCAACAAAAGAACATTGGTTTGTTCCTCAAAGAAGTCGACGATCTCTTCTGTTGGGCGATCCACCGCCTGGTAGTGCGACACCATATTCCAGGCAGAACCTGCTGGTGGCGTTGGTGGCCCAGCCGCAATTACCACAACATCTACGTCAGGCCTATGCAGTCGCACCAGCTATAGAGCGGTCTTGGCACAAGCCACCAACTGTTGCCTCACGCACTCGCGAACTGCGGTCAGGTCTTGAAACTTGGCAAGGAGGGCCAGCAAGCTTGATGGAGCAACATCCAGGGGAAACATCGTCTGATAAATGTTCTTCAAGCATGATTGCGACTTCTTCAGAAAGTCTAGCACTCGCGACGCACGATCCTGCAGGGTCGCCAGCACAATCGCACGATCATGATCTACCTAGAGGTATCCACTTTCTTGAAGTTGCTCCTGGGTAAAATCATGCATACGAATGGCAATTCTATCCTTCTCATCATGCGGATGACGCGCGCTGACAACTACACAAAGCAGCAACAGAAGCATAAGGACAGCGCACAATAGCGAGCGACTACAAGGAAAATATAAGAGCAAGCAAACTAACACTTGAATTGGTCGCCCAACTGCGTCACCTCGCCAAGCAGACACTGCCTCGGGCGGCGGCTTTCTCCGCCTTTGACTTCCATACATCCGCGCTACCGCGGAGCACGGGCAACTCATGCTCCAGCTACTTCACGCGGTCACGCAATCGTGAAAGCAGCGACAACTCACCTACCCTGGAGTGCGGCGGTGTCAAAGTATCATCAAGAGGCGGCGAGTCCTGAGTTTCCCTCAAAGGACCACTTGATGTACCCTACCACAAGCCAAGATAGAAACAAATAAGACGACCAAATCAACACAAATACAAAAGATTCGAGTGCATTCAAGACTAGCAAAAGTATCAGCAGATACACTCGCCAATAGGCATGTCCTTAACAAAGGACACAAACTAGTTAACTATTAAAAATCTACTGAGGAGCGATTGGCTTCTTCTACTTCAACGGCTTTGAGGGCTTCATCGAGTCCGTGGTAGTGTCAGATGCCACTGACTTTCCGCCAGCCCCTGATGCCGCAGCCTTCGCCGCCTTTTTGGCGCGTTGCAGCTCCTCAGAGTACTTCGCAACCATATTTATCAGCTGCGGCCCATATTTGCCAGAGGCAGTCGCGAATGGAGCAAAGACTACCTGCTGGCCGTCCGTGCTAACGGCATCGCCTTGCACACTGCGGCAGGATCAACCTCGACTCCGTGGGCCTGCACCATGGCAAGTGACATGGACGCACCAACCGCACGGAGGGAGTTCTTGAAACTTGAAGGAACACCCCAGGCGAGAGACTCCACCAGCTCATCCATGTTCTCGATTACCTCAGCCTTGGGCATCAACTCCTCCCGGGGGCGACCGAGAACGCCCTTGGCCTTGGAAAGCGTACCTTGAATGGCAGCGCTGTGGTCCTCGACTGCTGAAAGCGCACCCGCCAAAGCGTTGTCGCGGCGGAGGGCCTGAGGATCGAAGCTCGAACCGCTCGCATCTGTACACAAGCCAACACATGGATATAAACATCAAACGCCAATGGCAAAACACCGAACAAGAGAACAACAATGATATCCAACCAAGGTACTTGAGAGGGCTTTGGCAATCGAGAAAAGTTGTTCTTCGAACAACTTCTCCCTGGCTGCAATAGAGGCACAGAGGCCCTCTTCACGCTTTTACGCCTTGTCACGCGTCGCGATTGCCTCATCGCGGCTCTTCACAGCCACGGCGAGCGCCTTCACCATGGCGGCGGCGTCACATAGAAGGGCATTATGTTCAGCTACAAGACAGCACAAAAGGGATTGGCTATCAATCGACTACAAGACAACGATGTAGAAGAATGAGACGGAAAGGTACTTACTTTCCACCACGCGATACCGCGTATCCAGCATTGCATGCTGGCAGCCCATCATAAGCACTTGGTCCGCCAGATGAGCAGATTCCTTCACAAGGAGCTGTCACAACAAAGAAAACAACAAAGTTAGCAGATGCCATAAGCGGGCATCGACTGCAGCATGAGAAGAAGAAATCCTACACTTACATGATCCTCCAATGACTCCGAAGTTGTTTGGTGTGCCGTCATCCGGGCAACCATTCGATGCTCCCCCTCATGCGGAGAGCTGGAAGAGTTGTGCCCGGAGTGGGCCGCCAATGGAGGAGAAGGAGCACGCTCAACCTCTTTCTTGGCACCGGAGGTTGCGGCTCCAGATTCTTTCAGAAATTGGACATCGCCAGAAGATGATGACGCATGCTGACTGCAAGATAAAATCAACATCAAGAAAAGGCAACTGCAAAGAAGAACCAAAAAAGGAAGATTCGAATACTTACCACTCAAAATTATCAAAGTCAAAGGTTGGTTCCCCCGACTCCGACGAGGACTCCTTTGGCAGTCGCATTTTCTTGCGAGAAGAAGGCGCCACGGCACTCACGGGAATGGCAGGGATCGGCGACTCCGCACCAACGCCTGCACCTTCTGGAGTCGAAGGAGACGACGCATCGGAATCCTTGCTACACGAATGTTTGCGACTATCCGGACTACCGGACTCGGGGGCTTCCTCCTCCACATAAGATGGGACGGTCGACTCCGACTCGTCCTCTTCCAAGGCTTCGCGAGGGATAATCCCCTCAAGAAGAGGGGGCATACAGGGTGACACCACCCAATCCTGCATACAAACAACAATTTATCGCAAAGATAAGAAACAGCAAAGAAGCAATCGACAAACTAAGCTACTAACAACTATACCTCAGGAGGAGGGTTAGCAGCATCAAACGGAGGAATAACTGGCTCACTTGGGAGCACATCCTTGACGATGTACTTGGTGACCAGTCGAACCCTTTTATCCACTTCACTTATGGACATGCCATCGGCAGACACGCGAGTGACATCGTTAGCGCTAGCCTACTGAAACATGGGGTGGACTCTGGCCTGCAGGGGCTAGACGCGACGGCGCAGCCACATGCGAATGAGGGTGCAACCTCCCTCCTCTTTGCCTATGCGACTCTCGAGGTCGCAGACGCGCTCGTACAACACATCTGTCTCCGCGGACTCGCCAGGCATGACTACATTCTTCCAGGAGCGCCTCCTCTTGCATGGCGTCGTGCGATCGAAGGGTGCGAGTCCGAAGTTCTCCCCATGAGCCTTCTCGTCACGGATGTAGAACCATTTGTCCCTCCATCCTTGGACGGACGCCGTGAGCTTGATGTCGAAATAGGTGGCAGATGGGTCGACGTGGATTCCGCAGCCACCTACATCATAGACTAAAGAGCCAAACGCCGATTGGCGCTTCAACTTGAAGAGGCGCTTGAAGAGGACGAAGTGCGGCTCGATTCCGAGCCAGCACTCGCAGAGGGTGATGAAGCAAGAGATATGGAGGATAGAGTTCGGGGACAACTGATGGAGCTGAAGCCCATAAAAACAAAGGAGGCCCGTGAAGAAAGGATGCAGGGGCAAAGAAAGGCCGCGAATGATGAAAGCCAAGAACATCACTCGAAAGCCAGTGGGAGGAGAAGGAATTATCTCACCGCCGAGGACGCGCGCGTCGGCGACTGTGGCGGACAGCACTCCGTCTTGGCGAAGAAGACGGAGATCAGAAGACTTGATGATGGAGGGACACCACGCACCATTCGTGACGTGGGTGCTTGCGCCTTTCTTCGTCCCACCGGCGGCGGTGCTGGTACCCACGACGGAGGAGCCGCCCTTCTTCTTCGCCGCAGCATCGGTAGCCGCGGAATCAGCCGCAGCACCTCCCTTCTTCTTCCCCATTGCGCGACGGCGATATGATCGAAAAAATAGCTGGGAAATGCGCCGAGATGGTCCAGCGCCGCGGAAGAAAAGAAAGAAGAGAAAGTAATGGAGTAGCGGCAATGGCGATGAGGGCAGAAGATGAGCGCAAAGAAGATGTGAATTTTACCGTCGCAAATGTCACTACTTAAACCCTGGAAGATGCAATCCAACGGCTCAGAAAAACCCTACTAGACGTGTGGCAAAACATTGTGCGAAACACGTGGAGGAGCGGAAACGCGAACCATTCCCCCCACTGCTCCCATTACGCGCGGAAATCGAGGAGGTGCAGTTAAAATAAAGATTACGCACGCCCAGTCAAATCAAAATCAGGGAGTGGGACCCACTACTCGTCACGTCCCGTCAAACTCGCTCACGCGGGCAATTGAGGTCAGGAAATCGTTAGCACTGATGTCATCAAAGCAACGCAGCAGAAGACTTCGACTACTTTAGTCCTTGCTCGAGTCTTCGACTCCACCAAGCACTCGGGGCTACTCCCATAGGGAGCGCTCGTCGCGCACCCTACGAATTTTTCTTCTTCTTTTGCAGGAACAAGGACAGTCAAGCCAAACACAACCACTCGAAACACGGTTTGACTATGGACATGGGTTACTCCCATAGGGAGCGCCATAAACAAATTTGACTAAAACAAGCGAACAAAAGACGACAGCAGTCGCGAAAGTTCTTTAGTCCCTGCTTGAGTCTTCGACTCAACCAGGCACTCGGGGGCTACTCCCATAGGGAGCGCTGGTCGCACACCCTATGATTTTTGTACAAATTAGTGTGTGTTGATAACATCCACACTCGAAGTTTATGGCAACACCGCCTCATAGTTTTTCCCTACAAAGAGACTGCGTCTCCTAGGTTACCTGAATCGTCTCCGCGATGATAAATTTCGGATGTCGCGCTTGCAGCGTGAAGGTAAGACCTGAATAAGGCCTGGCAACGCATTTGTTGCGCACTACCAGAAACATATCCGTGCCTACAGGTACGATGAATATGCCTTGACGGACGCGTCAAGTGCTCACACCCATATAACTGGAATTCGACTCCTATAAGACCTCCGTGTCTTGAGTCGAATTACACCAGCACTTTTCCGGATTCGAGTCCGGGGACTCGAGTTCGAGTAGATTGCGTTGTTTTACCCTAAGGTAGTTAGTTGATACTGATGCATCGGTTAAATTAGGCACGCACATCAATAATCCCTATGACACAAATAAAGCAGTCGATAATATACTCATTCATGCGATCCACTGGATACTCGGGGGCTACTGACATGGGTATACCCTACAGGTACTGGAGCTTAGTATATACGGCCTGAATACGGCAGAAGCCCGCGGTGTCGCCAAGGCCCAAGAGAGGATTCGAGTGGCCTACGGACTCTCGATTGCTTGAAGAACAAGAAGAAGCTAAAGATAGAAAGTTAAAAGGGGAAAACCCTAACCTGTAACCGACTCGACCTACTACCCGAGACCTAGCCTATCTATATAAAGGCTAGGACGGGGCGGCGAGAAGGACACACGCAACCCTAGTTTCCACAACCCTCGCCAGATCACATCTGCGCACCATTGTAATCTTCGATTCCTTCGATAATTCCACGATCAGACAAGCAGGAGTAGGGACCTCTACAAGGCCTGAACCTGGGTAAATCTTCGAGTCCCCTGTGTGCTTGTTTGCTAGCCGATAGATGTCTCCAGCGCTCCCTCCTTCTCCAAAACCCAAGTCCATAACAATGGGCATTGATGAGTTAAACCCTCATTAGCTGGTGTTGGAGATCTTGATGCTGTGTTGGTGCCACTGTCGACACCGTCCTGATTCTTGTTCGAGTCAATGATGCCAGACTCGGTCTTCGCATCATCGTCATCGAAAACGTCAGTTTCTTCGGCAGGGGGCTTGGTGGCTGATACCTTCGATCCGGATTACGGATGTAGTATAGCTCTTTTTCCCTAGTAGACCTAGGTTATAGAATCCATGGGAAGCGAATGCATAGTGAAGTTACTTTAATGGACCTTCAGGAGTTTTAGTATTCCTTTTGTGTTTTTACCAGACCAATAGCTTGCGTCTTTTTGTTGTTGTCGATGATGGAGAGAGAGGGCCTAGGGCGTTCGGTTTGACTTGTAGATGTGCAAAACATCTGATGGAAATATAAGATAGAAATAAATTATGCGTGTACTTGTTAGAGCAAGATAGATTATATGTGGGCAGTGCATCCATAATTGCTATTGCCTCTGCAACCTCTTATAGCTATAACCTACTAGTCTCATCCATAGAAGAAAGATAACTAATGATATGCATAGTGATGTCACCGTTAATCCCAAGCAAATCCCTCACATACAGCCGTACTACCCCTTCTATCACTAGGGTTCCCAACCTGCAGATCAGTCATCACTCATACTCCCTATACCTGGCTCAACCCTCGGGGTCTTGGATACCTGACAAGTCCTTGGATTGAGATAAGATAGGATACAATAATCAGCATGTCATACAAACTAATACACGATCCCATCTATGGTAAATCACATGCACAATTGCTACATGGCTAGGCCGAAGCCTTTAGCCCAAGGAGAATTACTCACACATAGAGATGAGATCAACAATCACAAATATTGTAATGAAAATCATAAGATTGATAGCAATAGTCTTACAATGTCGCCAATCGGAGAAGAGATCTACTATTAAGAGTGGTGGAATATGGCTATCGAGATAGAGAAGGGTTTGGAGATCTAGAGGCGGCTGGAGATCTGTGGCAGAGACTTTTTGGCGAGGTCTGGCTTGTTTCTCATCGCTCGAGACTTCTTTATATAGGGGTCCCTTCATGAAAGTTGTTCTATTTGACCTAATGGTGGCAGCGCCAACTATACGACCAGAGCTATACGGTCGGAATTTTTACTTCGGCTGTATAGTTGGTTGTTAAGGCGTCTGCCTCCATTGTTCAGCTAGCTCCTGGTTTTCTTCTGGTTGTTGGAAATCTCGTATCTTTGACTTTAATGTAGTGATTCCCTCCTTTAAATGACATTATCTGTGCATGAAAAATACAAAAAGAAAGGATTACATACCCCTCTGAATATTAGCATTAGTGGCAGGGTTTAGAGAGATATTTCATCAAAAATATGATTAATATCCAGTTTAAATGTGGATGTAGATGGCTATATTTCAGAGCCATCAACCTCCCCAAGCTTAAACTTGATCGTCCCGAGCAAGAAAACCAAAATCAAAAAGGAACTCAGCATTTAAACTGAAATAACGAGATGGTGATCTTACTCATGATTAGTAGTCTCATGTTTCCTCCACCTCTTAATCTGAAAAACTTTAGCATAGATAGAATAACTGCAAGAATATCATATGGGTTTCATGCATCCTTATAGCGCAGCAAAATTATTGTAAACATGGATGATTCAAATGAGTAAACTTTATTCCATGTCAAGTAATCAACTCATAGGCTTTCCTTTGAATAGTAAAGTATAGTCATGTAAATTAAGAGTGTGAGAGTTGTCATGAAAAGCATATATACTAGAGTATCTCAATTATCCCACATCAATGAATCAAGACTTTGCAAGCACTACTTTTCTATTCATTGTCCTTCAAGAAATTTAGTTTTTAAGTAATTGAGAGCATGCCAAAGATTTTTATTAGTTTCTCGGGTTGTGATGGACACTCGTGGCATCACTAAGGTTTTTGTTCCTTTTGCATAATGATTACTCATAATAGCTAGATGAGTGATTCCATCATGATTACAGCTACTCGGGAGTGCCAAGAATCTTACCCACTATAGCATTACTGCTACACGTGTTTAATCAAATCATAGCTGAAAAATAGGAGTTTCCTCCATGAAGATCGTTCGTAGGCTAGCGGAGTTGTTGGCATCCCATGAAGTTTGACACACGTAAAGGTATATCATTCTTATGATTAACAAGTCAAACTTTGGCATGCTCACAAAAACCGCTAAACATTAATTCAATTGAACAAATCCTTTTAAAGAGAGCTATCAAGTCAATTAACATTTTCAATGATGTTGAGTGTCTTTAGAAATAAGCCTTCAAGACTAAGCACTACAACACCCAAGTACTCAATTGTGAGACTTTTTCTTATTACAATTGTTTAGAAATTTTTAGGCAAGTCTTGGTTAATTGCGAGAGCTAGAACAAAATGAGCCCAATTAAATACCCATGCAAACAACAATCTTACAACAATACAAAGACTCACTCCACCAATATAATATCTCAACATTTACTACTAACTAGCATGGGTTTCTCAAACTTCAAAAGTGGGGAGTCATAAGGCATACCTCTCATGTTTGGTTCCACTTCTCTCTTCCTTTTTTATTTGTTTCTTGGAAACTCGAAGTCGATCACTCTCCTGCAAATATATGAAGACCTCGAGGCGGAAAGAAAAGAAAGAGGGAAAATAAGGGAAAATGGAGAAAACTTTTTGTGATTTTTAAGAGATGGAATTGAAAGAATAGAAAATTGGCGGCAAAGCTTGGCTAGAAAATTTCGAAAGAAAAATAGAAATAACTAAAGATAAAGTGTTGGGAAAACCAACACGAGTGCTTATAAACCCAAATAAAAATGCAACCTCGAAATAAATAAAAGAAAATAAACGCCAAATAAAGATACATGAGGAAACTTCCCCAAGCTTAGGCTTTTGCAAACCCTTCAAATCATTGTGGTGGCGGGAGAAGTCATTACTCTAGTTCACAAATTGAGTTGAGAGGTTACTTGTTGATTCTTGGAGGTTCAAAGAGAGGTTGTGCAACCTCTCCACAGTCCCTTTGGAAATCTTGATACGTGGCGAACCGGGTTTGTGGTTGCTCCTCTTCTTGGTCCTCATCCTCTTCAGGAATTTATTCCTCGGGTTGGTGTTGCTCAACCTGCAAATCATATAGCAAATGTCCTTCTTCGATAGAGAAAAGACCATTAGGCATAGGAGCGGGGTAGATACACCCAGCTCCCGCAATATGCAGGTAATAAACACCACCTATCCTAGTGAGCATTCCACATGCCCTCAAGGTGGAGAAACCAACATGTGTCTCACCTAGTACGGGTTGCAACTCACCTAGATCGATGTCTAGGGCAGCGGCAAGCACGGTGATGATGCCTCCTCCTATGATTGGCCCTTGGCTTTGGGAGGCTTGGTTCTCTAGGTAGCGCACAAGGATGGTGCCCTAGTTGAGTGACAGGTTGCATTTGATGTAAGAAGCCTTTGCGAGGACTAGGATGTCCTCCTTGTTGAGTCTTGTGAACTCATTACGTGCCTACAAGTTTTTAGCAATAACACAGAATAAATAGCGAATTGCAGGATGTTGAATATTTTCCCCCTTGTTCACTCTACTAGTGAAGCTCATTCCATTATAGTATTGATCGGGGGAAGGACTTAAGCCAGTAAAGGATACACGTAAAGCATGAACATCATTGTTTGGCAAATTAAAGCATGTGCACCATTCATCTAATGTTAAAGTGTAGTTGTTGTTCATCAGACAGAAAGAAATAGTATCCTCTCCTTGCCATAGTTTAACGGTGCTTTGCAACAAACTTAAGAATTCAATGGTTAAGCGGCGATAAGTAGGTACATCATTGTACACAAAGTTTTGCAGGCCAGCTCTATTGCAAAGTAAATTAAGTCATCAGAAATACCGAGTTGGTTCAATATAATGGGACAATCCCACTTGGTGGCCTTCACTTCGTGGTTCTTGATCATGTTGAAGCGATCACGATGGGCATCATCCCTGAACTGTATCCCCATGCGTTCCTGAGCGGCAGCCCGAGAAGCGCTAGTGGTGGCACGAGCACGAGTTTGGATCCTTGTGTTCATCATCTAAAACATTGAAGAAAGGCAAAAATAAAACTTTTTGATCCAACAACAATAAGTATAATATATTCCTCATCTAAGCACACTAAAGAATCTCCTCAAGATAATAATCTAGGCAAGAAAATCATGGCAATTGGTTCATAGTAGGTCTCACCCTAGAATGAAAATGACAATAGATCGAAGATGAATTTGCAAAAATTAATTGGAGGATCGGAGGAGAAACATATCGTAGATCACTTGTGCACGAGGAAATCAAACGAAATTGAGTAGAGATGGAGATCCCTTGAGGTTTTGAGAGAGTTTGAAGGTAGAAGAAACAAAAAGGATTGAAGTTTTGCAGTTGGGAGTACCTTCCCGTGTGATTTTGTGGTTGGACGCAACTATACAGGTGCAACTATATGGACGGACATGTGTTCCGGTCGTATAGTTGGCGTTCTGTCAAAATATTAGGGTTTCCTCCTGGTGGCACAGCTATACGGACGCAACTATACGGGTGGAACAAAATGTTCTGGCCGTATAGTTGGTCGCTAAACTGTCTGTCCCTGGGAAAGAAAATTTGCAAAGACATCGATTTCTATACGACCGAAACTATACAACCAGAATTTTTATTCCCGCCGTATAGTTGGTCATTAAACTCTCAGTACATATGAAAACAAATTGTACGGAGGCATTGATATCTATATGACCGGAACTATATGGCTGGAATTTTTATTCTCGTCATATAGTTGGTCGTTAAACTTTCAGTACATATTGCAGAAAAAAATTCGATGGCAAAGATATCTATACGACCGGAACTATACGGCCGGAATTTTATTCCCATCGTATAGTTGGTCGTTAAACTCTCTGTGTGCATAAAATAAATTTGTTTCTTCGTAAACTATTTCTTTTCCTGTAACTTAGTGATATACCTTGTTTTTTGACAAAAAATTGATAGTAAATATTGTCGACCAACAATAGGATGAATAAAGCAGAATTTCAATTACTACCGAACTTCTTCTCCTCGAATGGAGTTTTCTAGCACTCTTTATTAAACATGAACTTAAACTAAAACTAAAAACTTAACTCAAACCTTTATTTAACATCGGCTGCCTCCCATGGAGTGCTCTTTTATGGTTAATAGCTTGACCTTGATGATACTCACTTGGGCCAGATGAGTGGAACACCCACTCCAAAGTAGTTGGCCTTCAAAGTGATGGCCTCCTTCTCATCATGTTTGGCTTTCTTCTTCCTGGGGAAATGAATAACAAAAGGAACCTGTGAAGGCAATTCCAACATCATGTTCCCTTTATGAAGGTTAATTAAAGCCTTTATAGTTAATAAAGGACGGGCTAGTATTATAGGAGCAACAATGTCTTCAGGCATGTCAACAATAACGAAGTCAACTAGAGCAGGATAACCTTTGATGTAAACTAAAGTGTTCTCCTTAATCCCTATAGCTTGTTTGTAGGTGGAATCTGCTAGATGCAATTTTAACTCAGTAGTTTCAAAGGAGCCAAGATTTAACTTGTTAAAAAGACTCTTTGGAATTGTTGAGACGCTTGCACCTAGATCACAAAGTGCAGCTATCTCATTGGTTCCAATCTTTATCTTAATAGTAGGCTCAAATATGTCATCTGGTTTAACAGGTAACTTTTCAGCAATTTTCTTGTATCCATCTTCAAGCTCGCGTACCTTAATTGCTACTTGATCAACAAAGTGTTGATACATGGCTTCATGATTACCTTCACTTACCGGAATTTTGACGTTGATCCTTTTTACAAGATCTTCGATGGTGTAGCTTGGTGAAGGGGCATTACTATAATCTAGTTCTTTAGGTTCCTCCCTTTGGATCCTCATCATTTTGAGTTCTTCAACAGGATTGGGCTCATCTTTACCTACAAATTTAGCTAGAATGAGAGTTTGACTCTCGGTTATCTTACCTAGATGTGACTCAACGATCCTTGTTCTTTCTTGAAGGGCCTGCAAATCATTTCTCAAACTAACAGCTTGTTTAGATAATTTACCAAGCATAGCATCATGGTTCTCCGTAATTTTGACTAGAATATTATTTTGTTCATTTTGTGAGTCTATGAAAGACTTAAGTGTTTCTTGGAGACTACCATTACTAGTTCCCATATTATTATTAGAGTTACTTGCAGGACTAGCATAATGTTTCTGAAAGTTAGGATTGTAACTCTTCTTCCAAGAAGGATTGTAATCATTACGAGCTATGAAGTCTATTTCTTCTATGTTTGTTTTAGGGGTGGCTCTTACCTGAGTTTCCTTACCTTTTACGGCTAGTATGAGCTCATCCAACTTAGCATTGAGATCTTCGTTCTCTTGTGGTGAAACAGAGTTCACCTTCTTCGTGTTTGATCTTTCCACATGCCATTGGGCATTGTTGTCTTGCATATTGTATAATAGTTCCTTTGCTTTGGTAATGTGTTTACCCATAAATGTTCCTCCAGCTGCAGTATCAATCATAGACTTAGACACATGATTAAGAGCATTGTAAAATAAATGGAGGATTAACCAATCTTCCATCCCATGACTAGGACAGTTTCTTAGGCATTCTTTCATCCTCTCCCATGCAAGCGCTAGTGGCTCACGCTCTTCCTGTCTAAAGCCAGTAATATTAGATTGAAGTTGCATAGTCTTTGCAGGTGGGAAAACTTTAGTCATAAATAAAGAACTACATCACACCTATCATGTAATAGTATTTTTAGGCAAAGATAGCAACCATTCTTTAGCTCTCCCTCTTAGAGAGAAAGGAAATAGACGTAACTTGACTGCATGAGGGTCAACGTCTTTTATACGCATCATATCACATATTTCAGCGCAAGTATTTAAGTGCATACATGCGTATTCAACAACAGAGCCTCCAAATTGATTCTGTTGAACCAAACTGAAGTAATGGGGCTTAATTTCATAGTCATCAGCAACGATTGTTGGCTAAGTAATAGGAGTACACAAATAATCATTATTGGGAGTAGCAAACTCCCCAAGCTTCTTTTCAGTCATACTTCCTATGTTTTTGGGTTTTCTTAGATTAAAAATTATAACAGTAAAAGCAAGAATTTAAAGACTAACTAATTTTTTGGTTTATCAAATAAAGAATGAAAGCAAACTAACAAAATTAAAAACAAGAATTAAAACTAGGAAGGTTCCTAATAACCTCACTAGGGTAGCTATTGCTTCCCCGGCAACGGCGCCAAAAAAGGGGTTGATACCTTCGATCCGGATTACGGGTATAGTATAGCTCTTTTTCCATAGTATACCTAGGTTATCGAATCCACGGGAAGCAAATGTGTAGTTAAGTTACTTTAACGGACCTTCGGGAGTTTTAGAATTCCTTTTGTGTTTTAACCGGACCAATAGCTTGTGTATTTTTGTTGTTGTCGATGATGGAGAGAGAGGGCCTAATGCATTCGGTTTCACCTGTAGCTGTGCAAAATATCTGATGGAAATAAAAGATAGAAATAAAGTATGCGTGTACTTGTTACAGCAAGATAGATTATATGTGGGCAGTGCATCCATAATTGCTATTACCTCCGCGACCGCTTATAGCAATAACCTACTAGTCTCATCCATAGAAGAAAGAGAACTAATGATATGCATAGTGATGTCACCATTAATCCCAAGCAAATCCCTCACATACAGCCGTACTACCCCTTCTGCCACTAGGGTTCCCAACCTGCAGATCAGTCATCACTCATACTCCCTATACCTGGCTCAACCCTCGGGGTCTTGGATACCTGACAAGTCCTTGGATTGAGATAAGATAGGATACAATAATCAGCATGTCATACAAACTAATACACGATCCCATCTATGGTAAATCACATGCACAATTGCTACATGGCTAGGCCAAAGCCTTTAGCCCAAGGAGAATTACTCACACATAGAGATGAGATCAATAATCATAGACATTGTAATGAAAATCATAAGATTGATAATAGTCTTACAGTGTCGCCAATCAGAGAAGAGATTTACTATTACAAGTGGTGGAATATGGCTATGGAGATGGAGAAGGGTTTGGAGATCTGGAGGCATTTGGAGATCTACGGCAGAGACATTTTGGCGAGGTCTGGCTGTTCTCATCGCCCGATGCTTCTTTATATAGGGGACCCTTCATGAAAGTTGTTCTGTTTGACCTAACGGTGGCGGCGCCAAATATACGACCGAAGCTATACGGTTGGAATTTTTGCTCCGACCATATAGTTTGTCGTTAAGGCGTCTGCCTCCATTGTTCGGCTCCTGGTTTCTTCTGGCTGTTGGAAATCTCGTATCTTTGACTTTAATGTAGTGATTCCCTCCTTTAAATGACATTATCTGCGCATGAAAATTACAAAAAGAAAGGGTTGCATGCCCCTCTGAATATTAGCATTAGTGGCAGGGTTTAGAGAGATGTTTGATCAAAAATAGGATTAATATCCAGTTTAAATGTGGACGTAGATGGCTATATTTCAGAGCCATCAGTGGCACAATGACGGACTGAAAGAACATCTTGGAGTAGTTGGTCATCTCGGGGACACCACAAGCGTATCCATACAAGACTCCCAAATGGTCCGACGTCTTGGTCATTGTCATCTTCAACGATAGTCGAGATACCCTTGGTCACTTGCCAGATCTCCATACTACCATGGTTACTCATCACCATGGTAAGGGCGTTCTAGGCAGTTGTCCGAGCATACGACATCTTCCAGTCCTCGATTAGCTTCAGAAAATCCTTGGCCTTATCTCTTATCTCAAATGTAGATATATTGTCTAGGTTGGAAAGATTAACGGCTTCGCCAGTTTCTTCAAGAATCTAGCGGAAGTCATGGATAAAATCTCTGACTACGACAAGTCGATCTGCATGAGATTCGAAATAGGAGGCATCCACAATGTTGAGGTGCTTTGTGCAAAGAAAATTTAAACTTCTGGCGACAAGTCGGAAAAACTTATAAAATAAAAGGGTACGACATTGGCAACTTACAAAAAATGGAATGATCTATTTGAGTTTTCTCATCCCTTAAGCTTTGGATCTCATCCCAGAGTGCACTGGGAAATGTCTCCCTGCCTGCTCATTTCTGATTTAAGATCTCCAATCTCTTTATCTCAGATGGCCGAGGCCTTGCCAAGTTTCTTTGTGGCGGTCATTGGACTCTAGGAGATTTTCACATTCTCCGTGCTCCTTTTTGAGTTTATCTAGCTCGGCACGCAATTCGGCATTCTCCATCTCCAAGACCTTGAAATTTTCGGCCTCCTCCACCATTTTGCAAGACTGTTTCAACAAATCTGAAATGGAAAAAAGAGAAGATAGTAGAATCACAATTCGGCAAGAAACAATAAAAAAAATAGGAGAGTCAAAAAATGCTTACCTTCTATCTCCTCCTTCTCCACCTTTAGTTGGCAATTTTCAAGACGGAGAGACTTAATGTATTTCCGTTTGGTACATATGTTCTTCAATTGTTCATGGTTGTAAGACATAATTTTCTACGGAGAGACTCTTTCTTTTTATCACTTACCTACTCGAGGACGAGCAGGAGTTAAGCTTGGGGATGTTGATACATTGCAAACGTATCCATAATTTTTGATGTTCCATGCTTGGTTTTATCTACTTTCTTGAGTTTTTTCCACACTTTGGAGTACTTTTCATATGATTTCTTGGACTAACCTATTAACAAGAGCCACAGTGCCAGCTACATGTTTTCTGCTGTTTTTGGTTCCAGGAAAGTCAGAAAATGAATATTCTCGGAATTGGACGGGACAAAAGCCAAAGTCATTTTTTTAGCGTGGGACACCTAGAGCCAGAATACGAGACGGTGAGGGGCTGGGGCCCGGCCACACCACCTGGCCACCCGGCCAGGCCTAGCCCGCGCCAGGGGGTGGTCTGGTTACCCCAGGCAGCCCCTCGACCTCTCCTTCCGCCTATATATTGCCCCTGATACGGAAACCCTAAGCACCCGATCAAAAATCCACGAAAGAGTCTATAGCCGCCGTCATCTCGATCCCTAGATCGGGAGGGATCTGAAGCTCTTCCTGGCACCCTGCCGGAGAGGGGAATTCACCCTTGAGGCCTTCTTCATCATCATGCAAGCCTCTGGTGTGATGCGTGAGTAGTTCATCTCTGGACTACGGGTCCATGTAGTAGCTAGATGGCTGGTTCTCCTCCTTTGTGCTTTCATGTCTAGATCTTGTGAGCTCCGTTCATGATCAAGATCATCTATTTGTAATTCTGCATGTTGTGTTTGTGGGGATCCGATGGATATTGAGATGCTATTTCAGATTGATTATTGATTCTATCATGTCTTTGTTATTTGTGACTTGCATGCTTTCCGTTGTTAGTAGCTATCTTGGCCAAGTAGATGCTAGCAACTCCAAGAGTTAGTATTTATGCTCGATAGTGGGTTCATGCCTCTGGTAATCTAGGGAAGTGATAGAAATCTCTAAGGTACTAGATGTGTTGTTGCTACTAGGGAGAAAACAACAATCCTTTGTTCATAGAACAATTGTATTGTTTACTTTACACGCAGTTCATAATTGAATTATCCGTTGCTTGCAACTTAATACTGGAGGGGGTTCGGATGATAACCTGAAGGTGGATTATTAGTCATAGATGCAGTTGTATGGCGGTCTATGTATAATGTTGTAATTCCCAATCGAATCTCAAAGGAGTCAAGATGAGTAGTATATGCTTGTATGCTTCCTCGATGTTTGTCAATTGCCCCGCTGTAATTTGTTCACCCAACATGTTATCTATCTTAAGGAGAGCCACCTCTAGTGAACTATGGACCCCGGTCCTTTCTTTAACTTTCAATCTACAATCAACTATTTACTACTTTGTGTTTACTTTCTGCAAACTATTACTCCCTTCCATTCGATACATTTAATCCTTTGTTTTTAGCAAAACCGGTGAGATTGACAACCTCGTCGCAAGTTGGGGACAGAGTTTTGTGGTTGTGTTGTGCAGGTCTCCACGTTGCTGTTGGCACCGGTAGTGCGCCCTGCCAAAGTTCAGCTAGCTACACCTTTGGGGTGTTTCCTTGCTCCTACTAGATTGATAACCTTGGTTTCATAACTGAGGGAAACTTACTACTGTGCTCATCATACCTTCCTCTTGGGGTTCCCCAACGAGCTCGTTAATACACGAGTCAGCAAGTACTTTTCTGGCGCTGTTGCCGGTGAGTCAAGGACATCTTCACGAGGGGAGTCCCTCATAACAAATCTCTTTACTTTGTTATTTTTGTTTTTCTTAGTTTACTTTCGTTTTGTTTGCTTGTTTCTTTATCAAAAACACACACACAAAATTAATTTTACAAGTTTGCTTTCTTTATTAAAAACACAAAAAAATTAAGTCTTTCTTTATTTGTTACCTTTCCCTTAGCACACCATGTTGATCCCTAAATTCACCCTGAAAGACCTTTCAATAGGTAGTGGCTCCATAATTGGAAAAGATAATATTGAAGAATTCTTTAATCATGTTAGTAAACATGAGGATATTGAGGAGAGGTCCCTTGCAGAACTTGCTCCAAACTATGAAATTGCTGCAGCTTCTTTAGTTCACATGTTGGAAGCTAGGTTTGTTAACCTTAACCCCTTAATGCAAGTATTGCTTCATAAACATAAAGATATAATAATAACCACTTTATTATTGCCTCTTGGGCATATCTCCAACAAGCTTACGTAGAGGAAGGGCAAGGCGACGTAGGAGAATCCGGGAGCGAGATTGGCACACGATGTACCCAGGTTCACGTCCCCTCGGTGGAGGATCGCTACGTCCTGCTATCAATCCAGTATAAGATCATACATTGGTTTACATGGAGCCGCCGTAGGCGGAGGGAGAGACTACATCTAATATGATGTGGGAGAGAGATTCGATCTAATGAGAGATGTCCCCAAAAGGGTGCCCATGGTGGCTTTATATATGCAGCCAGTTAGGGTTTACAAGTGCTAATGGGCTTTTTATTGGAGTCGCCGTCTTGGGCCTCCGGTCGGCGAGTCATCTGGGTCCAGCAACCGCCAGTCACTATGTTTGGCGAGTCGACCTGCCATGGGCGACTCCGCTTCATGGGTATACCCCGACTGGTATTCCCCCATCATGGGTATACCCCGATTGGTATTCCCCCATCAGTTGTGTTCAGGTCTCCACGTTGCTACTAGAACCGGTAGTGCGCCCTGCCAAGGCTCATCTAGTAACACCTTTGGGTGTTTCCTTGGTCCTACTGGTTCGATTAAACCTTGGTTTCATAACTGAGGGAAACTTGTTGCTGTGCTCATCATACCTTCCTCTTGGGGTTCCCAACGATCTCTACATCAACCACGCACCAGCACTTTTCTAGACGCTGTGCATTGAACCATCAAGCATTTTTCTGACGCCGTTGCCGGGGAGTCAAGAACATCTTCACAAGGAGAGTCCCTCATAACCAATCTCTTTACTTTGTTATTTTTGTTTTGTTTAGTTTCTTTTTTCTTTTTTTGCTTGTTTCTTTATCAAAAACACACAAAAAATTAGTTTTACTAGTTTGCTTTCTTATTTCAGAAACACAAAAAAATTAAGTCTCCTTTAGTTGTCACCTCTTCCTTAGCTCACCATGTTGATCCCTACATTCACCCTGAAAGACCTTCCAATTGGTAGTGGTTCTATAATTGGGAAAGATAACATTGAAGAATTCTTTAATCATGTTAGTAAGCATGAAGATACTGAAGATAGATCCCTTGTAGAACTTTCTCCAAACTATGAGATTGCTGCAGCTTATTTAATTCACATGTTAGAAGCTAGGTTTATTAACCTCAACCCTTTAATGAAAATAATGTTTCTTAAGCTTAAAGAAATTGAGGACCCTGAAAAGAGGGATTTTATTCTAGAAACTTAATTTAAGGAATTCTATGATGTTGCCAAGGAAGCTAGAAAAGTCTTTGAACGTTTCAATATGCTAGGCTCATGTGTAGATGTTATTGGTACACAAGAAAATATGAACAATACCGAACCTAATGGGGAGGAAACTAAGATACCAACACCCTTTAAACTTGTAGCAATGCATGAAGCCATAGAAAAGAATCTTTATTGGATTGTTCTCGAAAACCCGTTTGATGAAAATAGTGAACCCAAGAATATTGAGAGAGGATCCTCTAGAACTTATGTGGATGAGATACCTTGCCTTGTTGAAGATATTTCTGGTATCAATCTTAATGTTTCTTCATTTGAGAACACTTGATTCTTTTTCTTGCTTCTTATGCCTAACTTAAAGGCTTTAAAGAAGAGTACTTATTGGGATATAACCCAAAAGTGTTAGATGAGTCTTGGAATTTATTACCTCTGTAATAACCGATCCTTATCCTTTTTATTTGCTTTTTGTGCCAAGATTAACCTCCAATGAGAGAGAAGTAATTATTGGGAAAGTTGTTGTCCCGAAACAGATTTCTGTGCTTCACCGTAAACATTCGTGTAAAATCTCTGTACATCCTTTTGAGGCATGAATTTTTGTGCTTCTGCCCCAGGTTGTTATCTAACTTTTTTTAGTTCAACACTTTTCGATTTGAGCAACAGAAGGTCTTCTAAAAAATTCGGCTTTACCTGCTGGTCTATTTTGACAGATTTCTGCCATTTTCTGCATTTGCTTCTTGTTGGTTCCTCTTTGAGTTCTTTTGGGGAATTGAGATTTTTGAGGGAAGTTCTACAGTAGCTATTGTTTTCATGGAAGTTTTATTGGTATTAGAACTGAACCTAAATACTTATTATCTTGAGCGCACTAATGTTGCTAATAAAGATTGTGTGAAGTTTTGTGTGAAGGAAAAAATTTCAGGTGTATGGAAGGAATGAGTAATGAGATGAAGGATGGACTAAAGCTCAAGCTTGGGGATGCCACGCATGTCACCCCAAGAAATATCCAAGAAGTACAAGCGTCAAAGCTTGGGGATGCCCAAGGCATCCCCCTCTTCATCAATAAAAATCCTAGGTTTCTTCCAAACGCTTCATTTTTATTGTTTCATGCACAGTTGTGTTGTTCTTGGAGCGTCTTTTTTTTCGTTTTGGTTTTCGTTTGCTTTGTTTACTTAGTTCACTGAGTAAATTTGGTTGGACCCCCTCTTTCATACATTGTCTTTCCAATAGTTTGGTTTGGATTGGAAAAGAGTAGGAAAGTTCATGCTTAAGTGGTAAAGAGAGGTTGTTTTTGATTGTTGCCTATGCTTTGTCATGCCATGCTTGATATTGTTTTGGCTTTATTCTTAGTATTCTTCGTTGTAGCATGACTTGTTATAAACAATTGAGATTGCTTAATGTGCCTTGGAAGGATCATGCGTTGTTTTAGCATATTAAAGCATAGTATTGTGGTATTCTCCTTCGATGCTTTATTTGGGTTGACTTGGCGCATGCTCACACCATGTTATGACTATCCCAAGTCACCATTGCCTTTATGATCCTTTAGTTTTCAACTTGTAGTATCACTTTATGCTTTGACCAATGATGTTTTGTCGCTTTGCATGATTATGGCCATTATTGCTCTCTTAGTTGGTCGCTCCCAGTCTTTTGCTAGCCTCCACAACCTAGTATGAGTTCCACTCATGCATCCAACTCCTTAAACCAAGTTATTCCAAAGAGTCCACCATACCACCTACTAGCATATGCTATTCCAAGTATATTCATGCTTTTGTTTCCCTTCTGAATTAAACTAGTTATGAGAAAACTAGTGATTAAAGCTCTCACGAACTTGATGGCACACTTTACTTTTCTTGCCCTTAATAATCTTGAACCATTGTGTCATCTATGTTGTATATGCTTGCACTTATTTGTTGGGGATTAGCAGAACCATGCTGTCATGTGGAACGCTTTCAACATTACACTTGTACTTTGTACCTAGTTGATATCATGCTCTTTTGTCTATGGATGTCGTCGGTGTGAAATGAAAGGGGAGCTTGTAAGTCCATGGAGTTATGTATGTGTTAGAGAAACGCCTGGGCCGCTGGTCTAATCCATGCTGACATGGTGGAAACCTGCAGCTTAACCATAATGAGCTGTCTATGAAGCATTCTTCTTATAAAAAAAAGAGAGTCCGATATTGAGAAAAAAAGAGAAAAAGAAAAAAAAAGAGATTATGAAAAGAGGAAAGAGAGAAAAAAGCACCAGTTTCCCATGGTAAATAAGAAGACTGCTGAGATGCTCGTTGTCTGCTTGCCTTGTCATTTTGATATGGGGATTCTTCCGTATCATCGAGCAAGGGGTACCCCGTTGGCGGTTCTCTATGATACACATGTACTTACTGTGACAAGAACTTACCGGTAATTAAACTTGAGAAGCATGAGGAGCGTCCCTCGTATTCAAGGGACATGAGATTTCCAACTTATACTTTGTCAAGCATATACACCATAGTTTGTTCACTTTAACCTTAATCACTTCAAGATGCTTATGATAGGGGAAATGAGAGCTGAAAGCTATTAAGTACCATAATTTTTGGAAGCTCTTTATGAGACTTGAATCCCTACTTCCTTCTATGAAGGCCTTTCTTCCACTTTTATATTGAGGCTCCACCTTCTATGTTTATACACCTACTTTGGGAGCATAGTGGCCATTCTTAGTTCTATGTGCATTGTCCCAAGACTTATTGATTGATGCATACTTTGATATTGCTTGTTTTAAACTATTTGTATCTAGTCACTCTTATAAACTTTGAAGGTGTGCTATGCATTTATGATTGCTACTCTATGAGGGACAAGTTGAATGCTACTATGCTATGTTTTCTTTATGTGAAACAAACAAACGTCTTGCAAAGCATTGTTATTCATTAATCTTTTGTTTGTGCCTTTTCATGTTGCAACATAGTTTGTTTGTCGTATTACTAGAACTTTGTCTTTCATGTTATGATTGAAGTACTCTGATCCTAGCTTTCAATATTTTACAAATACTTTGATGAAGTTTATGATGGTGCATGTCACCTCAAAAATTATTCTTTCTTTTTATCACTTACCTACTCGAGGACGAGCAGGAGTTAAGCTTGGGGATGTTGATACGTTGCAAACGTATGCATAATCTTTTATGTTCCCTGCTTGGTTTTATCTACTTTCTTGAGTTTTGTCCACACTTTGGAGTAATTTTCATATGATTTCTTGTACTAACCTATTAACAAGAGCCACAGTGCCAGCTGCCTGTTTTCTGCTGTTTTTTGTTCCAGGAAAGTCAGAAAATGAATATTCTCGGAATTAGACGGGACAAAAGCCAAAGTGCCTATTTTTCCGGAAGACATCAGATGCCAGAATACAAGATGGAGAAGGGCTGGGGGCCGTCCACACCACCTGGCCACGCGGCCAGGCCTGGCCCGCGCCAGGGGGTGGTCTAGCCGCCCTAGGCACCCCCTCGGCCTCTCCTTCTGCCTATATGTTGCCTCTGATATGGAAACCCTAAGCACCTAATCAAAAATCCACGAAAGAGTCTGTAGCCACCGTCATCTCCTTCCCTAGATCGGGAGGGATCTGAAGCTCTTCCCGGCACCCTGCCGGAGAGGGGAATTCACCCTTGAGGCCTTCTTAATCATCATGCAAGCCTCCGGTGTGATGCGTGAGTAGTTCATCTCTGGACTACGGGTCCATGTCGTAGCTAGATGGCTGGTTCTCATCCTTTGTGCTATCATGTTTAGATCTTGTGAGCTTCGTTCATGATCAAGATCATCTATTTGTAATTCTGCATGTTGTGTTTGTGGGGATCCGATGGATATTGAGATGCTATTTCAGATTGACTATTGATTCTATCATGTCTTTGTTATTTGTGATCTTGCATGCTTTCCGTTGTTAGTAGCTATCTTGGCCAAGTAGATGCTAGCAACTCCAAGAGTTAGTATTTATCCTCAATAGTGGGTTCATGCCTCTGGTAATCTAGGGAAGTGATAGAAATCTCTAAGGTACTAGATGTGTTGTTGCTACTAGGTAGAAAACAACAATCCTTTGTTCATAGAACAATCGTATTGTTTACTTTACATGCAATTCGTAATGCAATTATCTGTTGCTTGCAACTTAATACTGGAGGGGGTTCGGATGATAACCTGAAGGTGGATTATTAGTCATAGATGCAGTTGGATGGCGGTCTATGTATAATGTTGTAATGCCCAATCGAATCTCAAAGGAGTCAAGATGAGTAGTATATGCTTGTATGCTTTCTCGATGTTTGTCAATTACCCCGCTGTAATTTATTCACCCAACATGTTATCTATCTTAAGGAGAGCCACCTCTAGTGAACTATGGACACCGGTCCTTTCTTTTACTTTCAATCTACAATCAACTGTTTACTGCTTTGTGTTTACTTTCTGCAAACTATTACTCCCTTCCATTCGATACGTTTAATCCTTTGTTTTCAGCAAAACCGGTGAGATTGATAACCTCATCGCAAGTTGGGGATAGAGTTTTGTGGTTGTGTTGTGCAGGTCTCCACGTTGCTGTTGGCACCAGTAGTGCGCCCTGCCAAAGTTCAGCTAGCTACACCATTGGGGTGTTTCCTTGCTCCTACTGGATTGATAACCTTGGTTTCATAACTGAGGGAAACTTACTGCTGTGCTCATCATACCTTCCTCTTGGCGTTCCCCAACGAGCTCGTTAATACACGAGTTAGCAGGCTACAGCACCTTCAGCAAAAACCGACAAAGTTTCCTCTTTGCCAGGAGTCGGCAAGTCCTTGTAGTAAAAGACGTTGATGGCCATCTCTTCACTGATTCAGTAGCTAAAATCTTCGGATAGACTTGGTCTCTCCTAATTACTAAGGTAAGAGTTCTAGCATTGTAAGGAATATCAGTAGTGATGAAATTCTTCTAGGTACCAAAATAGTACCGGAAAAGGGTAAGACTCGGTTCGATTCCAAGATAACCCTCACTAAGAGTCGTGTGGGCACTAAGCTCTAACAGAAAGTTTGTGGGATATTATGGAGTTGGATGCCATAGTGATTGATTACCTCGGAGAAGAATTCCGACAGTGGACAACTCAGCCCACGATCGACATGCATCGTGAAGTGGACGCGATCGCCGCTGCATGGTGTCAGAATCACTTCGCCAAGCCGCTTCACCATGCGCCGACACGAAGATATATCTTCTCCTCCATCTGATGTAACTTATCAGCATCGATGAGGCACAAGATCCAAATACCGCGCCACTTCTTCACCTCCTCCGCGGTCGACGTCGATGTAAAGCCCGTCGTAGAAGATGAATCAGCCATCTCATCGGAGAGTCAAGAATTGGCGGCACTATTGATTTTGGTGGTGGAGAGAAGGAAACAAGGAAGCACACAGGGACACGAGGAAGAAGGCACTATGGAGTAGAAATGAAGAAAATGAGGTGATTTCACCCTCTTTATAGCCAATCTGCACCAAGATTAGCGATATACGTGCCGGATTTTCTCCATGTATCATAGAATGCATGGGGTAACTTCACTCCGAAGACTCCGCCTCCTCGACATCCGTGCACGCATTTAAACGACGCCTCGGTTCCCCGTAACACAGGACACACCAATGGTCACGCTGGCAGGATAAGTGTCAGTGATGTGAAAAAAGACCTGAAAAGTTGTTGGGTTACGTCACCAAAGAAACTTCCAACTCAGTTCAAAATGAGCATGGGAACTATAATGATGAATCAACAAATTTGACTCACAATGACTTGGATCCTACAATTTTTATTTGGAGTTTCGGGAACCCTAATATTATATAGCTGAAGAACGTTGAAGCTAGATGAAAGAATCTGACTTTGGATCTTGGAGGCTTCTGGGGGATACTATTGGGGATATACTTTCTGGGTATACCCACTTCTACTCATTGACTAGGATGGGCCACTTCTGGGTTAGAGCTATGCTCCGCGGGCGGCCTAGTCAAGGAACGGAGATGGAGGACCATCCGGCTACGAGCAGGCCCAAAAGACTTACCGACTTAGGCCTATAGATAGACTTGTAGTCCAAGTTGTACTATGTACCGACTTGTATCTAGTCGAATAGGTTTCTCTAGTAAACCCTAGGTCGGATGACTATATAAGCCGATTTAAAGGACAAAGTATGTCGCCTAGAGGGGGTGAATAGTCTTTTAAAATAGTTACTGTTTAGGCTCTAATAAATGTGGAATAAAACTAACATTTAATTTATCAAAGCACGAAACCTAAAACCTCTAGGTTCAACTAAGTGCACTAACAACCTATGCTAAGCAAGACAAGCAACAAGGTGATAGCAATATATAATACTTCAAGCACGATGGGTATCACAATGTTAATTGCATAAGTAAAGGGCTTGGTTGAGAGATAATCGATGGACGCGGAGATGATGATTTTTATCTGAAGTTCACTTCCAAAGAAGCTACATCTCCGTTAGAGAGGTGCGATGGCGCAATGCTATCCGAACACCAAAAATGTCTCACCTTGATGTGTGGTGGCTTGATAGCTCCAAATTTCATCACTTTTTATCATTGATTCCTCTTTTTTATTGCCAGATTTCACTGAAGATTACCCCTTTCTACTAACGTTAACATCGCAATTAGCGAATCCTTGGTTTCTTTTGATGGTTTTTAGACAATGAACATTTATGGAAGGTCTAATAGCATTTCTGGGCTAATTACACCCAAAGAAGCAAATCCCCAATTAGAGCCCCTTTCATTGGAGCCGTCCAGATTGCATAACGACCACTGGTACGATCGTGATGCGCCCGTACCATCCGCCCGTACTACCTACCATCAGCTTTGTTATATCTATACAAGAAACTTTCGTGAAGGCGGGACGACGAAAAAGATAAAAGAGAACACAACCGCCACAAACTCATCTAGGGAGGGAGAGATCAGATATGGAGAAGGAGAAGAACCTCATCTCATTCTTCGATGATCTCTAGCCCCTGAACCATTCACTCCACCATCATCCCCATTGATACTTAAAGAGAGAGATTGGCACTTGTAAGATTAGGGTTTGATACTTTGATCTACCTTGGTTTGTATTTGATTCGATCTTCAACTGGTATTGTGGCTTGCTACAATAACTTTGAGATGATTTTCATTCGCAATACAATTATGCCTTTGGTTAATCTTCCTCTCATGTCTGCGTAAATCCCCATAGGCATGGGAGATGTAGGAGATTGTGAGATGTGTTGTGCCTTCTTTTTTCATCCATTTTTTATTGTTGTAGTGTTTATTAAATTGTGAGAATGATTATCTATGTTTGCCTAATGCTTGTTATCTAATTTAAGGGCCCAGGTAACATGATCTAGAGAGCTCATAGGTATGAACTTGTATGCTAGCGAATCGGAGACCCCGAGTGACACGGCTGATATCAATGATGAGCTAGTACTACTAGAGGACAACAAGGAACCATCAAGATTAAAGCCTGATCCGGTCGGAAGACCTTAATTAATGTGCTGACCATGCTTGTTGGGGCTGGGAAGAATTGGCCATGTGGACTCCTAATCGGTATATGGGTTTCTTGCCTACTCACTTATAAATAAGAAATATCACAATTTCTTATCTCACTTTATTCATCTGGCACTTTCACTATCTCCATGAACCATTTCTCTCCACACCTAATTTCTCATCTGTAGGAACCTCGAACACATTTCTCATCTTTACTTTTATGTTATTTAATTGTCGCGTTTTCCTTACGCAAGTTTCCTCTATTATTCACTCACCACCTTCCACCTTCAACAATCATAGTCAATTCACTCAAGACCGGTGACACCTTGAGTGCGACAGAAACACCGCATAAAAACACTTACCTAGGCTCCTTATTGGGATCGATATAAAAACTAGAATTAATACTTTCGTGGAAACATGCTCTGAAAAACATGTGCAGTTGTAGGACATCATGGATCTATACACACCCAATGCCACACAAGGCACACCCTAAGATGCTAAGGCACGCAACTCACCGACGCCACAACATGCTCACCTTATTCTCCCGTGAGCTCGCCACAAAGGCCTACTCACAATCCACTATGGGACACTTGAGGGCAGTCACCAAACCCGTACAAGGCTTGGGGAAATCTCCACAACTCAATTGGAGGCTCCCAACAATCACCACAAAGTCCTCTAGCTTGAGGACACTCCACAACTCAATTGGAGGCCCCAAGGGAATCACAACACTTCCACACAACCGTCCAAGGTTCCAAGAACCCAAGAGAAACGAGCCCTCAAGCTTGAACTCACCGAATCTCCAAGGAGAACTCAAACGTATGCATCGAATGCAAGAGGAAAGTCCTTTACTCTCAAATTCTACCATAGCTACAAAAGCTATTGGGGGAATAAGAGAGGGAGATCACAAGAGGAGAACACAAAACTCTCTAAGATCTAGATCCCAAGGATTCCTTCACAAAGAAGGGATTTGGTTTGGTTGGGTTGTAGATCTAGATATGCTCTCTAAAATACCTCAAAAAGATGCAAGAATCATAGGAGGGGGAAGGGAGAGGACAAGTTCTTCAAGGTCAATAATGGAGGGGAGAGCAAGAGAAAAACGAACCAAAAGAGCTAGTACCCACGAAGGGGAAGACGATTCCCTTTTAAATGGGCTCCCAGATCTGACCGTTTGGGCCAAAACACGCCTGGGCGGTAGTACCAGTGAGCCACCGGAAGTTCTGGTCAGCCCTGGCTCCAACAGCTCGAAAGCAGTTGAAACGACCTGGTGGTATAGGCCGAAAGTTTCGGCCGGCCTGGGCCAAAACTTTCGGCCGGTACTACAGGTTAACTACCGGCCAAGTACTGATAAATAAAACGTGACCAGACCGAGAGATGACTGCGGGGTGTCACGGGTTTTGAGGAAGTGGGCTAGAATTTTCACCAGTACTACCAGCAGCAAAATATGCCTGAGCGGTACTTCTGATCAACTACCGGCCCAAGTACCGGTAAATATGCATCAAAAACAAAATAGGTGATGTGAGCATTCCCATGCTCACCGGAACTATCCTGGTACTTCAACCGGTACTACCGGCACCAAATTGGCCTAGCGGTACTTCTGATGAGGCAACGATACTTCCGGTCAGGAAAATATCCAAAACCACAACTGCCAAAACTTTTGCATTCGAACTCCAAATAAGATGAAACCAATTTTGTTGTAAAGATAATGACATGTAGAAAATATCATGTATATTTATATGTGAGATATTGATGAGTCCAAAATTAAAGCATATTTACCTTTTGTTTTTGCATAAGTAGAGTAGAGATTTTTGTCTTTTACTGTATTTGCACGCACCTTTTGTCCTTGTTTCAACAGGATCCTAAATTACTGAGTCTCTTATGAACATATAAATTGGAACTATCATATTATGTTGTAATATGATAGTTCTAAGTGATAAAAGTCATTTAATTGATTTACCTTCGCACCTCGAAGAATAGCAAACATGAGGAAGGCTACTGCACCGTTAACGACCAGTGGTACGGGCAGAGCCCGCCCGTACCATCTGCCCATACCACACGGCAGTGCAACCGCCTCATCAATTACTTTCTCCTGGCGAAGACAGATCACAGATCCGACATTCATAGCAACTTTGAGCCACGAAAAAACACACCAGAAAGGGATCTAAAGGAGGAACTTGGAGAAGGCAAATCCCTGCTGCTTCATGGATTAGCGAAGGACATCGCATCACCCCCTTCATCATCAACCACTACATCTCCGTCACCACTACCCCCCCCTTTTCATTCATTAGATCTTGTTGTAATTCCAGATTCAACTGTGGTTTGCACTAGATTTATCCCCGTACTTTTATCCATCCATATGATTATGATGATGTCATTGATGCTTCCATGTGCGAGTAGTTTCCCCTCGTTTTTAGGGAGATGGAGAAACCCTAGAACTATTATGAAATTGAAATAAAGATGATTTATTCTTGTGTCCATATGACTTACCGGTCTATGATAGATTTATGATGTGTGTTTGATATCTCTATTTAGATGGTATGTGTAGTTGGCCACATATCATTTGCCTTCGGGACTAAAGAATATGGTGAAATCCTTTGGACATGTTTGTAAGCGTACCCTGGAAGCTATCGTGACTATTGGCACCGGCTAGCAACCTGCACGGTCAAAGGAGTATTAAGAGAGATTCCCTAAGCTAATTACAATATCCATTGGGAGACCCTTAATTGTGATGGTCTGTATGGGTGATTGCTCTCAGACATCACAGTGGTTATTTAGATGTGACCTCATTCTTGGCTCAACAAAGTGACTGCCTACGAGCCTTGTAGTGAACATCTTATTATGGAGCTCTCTCCACACAATCATGACACAAGAAATAGGTTATCCTAATTATAATTAATAATATCATGCTAGAGGTGTATCCTACACCACCGAGAATGCTTTAGCCCTATTGAGTTCAACCACACTTCCAAACACTTTCGGTACTTGCTTTCTTTTACTTGTTTTAATTACTTTTCTGCATTCAACCAAAAACCTTTTATACACCCTTTACTTGAAATCAAAGGCGACTTACAAGTATCCTTTGGTGGAAAATGATGAGGGGCATAAAGATCTTAACCAAATAGCTCTTTGTGGGTTCGATACTTTTATTTTGAAACTAGCTACAATTGATCTGTGCACTTGCAATCATCAAGCTATTTTCTGGTGTCGTTGTCGGGGAGCTAAGCACTTTTGTTCTGTGTTCTTAGTTGCTTATTCTACTAATTGTTTTACTAAAGTTGTTTACTAGTTTTAGGTAAGCACCATGAATGCACTCGGACTGATGAATCAGCTCGATCCAGCTAAACACCTAGAGAAGTTCAATAGAGGACTCGTCAAAGAATTCCTGAGTGGGAGCGAACCAGAATACGAGGTTAACCCTCGCTTTATCGCTATTATTAAAGAGAAAACTTTTGCAGGAGATGATCCCGATGAGGATCTTTACACTCATTTAATGCATTTTACCGAGTTATGTTGGACACTTAAATTGAGAGAGGCTATTCTGATGATGAATTGTAACTTATATTGTTTAGCCAATCTCTAACCAACACTGCTTTAGCTTGGTATAGAATTTGCCATGTAGAGAAAATTGATACTTAGAAAATACTCAAAGGAGAATTCGTATTTCTATTCTTTCCCAATGTAAAGATAGCTAAAGTAAGAAGGGAAATCACGAACTCCAAGAACCGCTCAGGGGAAGGCTTGGTAAGGGCCTTCAAAAGGTATAAGTCCCTACTTAATAAATTTCCTCACCATGATTTACCAGAATGGTATGTTTTACATATTTTCTATGGGGGACTTAATCAAGAAATTAAACATGAGCTAGATACAAATTTTGGAGGCTATTTTATGGAGCTAACTATAACTAAAGCTTGGGAGCTTCTAGAACATATTCACTGAAATAGAGAAAATTGGGGATTTTGATTTAGTTGGCGAAGGATGTATAGAAATTGAATATGATTGTCTCAATGCTTATAAGGAATCCGTTAAAGTAAAATAAATTGTTGATGAACTTCAACTTGATGATGATATTATCTTGCAAATCCTTCAGTATTTTATAGAACACATCGAAACCCCCAAGAAAAATTAGCTTCAATATACTCCTCCACCTGAGCCAGCTGAAGAAGATGATCCAATAATTGCAGCCCATGATGAGCCATTAAGGGAGACACCCCCATATGGTGAACCCCTTCCTTTTCCTAGGACCGCGAGAAAACATATGATGGCTCAGTATCTCAGATCAACGCGAAGAAGAAATGATGTTCCTCAACAAGCTGGAAGAAGAGGCACAAGCAAGAAAAACTAACGAATACAGGATATTAGAGAACCAACGAAGGAAAATATTCTAACCATGTTTACACATTGCAACATGATAAAGATAGACACCGAAGCTTCACAGTTCATTCAAGGAAAGGTAAAGGCTAAAGAAGTTGGTAAACCTATTCTTCCTTGTACTTTCGGTGGAACTTCTTATTATGATCTCCATGACATTGGAAGATGTTAACGTAATTCCATTTAATTTTTATTTGAAAATCCAAAAAGAACTAACCCCGACTGAATTGGAGGATACTGCCATGACGCGTCATATGCCTTTTGGTCATTGCAATGCCCCTACAACCTTCCAAAGGTGTATGACTGCTATATTTGCTGATTATGTTGAAAGTATTATGGAAGTATTCATGGATGATTTTTCTGTTTATGAGACTTCATTTAATCAATGTCTCCATAACCTTCATAAAGTTTTGAAGAGGTGTGAAGATACTAACATAGTATTGAATTGGAAAAAATGTCATTTTATGGTTCAAGAAGGTATAGTGCTTGGTCACAAAATCTCTGGTAAGGGTATAGAAGTTGATAAAGAAAATATTGAAGCAATAGAAAGGCTTCCCCCTCCTCGCGATATAAAATGTATTAGGAGTTTCTTAGGCCATACTACATTTTATAGAATATTCATTAAGAACTTCTCAAAAACTGCGAAACTGCTAACTAACCTTCTTCAAAAGGATCTTGCTTTTAATTTTGATGAAAACTGTATTACTGCTTTCAATATATTAAAACAAGCCTTTCTTGAAGCTCCTGTTATAAAAGGGTAATTGGAAGAAAACTTTTGATCTATTTTGTGAGGCTAGCCACGAATCTGTTGGAGCAATTCTTTGCCGGTATGATGGTGATGAACTCAATATCATTCATCATGCTAGTCTTACCTTGAATGGTGCCCAAAAGAATTACCCCATGGTAGAAAAGGAATTTTTTACTATTGTTTTCTCCTGTGATAAGTTTAGATCTTATATTATTGACTCAAAAGGTAAGAGTGCATACTGATCGTGTTGGCTTGAAAGAGATTCTTGAAAGGACTGACGTTAAGCCAAGAATGATCCGTTGGACTTCACTTTTGCAAGAATTTGATTTACAAATTCTTCAAAGAAAGGAAGAACAGGAGGAAGCATCCATGGACATTAGAGGAGATTGATCCGCCTGTGGTAGTACCATCCACCTACATACCCTCAGGAACTACAATTCCTAAAAGAAAATTTCAATTTCTCTTTGCAATGGGTTTTAGAAATTTCTTGCGACCAACCTTGTTCAAAGGAAAAAAAGAAAAAGTTGATTCAAGAATTAAAAGGATATGAAGGTACCTGAATAAACTCTTTCCCTCTCGATGAACAAGATATTTGAAATCTTGAAACATCTTTGTTCTGGTCGACTATTTGCTGTTTTTATTTGCATTTTTGGTTTCCCTTTGCTTTTTTGAATCTATTGCCGATTTGATGAGGTCAGTACGGACGGACCCGCCCATACCACTGCTTGTTAAACCGTCAGTACCCCTTACTCGTTTTTCACATATAGGTACGACCGGGTCGTACGGGCGCATCCGCTCATACGATTGGCCATTATCAGTTATGTGTTCCCCCATTCGATTCTTGTGTCAAAAAAAACTGAAGTTGGTAATAATCAGTACGGGCGGGCCGTATGGGCAGGTCCCTCCCGTAGCACTTAGTCGGTTTGATTATTCACTAGCTTCGATAGGGCTGATTTTTGGAAAATACCTGGTATGGGCGCGCCATACGGGCGTTCGCCCGTGCTAGTGGTCATTGCGATCGCGATTTCTTCTCTTTTCTCTTATTTCTTTCCTTATTTGTTGGGATTCTTTTCTAGCCGACCCTCTTTCTTCTGGTATGAATTTTTCCCTATTTCTAACCCTTAACAAGCCTCCCTAAAGGTCTTCCTCCCTCTTATATCAATAGATCCAATCTACTTGATGCGCTACCTAGTTCTAGGCAAAGGAAAACCTCTAAGCGTCATGGCCCCTTCATGGGATAGCTTCCAGACTTCCTCCATTGAAGCAGATGACCATGAAGCTCAAGGCCTAAGCCCGAAGAACAAGAGGTATGCTTATGACTCGGATGATGACGAGGAGGAATTCGAGACCTTCATGGAGCAAACAAAGAGAGCATGGAAGCAGCCAGATTATTTCGCTATGGTAAAGCCTAAAGACGAAGAAGAAGCAAAGAAAACCCATGGAAAGGGGTGCATAGAGTCACTCAAGCTCATTGGCACCAACTACTCTTCACCAAAATGTAAGAAAGCTAACCGACCTAATGTAGGAACTTACCAGGAGACTACGACACATACTTCTACAACAAAGAAGATTACCCTGAACACGCGCATGAGCATGAAGTCACAAGAGGATTGGGGGTTCAACCTTCTAGACGTGTCTATCAGCCTGCACGTTCTAGAAATGAAACAGCGTCTTCGCAAGATAGAGAAGTATCAAAAGGAAGAGCTCATTCATCGAGAGATCGTGTGCAAGCGCCTCTTAGATCTTGAAAGCAAGAAGGAACTTAATGACACACTAAATGGAGTCGCTGAAGGGATGTTCCTCTTGTGTTCAGATCTGTAGAAGTATCTTTTTCGCATATCTGCCCTAGAGGAGACAAACAAGAAACTTTGCGCAGCTATTTCCAGCAAAACACCTTCACCTTGAAGAGTGCCATGGTAACGAATAATCGCAAGGGATTATTTGATCCCACCGACTTGATCCAAGCTTTGGGGAGATCTATAACACCTTGTAATCTATCTTACAGTTTTAGCATGTTTACTTTACTACACACTTGTTAGGTTTTAATTCTAGAGTTTGCATTAGTTGCACCATCTTGAAGCTCCCTTCTGTCTGAGAAAAGAAAATTATCCGTTGAATTTCGAGGATTTATGATATTTGAAGATATCTTTTGATTCATGATTATTATATTAGATGATTGAATTAGGTTGAGTGTTATGATACTTGAACAGTTGTCAAGATTTTAGGGACTTCCACACCAACACAAGTATTAATTAAACTATGAGAATAAGAATTTTGGTAGCATATTATAGTCACAAGTTTTAAAAAGCCATAAACAGTAGTGAGCATGATCAAGTGGCTGTACTAAAAAGCGAAGAAATAAAATAATAGCTATCAAAAGAATTCCAAGGATAAAAGAAAGGTACGAGCTTGGAAAGAGAAAAGAAAAAGATTGATCATGAATCTTCATTATTGAAAATTAAGTGCTCAACTAATTTAACTTTATGATTATATAATACGTTGAATCACTAAAAGCTTCTTATAACTTCATTTATACAAAAAAATGTGTGGAAGCCTCTAAGTCATGTGATGTGTAAGGGTGTGATAATACCCCCAAAGTAACTTTACATCTGATATTGTATTCCTATTTCAATTTATGCTTCATTCATTATAACGAATCATGCCTCATGAACATAATGATCTTGTCCATAAGCCACCATCTTGCTCGGGGACGATCAAGGGTCTAGCTTGGGGGAGTTGATGAGTACAAAACTGAAGCATATTTACCTTTTGTTTTTGCATAAGTAGAGTAGAGATTTTTGTATTTTACTGTGTTTGCGTGCACCTTTTGTCCTTGTTTACAGGATCTCAAATTACTGAGTCTCTGATGAACATATCAATTGGAATTGTCATATTATGTTGTAATATGATATTTTTAAGTGATAAAAGTTATTTAATTTATTTACCATCGCACCTGGGAGAATAGCAAACGTGAGGAACGCTACTACAGTGTTAACGACCAGTGGTACAGGCAGAGCCCGCCCGTACCATGCGGCAACGCGACCGCCTCGTCAAATACTTTCTCATGGCGAAGACGGATCATAGATCCGACATTCACAACAACCTTGAGCCACGAAAAACCACACCAGAAAGGAATCTGAAGGAGGAACTTCAAGAAGGGCAAATCGCTATTGCTTCACAGATCATCGGAGGACATCGCATCATCCCCTTCATCATCAACCGCTGCATCTCCATCACCACTATCACCCTCTCATTCATTCATTAGATCTTGTTGTAATTCCATATTCAATTGTGGTTTGCACCAGATTTATGCCCGTAATTTTATCCATCCATATGATTATGATGATGTTATTGATTACTTCCATGTGTGAGTAATTTCCCCTCATTCTTTGGGATATGGGGAAATCCTAGCACTATTATTGTCGGGGATGTAACCCCGGGTACCCCCAGAGTTGAGGTGTTGATACGTACATAACGTATCTATAATTTTTGATGGTTTTATGCTAATAATATGCATTTGATACTCTTTTTTATATAAAGTTTATGATTTATTTGGACTAACCTACTAACAGTTGAAAAGGTGCACAATGTTCTTGTTTTACACTTTGATGTGTAGGAATTAACAAGAATAAAAGTGGCAACCTTGTTGGAGTCAAATTGGGATTTTCTAGAAATCTGTCTCAGAACTCTTTTTGAAGATGGTCACGTTTCGGGTCTAAGACGGCGTCAAACGGAAACATATTCAATTACAAAGTTGTTGGAAATTTCACGACAAATGTTCTGGACATAAACTTTAGCTAATTCCGAGTCCGGGCGGGCCCTTTAGACCCGATTTACTGCAACCCAAGATGGGGTGACGGGAATCCGAAAAGCTATATAAAGGGAGGAAACCTAATTCATGGGAGACACCTCCACCCACGAATTTGCAGCCACCAAAGCCACGTGTTTGGCTCCCCCATGGATCCCATCACCATGTGGAAGGGCTCCCAAGAAGCCATGAAGGAAGGGAGCTAAGGGGCGGTGCTCCCCTGTGATACCGGCGGCGGGGAAGGAGTCCTCCGCGCCGCCGCCTCTTCACCATCTTCACCGCCATCTCCATCAATCTCCACCACTATCTCCATCGCCGTTGCTAACTCCAATGATGACGAGGGAGTAGTTCTCTCTCGAGGCTAAGGGCTCTACCGGTAGCTATGTGTTCAGCTCTCTCTCTATGCATGATCATATTGTGATCATCAGCTTTATAATCAAGTAGATCTACCTTGCTACTCAAGTGCTTTAATAGATTTCTGCTCTCCCCATGTGTGTGAAAGTGACAGCATGCACACGATGGTGGCACTTAGGCTAGAGATTACAAATACTTGTTATGATTTATATTTGGAGTTGGATGTCTCTATGAAATTGTGGTGTTTGTTGGAACCATCTAGTGCTCAAGGTGACTGTGTGGGGTTATCTAGATGGGGAAAGCAAACTTTGAGGAGTGCTGTTATAGCCTACCATGGATTAGAGTGTCCAACCAGTGAGTAGTTTAGAGTAGTATCATAAAGAGAAGATATTTATATGAGAGTGCTCACTAGTGAAAGTATGATCCCTAGGCCTTGTTTCTAAGCATTGAAACACCGTTTACAACTAGATATATTACATGTTTGCTTGCTTCCATCTTCATTTTCGATTGCCTTTAGTCTCTTTCATGCCATCAAGCTCTTTCCTGGCACCGTTAGCACTTATAATTATCCATACCACTAGTATTTCACTATCTATTTGCCGAACTAGTGCACTTATACACCTAACAAGTGTAATAGGTGTGTTGGGGACACAAGAGACTTCTTGTATATTGATTGAAGGGTTGCTTGAGAGGGATACCTTTGACCACTTCCTCCCTGAGTTCGATAAACCTTGGGTAATCCACTTAAGGGAAACTTGCTGTTGTTTTACAAACTTGCTGCATCTTCTCAAACTATCATGACTAACTTAAAGGCGTTAAAGAAACGTACTTACTGGGAGATAACCCAAAAGTTTTAGATGAGTCTTGGAAGTTATTACCTCTGTAATAACCTCTCCTTATCCTTTTTATTTGGTTTTTGTGCCAAGAGTAACCTCGAATGAGAGAGAAGTAATGCTTCGGAAAGTTGTTGTCCCGAAACAGATTTTAGTGCATTACCGTAAAATTTTGTGTAAAATCTCCGTACGTCATTTTGAGGCGTGAATTTTTGTGCTTCTTCCCCAGGATGTTATCTAACTTTCATTAGTTCAACACTTTTTGATTTGAGCAACATAAGGTCTTCTAAAAAATTGGTTTTTACCTGCTGGTCTGTTCTCACAGATTTCTGCCATTATTTGCATTTGCTTCTTGTTGGTTTCTTTTTGGATTCTCTTTGGGACACTGAGCTTTTTTAGGGAAGTGCAACAGTAGCTTGTGTTTTAATGGAAGTTTTATTGGTGTTGAAACTGAACCCAAAGACTTATTATCTTGAGTGCAGTAATGTTGCTAATAAAGATTGTGTGAATTTTTGTATGAAGGAAAATTTTCATGTGTTTGGAGAGAATGATGTAATGAGATGAAGAATGGACAAAATCTCAAGCTTGGGGATGCCACGCGTGTCACCCCAAGAAATATCCAAGAAGTACAAGCGTCAAAGCTTGGGGATGCCCAAGGCATCCCCTTCTTCATCAATAAAAATTACAGGTTTCTTCCAAACACTTCATTTTTATTGTTTCATGCACAGTTGTGTTATTCTTGGAGCGTCTTCTTTTTCGTTTTTTGTTTTGGGTTTTCGTTTGCTTGGTTTGCTTATTTTTCTGAATAAATTTGTTGAACCCCCTCTTTCATACATTGGTTTTCAAATAGTTTGGTTTGGATTGGAAAAGAGTAGGAAAGTTCATGCTTAAGTGGTAAAGAGAGCTTGTTTTTGACTGTGGCCCATGCTTTGTCATGCCATGCTTGATATTGTTTTGGCTTTATGCTTAGTATTCTTTGCTGTAGCATGACATGTTATAAACTATTGAGATTGCTTAATGTGCCTTAGAAGAATCATGCGTTGTTTTAGCATATTAAAGCATAACTATTGTGGTATTCTCCTTTGATGCTTTATTTGGGTTGACTTGGCACATGCTCACACCATGTTATGACTATCCCAAGTCACCATAGCCTTTATGATCCTTTAGTTTTCGACTTGTAGTATCACTTTATACTTTAATTAATGATGTTTTGTCGCTTTGCATGATTATGGCCATTATTGCTCTCTTAGTTGGTCGCTCCCAGTCTTTTGCTAGCCTCCATAACGAAGTATGAGTTCCACTCATGCATCCAACTCCAAATAAAACTAAGTTATTCCAAAGAGTTCACCCTACCTACCTATTAGCATTTGCTATTCCAAGTATATTCATGTTTTTATCTACCTTCCGAATTAAACTTGTTATGAGAAAACTAGTGATTAAAGCTCTCACGAACTTGATGGCACACTTTACTTTTCTTGCCCCTAATAAACTTGAACCATTGTGTCGTCTATGTTGTATATGCTTGCACTTATATGTTGGGGATTAGCAGAACCATGCTGTTATGGGGAATGATTTCAACATTGCACTTGTACATTGTACCTAGTTGATATCATGATATTTTGTCTATGGATGTCGTCGGTGTGAAATGAAAGGGGAGCTTGTAAGTCCATGGAGTTATGTATATGTGTTAGAGAAACCCCTTGGCCGCTGGTCTAATCCATGCCTAATCATGGTGGAAACCTGCAACGTAACCATAATGAGCAATCTATGAAGCATTCTTCTTATAAAAAAAGAGACAGAGATTGAGAAAAAGGGAAAAAGAAAAAAAGATGAGAAAAGAGTAAAGAGAGAAAAAAAGCACCATTTTCCCATGATAAATAAGAAGATTGTTGAGATGCTCATTGTCTGCTTGCCTTGTCATTTTGATATGGGGATTCTTCCGTATCATCGGGCAAGGGGTACCCCGTTGGCGGTTCTCTATGATACACATGTACTTACTGTGATAAGAACTTACCGGTAATTAAACTTGAGTAGCATGAGGAGCGGCCCTCGTATTCAAGGGACATGAGATTTCCAACTTATACTTTGTCAAGCATATACTCTATAGTTTGTTCACTTTAACCTTAATCACTTCAAGATGCTAATGATAGGGGCAATGAGAGCTGAAAGTTAATAAGTACCATAATTTTTGGAAGCTCTTTATAAAACTTGAATCCCTACTTCCTTCTATGAAGGCCTTTCTTTTACTTTTATATTAAGTCTCCACCTTCTATCTTTATGCAACTATTGAGAGAGCATAGTGTCCATTCTTAGTTTAATGTGCATTGTCCCAAGACTTGTTGATTGATGCATAACTTTGATATTGCTTGTTCTTAAACTATTTGTATCTAGTCACCCTTATGAACTTTGAAGGTGTCCTATGCATTTATGTTTTGCTACTCCATGAGGGACAAGCTGAATACCACTATGCTATGTTTTATTTATGTGAAACAAACAAACATCATGCAAAGCATTGTTATTCATGAATCTTTTGTTTGTGCATTTTCATGTTGCAACATAGTTGCTATGTCTTATTGTTAGAACTCTATCTTTCATGTTCATGTTTAGAGTACTTTGATCCTAGCTATCAATGCTTTTATAATAATGATGATCAAGATTGTGTTGGCTGCATGTCACCTCAAAAATTATATTGTTTTTATCGTTTACCTACTCGAGGACGAGCAGGAACTAAGCTTGGGGATGTTGATATGTCCATAACGTATCTATAATTTTTGATGATTTTATGCTAATAAAATGTTTTTGATACTCCTTTTTATATAAAGTTTATGATTTATTTGGACTAACCTACTAACAGTTGAAAAAGTGCACAATGTTCTTGTTTTACACTTTGATGTGTAGGAATTAACAAGAATACAAGTGGAAACCTTGTTGGAGTCAAATTGGGATTTTCCAAAAATCTGTGTCAGAACTCTTTTTGAATATGGTCACGTTTCGGGTCGAAGACGATGTCAAACGGAAAACTCTTCAATTACAAAGTTGTTGGAAATTTCACGACAAACATTCTGGATATAAACTTTAGCTAATTCCGAGTCCGGACGGGCCCGTTAGGCCCGATTTACTGCAGCCCAAGATGGGGTGACGGAAATCCGAGAAGCTATATAAAGGGAGGAAACCTAATTCGTGGGAAACACCTCCATCCACGAATTTGCAGCCACCAAAGCCACGTTTTTTCCTCCCCCATGGATCCCATCTCCATGGGGAAGGGCTCCCAAGAAGCCATGAAGGAAGGGTGCTAAGGAGGGGTGCTCCCCTGTGATACCGGCGGCGGGGAAGGAGTCCTCTGCGCCGCCGCCTCTTCACCATCTTCACCGCCATCTCCATCGATCTCCACCACCATCTCCATTGCCGCTGCTGACTCCAATGATGAGGAGGGAGTAGTTCTCTCTCGAGGCTAAGGGCTCTACCAGTAGCTATGTGTTCATCTCTCTCTCTCTATGCATGATCATATTGTGATCATCAGCTTTATAATCAAGTAGATCTACCTTGCTACTCAAGTGCTTTAATAGATTTCTGCTCTCCCCATGTGTGTGAAAGTGATAGCGTGCACACCATGGTGGCACTTAGGCTAGAGATTACAAATACTTGTTATGAGTTATATTTGGAGTTGGATGTCTCTATAAAATTTTGGTGTTTGTTGGAACCATCTAGTGCTCAAGGTGACTGTGTGGGGTTATCTAGATGGGGAAAGCGAACTTTGAGGAGTGCTGTTATAGCCTACCATGGATTAGAGTGTCCAACCGGAGAGTAGTTCAGAGTACTATCATAAAGAGAAGATATTTATATGAGAGTGTTCACTAGTGAAAGTATGATCCCTAGGCCTTGTTTCTAAGCATTGAAACATCGTTTACAACTAGATCTGTTACATGTTTGCTTGCTTCCATCTTTATTTCAGATTGCCTTTAGTCTCTTCCACGCCATCAAGCTCTTTCCTAGCACCGTTACCACTTATAATTATCCATACCACTAGTATTTCACTATCTCTTTGCCGAACTAGTGTACTTATACACCTAACAAGTGTAATAGGTGTGTTGAGGACACAAGAGACTTCTTGTATCTTGATTGAAGGGTTGCTTGAGAGGGATACCTTTGACCACTTCCTCCCTGAGTTTGATAAACCTTGGGTAATCCACTTAAGAGAAACTTGCTGCTGTTCTACAAACCTCTGCACTTGGAGGCCCAACAAATGTCTACAAGAATAGAAGTGCGTAGACATCAGGTATCAAGTGATGCAATAGAGTAGAAACTATTTTTATAAAATATGTGTTGGAAATATGCCCTAGAGGCAAATAGTAGTAAGGACTATTATCATATTTCATATAGTTTATGATTAAGTTTTATATCATGCTATAACTATATTGAGTGGAAACATCAATACACGTGTGATATATAAACAACCAGGGGTTCCTAGTGAAACTCTAGTCACTGGTTCATCGGTCAACATATGATCATGTTTCCTGATCATGTGGCATTTATGCCAGTTGGAAATGAAGTCATCTCATTCCGAGAATGAGATCATGAACCAATACCCCACCTAAACATCGTGACCCGATCATGTCACGAAGTTCAAGTTACGATGATTAGAAATGGATCCTCATAGACTATTCCTTAGACCGTGAGGCTATGTCAATCACTATCTCCCGAGAGTGCTTTGATAGCATCAAGCGCCACTTGGTAATACAGTGTTTACAAAGGTGTGTTTACTAACATGATTAAAGAATTCTTCAATACTATCTTTTCCAATTATTGAACCACTACCTATTGAAAGGTCTTTCAGGGTGAATTTAGGGATCAACATGGTGTGCTAAGGAAGGGGTGACCACTATAGAAGACTTAATTTTTTGTGTTTTTGATAAAGAAAGCAAACTTGTAAAACTAATTTTTTGTGTTTTTGATAAAGAAACAACCAAACAAAGAAAAACAAAAATAACAAAGTAAAGAGATTGGTTATGAGGGACTCCCCTTGTGAAGATGTCCTTGACTCCCCAGCAACGGTGCCAGAAAAGTGCTTGATGGCTCAGTGTTGATGTAGAGCTTGTTGGGGAACCCCAAGAGGAAGGTATGATGAGCACATCAGCAAGTTTCCCTCAGTTATGAAACCAAGGTTTAATCGAACCAGTAGGAGCAAGGAAACACCCCAAAGGTGTTGCTAGTTGAGCCTTGGCAGGGCGCACTACCGGTGCTAGTAGCAACATGGAGACTTGCACAACACAACCACAGAACTTTGTCCCCAACTTGCGATGAGGTTGTCAATCTCACTAGTTTTGCTGAAAACAAAGGATTAAACGTGTCGAATGGAAGGAAGTAATAGTTTGCATAAAGTAAACACAAAGCAGTAAATAGTTTGTAGATTGAATGTAAAAGAAAGGACCGGGGTCCATAGTTCACTAGAGGTGGCTCTCCTTAAGATAGATAACATGCTGGGTGAACAAATTGCAGCGGGGAAATTGACAAACACTGAGAAAGAAATACATGCATATACTAATCATCTTGACTCCTTTGGAACTTGATTGGGCATTACAACATTATACATAGACCGCCATCCAACTGCATCTATGACTAATAATCCACCTTCAGGTTATCATCCGAACCCCCTCCAGTTTTAAGTTGCAAGCAACGGATAATTCAATTATGAATTGCGTGTAAAGTAAACAATACGATTGTTCTATGAACAAAGGATTGTTGTTTTCTCCCTAGTAGCAACAACATATCTAGTACCTTAGAGATTTCTGTCACTTCCCCAGATTACCAGAGGCATGAACCCACTATCGAGCATAAATACTAACTCTTGGAGTTGCTAGCATCTACTTGGCCAAGATAGCTACTAACAACGGAAAGCATGCAAGTCACAAATAACAAAGACATGATAGAATCAATAATCAATCTGAAATAGCATCTCAATATCCATCGGATCCCCACAAACACAACATGCAGAATTACAAATAGATAATCTTGATCATGAACGGAGCTCACAAGATCAAGACATGAAAGCACAAAGGAGGAGAACCAGCCATCTAGCTACTACATGGACCCGTAGTCCAGAGATGAACTACTCACGCATCATACTCCAGGCTTGCATGATGATGAAGAAGGCCTCCAGGGTGAATTCCCCTCTCCGGCAGGGTGCCGGGAAGAGCTTCAAATCCCTCCCAATCTAGGGACAGGGACGACGGCGGCTATAGACTCTTTCGTGGATTTTTGATCGGGTCCTTAGGGTTTTCGTCCCGAGGGCAATATATAGGCGGAAGGAGAGGCCGAGGGGGTGCGGGGGTCAGCTAGACCACCCCCTAGCGCGGGCCAAACCAGGCCGCGTGGCCAGGTGGTGTGGTCCGCCCCCAGCCCATCTCCGTCTCGTATTCTGGCATCTGATGTCTTCCGGAAAAATAGGAACTTTGGTTTTTGTCCCATCCAATTCCGAGAATATTCATTTTCTGACTTTCCTGGAACCAAAAACAGCAGAAAATAGGCAGCTGGCACTGTGGCTCTTGTTAATAGGTTAGTCCAAGAAATCATATGAAAAGTACTCCAAAGTGTGGACAAAACACAAGAAAGTAGATAAAACCAAGCATGGAACATCAAAAATTATAGATACATTTGCAATGTATCAACATCCCCAAGCTTAACTCATGCTCGTCCTCGAGTAGGTAAGTGATAAAAAGAAAGAATAATTTTTGAGGTGACATGCACCATCATAAACTTGATCAAAGTATTTTTAAAACATTCAAGGCTAGGATCATAGTACTTCAATCATAACATGAAAGACAAAGTTCTAGCAATAAGACAAAGAATCTAGGATGCAACATGAAAAGACACAAACAAAAGATTCATGAATAACAATGCTTTGCAAGATGTTTGTTTGTTTCACATAAAGAAAACATACAATAATAGTATTCAGCGTGTCCCTCATAGAGTAGCAAATATAAATGCATAGGACACCTTCAAAGTTCATAAGAGTGACTAGATACAAATAGTTTAAAACAAGCAATATCAAGTTATGCATCAATCAACTAGTCTTGGGACAATGCACATGTTGGGTCGGCAGCATAGAAAACAAAAAAATTCCTATGATGAGAACTACACGCCAAGATCTATCTACTAGATACAGAGCAACGGGCGGACATACATCCATCAAGAACTTACCCTCGAAGACAACGAGTTTTGTTAACAAGTAGGGACTCGTTGTTGATGTAGTCATACACTTGCTGATCTCAAGATCGTGTGGAAGTCCGAGCGCCGCAAATCAGCAGCGCATCCATCCTCGCACACACGTTCAAGCCACCGGATAACCTCCACCTCCTCGCTCCAGCGATGCAGCGGAAACAGCAACTCCTTCTAGACGAAATGCCACCGGGAACATGTATCTCGCTAATCCGAGACCATGGGGGAATAATTCTAGAGGGGGAGAGAGATCCTTCACGAGGAGGTGTGAGGAAGAAGTAGGAAGAGGGGGGCCTTTTATAGGAGGAGGGGGTACCCCTCCCCATGGCCGGCGCCCCATGGGGGTGACCCCTCACCTCCCCCATTCATGTGGTGGTAACTCCTCCACATTAAAATGCCCCTTCACATTCTCTTTTAAAGTCTCCACTTTAAATGCATTAAAATTCTCCAAGTTTAATGCTCTCTCATTTAATAAAACTCTTTTATTATATTTATTCAGAATTTTGTTAATTACTTTAGTTAACAAAGATTCGCATAAAACCCTTTGCAATATTTCAATATCACATGCAGAACCACTTTCTGCAATTTCACCCGAAACAATTCCGGTTTCTATCGAAACAATTCCTATGCTTTGCAATTCTTTCGTCTGAAACATATGTGCTCCAAAATGGTGTCCGGTAACTCTTAAGTGTGTCACCCTATGGTTCGCGAATAATGTAGACATGATTGAGACTCCTCTCAGATCAATAATCAAAAGTGGGACCTGGAGATCCATACTGACTCCTGCATATGCAACGATGACTTCTATGATCGTGAGAACCTTTAACGCTAGTAACTTAATCCCTTTGTCTCATGATATAATACATGTCCGAGATTCGATCATCGGTATCCAAATACCTAGTTTGATCCCGTTACCGACATGCACTCTTTTCTCGTTCCCGTGATATAACATCCTAGTGATCTCATCACTTGCTTGCAAGCTATCTCAATGTGATATCACCGAGAGGGCCCAGAGTATATCTATCCGTCATCGGGATTGACAAATTCCACTCTTGATCCATGAGCCTCAACATAACACCTTCGTAGCACAAAACCCATCTTTATAGTCACCCTATTACGGTGTGACGTTTGATGTTATCAAGATACTCTTCCGGGGTTAGCAATTGACATGATCTCATGGTCTAAGGATAAAGATTACTTCGTATGATGTTTATAGCAATGCAAACATAATGACTTGATCGTAATGCTATACTTCGGATGAATGTTCATCACATCATTTCACAAATGCTGTGACCGTGTTATTAACAACATCCAATGTCTACAATCAGGAAACCTTGATCATCTTGTTAATCAACAAGCTAGTCTATAAGAGAGGCATAACTAGGAACCCTTTTTGTTTATTAAACACACATGTATTGACGTTTTCGATGAATACAATTATAGCATGCAAAATAAACATCTAGCATATAGGAGGAATACATTATAACAACTTTATTATTGCCTCTCAGGGCATATTTCCTTCAGCACATAGAACTAAGAATGGCCACTATGCTCTCAAAGTAGGTGCATAAAGGTAGAAGGTGGAGACTCAATATAATGGTGGAAGAAAGGCCTTCATAGAAGGAAGTAGGGATTCAAGTCTCATAAAGAGCTTCCAAAAATTATGGTACTTATAGCTTTCAGCTCTCATTGCCCCTATCATAAGAATCTTTAAGGTGATTAAGGTTAAAGTGACACAACTAAGAGGATATGCTTGACAAGTTATAAGCCGAAATCTCATGCCCCTTACTTACAAAGACCGAACCTCATGCTACTCAACTTTAGTCACAAGTAAGCTCTTGTCATTGTAAGTACATGTGTATCATAAAGAACCGCCAACGGGGTAACCCTTGCACATGATACAGGAGCTATCCCGTAATCAAAATGACAAGGCAAGCAGACAATGAGCATCTCAGCGATCTTTTTGTTTGCTATTTGCATACGTTTTAATTGAGGATGCTTCATAGAGTGCTAATTATGGTTATGCTGCAAGTTTCCACCATGATTAGGCATGCTTAGGCTAGCGGCCCAGGCGTTTCTCTAACACACATACAAACTCCATGATCTTACAAGTTCCACTTTTATTTCACACAGCCGGCATCCATAAGCAAAAGAACATGATATGAACGGGGTACAAAGTACAAGTGCAATGTTGAAAGCGTTCCCCATGATACATGGTTATGCTAATTTCAACTTATAAAGCGCAAGCATATACGCAACAAAGAAGGACCCAATGGTTCAAGTTTATTAGATGCAAAAAAGTAAAGTGTGCCATCAAGTTCGTGAGAGCTTTAATCACTAGTTTTCTCATAACTAGTTTAATTTGGAAGGTAAACAAAAGCATGAATATACTTGGAATAGCATAAGCTAGTAGGTAGGTATGGTGGACTCTTTGGAATAACTTGGTTTAGGGAGTTGGATGCATGAGTGGAACTCACACTTTGTTGTGGAGGCTAGCAAAAGACTAGGAGCGACAACTAAGAGAGCAATAATGTACATAATCATGCAGAGCGACAAAACATCATTGATCAAAGGATAAAGTGATACTACAGGTTGAAAACTAAAGGATCATAAAGGCTTATGGTGACTTGAGATAGTCATAACATGGTGTGAGCATGTGCCAAGTCAAACCAAATAAAGCATCAAAGGAGAATACCACTATACTATGCTTTAATATGCTAAAACAACACATGATTCATCCAAGACACATTAAGCAATCTCAATTGTTTATACAAGTCATGCTACATCAAAGAATACTAAGCATAGAGCCAAAAAAAATACCAAGCATGGCATGACAAGGCATAGGCAACAGTCAAAAACAAGCTATTTTTACCACTTAAGCATGAGCTTTCCTACTCTTTTCTAAACCAAACCAAACTATTTGAAAACCAATGTATGAAAGAGGGGTCCAACCAATTTATTCAGAAAACTAAGCAAACAAAAAACCAAAACGAAAATGAAAAAGAAGACGCTCCAAGAACAACACAATTGTGCATGAAACAATAAAAATGAAGCGTTTGGAAGAAACCTGGGATTTTTATTGATGAAGAGGGGGATGCCTTGGGCATCCCCAAGCTTTGACGCTTGTACTTCTTGGATATTTCTTGGGGTGACACGCGTGGCATCCCCAAGTTTGAGCTTTAGTCCATCCTTCATCTCATTACTCATTCCTTCCATACACTTGAAATTTTTCCTTCATACAAAACTTCACACAATCTTTATTAGCAACATTAGTGCACTGAAGATAAAAGGTCTTAAGGTTCAGTTACAACACTAATAAACTTCCATTAGAACACTAGCTACTGAAGCACTTCCCTCAAAAAGCTCAATTCCCCAAAAGAACTCAAAAAGGAACCAACAAGAAGCAAATGCAGAAAATGGCAGAAATCTGTCAAAACAGACCAGCAGGTAAAGACGAATTTTTTCGAAGACCTTCTGTTACTCAAATCAAAAGGTGTTGAACCAACGAAAGTTATATAACAACCTGGGGCAGAAACACAAAAATGCACACCTCAAAAGGACGTACAGAGATTTCACACGATTTTTTACGGTGAAGCACAGAAATCTGTTTCGGGACAACAACTTTCCCAAACATTACTTCTCTCTCATTAGAGGTTACTCTTAGCACAAAAAGCAAATAAAAAGGATAAGGAGCGGTTATTACTGAAGTAATAACTCCAAGACTCATCTAAAACTTTTGGGTTATCTACCAATAAGTACTTTTCTTTAACGCCTTTAAGTTAGGCATAAGAAGCAAGAAAAAGAATCAAGTGTTCTCAAATGAAGAAGCATTAAGAATAATACTAGAAATATCTTCAACAAGGCAAGGTATATCATCCAAATAAGTTCTCTAGGATCCTCTCAATTCTCTTAGGTTCACTATTTTCATCAAAAGGGTTTTCAGGAACAATCCAATTAAGATTCTTTTCTATGGCTTCATGTATTACTACCAGTTTAAAGGGTATTGGTATCTTAGTTTGCTACCCATTAGGTTCAGTTTTATTCCTCTTTTCTCGTGTACCAACAACATCTACACATGAGCCTAGCATATTGAAATGTTCAAAGACTTTTCTAACTTCCTTGTAACATCATAGAATTCCTTAAACAAAGTTTCTAGAATAAAATCCCTATTTTCAGGGTCCTCAATTTATTTAAGCTTAAGAAACATTACTTGCATTAAGGGGTTGAGGTTAAAAAACCTAGCTTCCAATATGTGAACTAAAGAAGCTGCAGCAATCTCATAGTTTGGAGCAAGTTCTGCAAGGGATCTATCCTCAGTATCCTCATGTTTACTAACATGATTAAAGAATTCTTCAATATTATCTTTTCCAATTATTGAACCACTACCTATTGAAAGGTCTTTCAGGGTGAATTTAGGGATCAACATGGTGTGCTAAGGAAGGGTGACCACTATAGAAGACTTAATTTTTTGTGTTTTTTATAAAGAAAGCAAACTTGTAAAACTAATTTTTTGTGTTTTGATAAAGAAACAAGCAAACAAAGCAAAAGTAAACAAAGCAAAAAAAATAACAAAGTAAAGAGATTGGTTATGAGGGACTCCCCTTGTGAAGATGTCCTTGACTCCCAGGCAACGGTGCCAGAAAAGTGCTTGATGGCTCAGTGTTGATGTAGAGCTCGTTGGGGAACCCCAAGAGGAAGGTATGATGAGCACAGCAACAAGTTTCCCTCAGTTATGAAACCAAGGTTTAATCGAACCAGTAGGAGCAAGGAAACACCCCAAAGGTGTTGCTAGCTGAGCCTTGGCAGGGCGGACTACCGGTGCTAGTAGCAACATGGAGACATGCACAACACAACCACAAAACTTTGTCCCCAACTTGCGATGAGGTTGTCAATCTCACCGGTTTTGCTGAAAACAAAGGATTAAACGTATCAAATGGAAAGAAGTAATAGTTTGCAGAAAGTAAACACAAAGCAGTAAACAGTTTATAGATTGAATGTAAAAGAAAGGACCACGGTCCATAGTTCACTAGATGTGGCCCTCCTTAAGATAGATAACATGCTGGGTGAACAAATTACATCGAGGCAATTGACAAAGACCGAGAAAGCAATGCATGCATATACTAATCATCTTGACTCCTTTGGAACTTGATTGGGCATTACAACATTATACATCGACCGCCATCCAACTGCATCTATGACTAATAATCCACCTTCAGGTTATCATTCGAACCCCCTCTAGTATTAAGTTGCAAGCAATAGATTATTGTTTTACGAATTGCGTGTAATGTAAACAATACGATTGTTCTATGAACAAAGGATTGTTGTTTTCTCCCTAGTAGCAACAGCACATCTAGTACCTTAGAGATTTTTGTCACTTCCCCAGATTACCAGAGGCATGAACCCACTATCGAGCATAAATACTAACTCTTGGAGTTGCTAGCATCTACTTGGCCAAGTTAGCTACTAACAACGGAAATCATGCAAGATCACAAATAACAAAGACATTATAGAATCAATAATCAATTTGAAATAGCATCTCAATATCCATCGGATCCTCGCAAACACAACATGCAGAATTACAAATAGATGATCTTGATCATGAACGGAGCTCACAAGATCTAGACATGAAAGCACAAAGGAGGAGAACCAGCCATCTAGCTACTACATGTACCCGTAGTCCAGAGATGAACTACTCACGCATCACACCGGAGGCTTGCATGATGATGAAGAAGGCCTCCAGGGTGAATTCCCCTCTCCGGCAGGGTGCCGGGAAGAGCGTCAGATCCCTCCCGATCTAGGGACAGTGACGACGATGGCTACAGACTCTTTCATGGATTTTTGATCGGGTCCTGAGGGTTTTCGTCCGGAGTGCAATATATAGGCGGAAGGAGAGGTCGAGGGGGTGCTAGTGTCGGCCACAGAACCCCTTGGCGCGGGCCAGGCCTGGCCGCGCGGCCAGGTGGTGTGGCCGGCCCCCAGCCCTTCTCCGTCTCGTATTCTGGCATCTGATGTCTTCCGGAAAAAATAGGCACTTTGGATTTTGTCCCGTCCAATTCTGAGAATATTCATTTTCTGACTTTCCTGGAACCAAAAACCGCATAAAACAGGCAACTGGCACTGTGGCTCTTGTTAATAGGTTAGTCCATGAAATCATATGAAAAGTACTCCAAAGTGTGGACAAAATACAAGAAAGTAGATAAAACCAAGCATGGAACATCAAAAATTATAGATACATTTGCAATGTATCATGGTATCAGAGCTAGATCTATGCGTAGTAATGCTAGTACGGGTAGAACACACGAGATGTAGCGTGTGGGCGTTGATATTTTAGTTGTTACCCTCCCACGTGTACTTGTGTATACCACAGTAATGCTTGATGAAGCGGCCCCCAACCGACTTTACACGTTCCTTCGCGAGACTGGTCCACGCTTGACATACGGCCTGTACCGTATAAAGTGGCTTAGGGGGTGTCTGTATCTCTCGCATTGGTTGGTATGCCATTTGCAATGGAGGGCCCCAAAAGGGGTGTAGTAGAGATAACTACTTGATCAGCGTTGTGCTGAAAGTTGGTAGGTAAGAACGGTTCTTGTGCGAAAGCCCATTCAGCCATGTAAAACATGCAAAGATAAAGTAGAGGCGTCTAACTTTATTTTGGAGGGGGGTGTTGCTTTGTGATATGGTTGTGGAAAAGTTAAAGTGATTACCTTTTGTTACATAGTAGTAGATAGTCACGGAGGTGACGGACTACCACACCGGAACGACACCGGTACCCTGGTGTCTACGGCGCTGGAACCCTATCACCGGAACCCGGTGACGACGGATGGAGATCACGACGTGAAGGACCATATCACATTGCATTTACATTCAATGTTATTGTTTGTATATATTATTGTGTGCTAGTATTACATACTCGACGGTAGCCTAATAAGATGATCCCTGTTAAAATTACCAAAGATTGTGTTCCCCCTTAGTGTGCACCACCAAGAAAGTTCTTCGGTATGAGGTGACCCAGGGTGACTGGGTGTCAGACATATCAACATTTTCATACAGTGGGTGTAAGCCATGTTGCACAGCGAATACACTAAGGTTGAGTTGGCGAGCCTAGCATGCCACAGAAGCGTGGCCTCAGAACATAGATGGTCGAAAGATCGAGCACGAGTCGCATGAATGATGTGATCGACGTTTAGCGTCCACCTTTGAACCCACATCGATGGCTGTGTTAATCGGGGGAGATGTGGCTGATAGGGGTCGTGTTATCACTAGGAACCCTTGTGGGGATAGGTGTTTCTGAGTGGAGTTATTATTAACTCATTTAATTATAAACTTAGTCTAAATTCCTTTTGCAATTATAAATGTAGATGGCACCTTTCCTGTTGACGATTGATTGGTTAGAAGGAGAGAAGCTCATATTAGATGGATCAAACTTCTCCATATGGGTTGTGCGTCTCCACGTTCTCCTTAGCGAGAATGACGTGGTCGACTACATACTCGACGGGATGGATTTGGATCAGCCCACTGACCTAGAGACCCCAGAGAGCGAAAAGACCGCTATCTCCGATGTGAGATGGCCTCCTTCATTTCAGTTACCATGCGTTTCAGAATGGTGGATGAGTTGTGGCCTTCCGTGGGTGATGTCAACCCTCGTTCGGTGATGCTACAGCTTAGGACACATTTCGTGGAACAAGCACGCATATGGGAGCATGAGCTGATGGGAGACTTCCTCTCCATTAAGATGGAGGAGAACTCATCACTGGACGACCACTTGGAGTGCATGCATGATGTGTACATGAGGCCTGCATACTTCCTGGATAGCTGGATGACGGGCTCTTTTGCAAATTGCGCTGTGCTACGGTCGCTGCTACCAAGCACAAGTCAGGACCTGCGTAATGAGGGGCGACGCGGAATCAATGGAGTTCCACCGGTTCGTGACACATCTCAGGAATGTGTTGGTTGAACCAGATGTCACTCAGGTCATCAATGACAAAGGTATATATTTGATATATAGTTTTATAAATGTTATAATCTTGCAAACACATTTGTAGTAGTATATTTGATACTTGTTCTGTTTTGCTGAAAACAGATTCTTCTGCATGAGAGGTGCTTGCTGGAGAGGAGGTGACATTGCGTGTTGATGGCGAGCATGATGATGATGGCCAATGACACTCTCCCTCAACATTTATCACTTAGTTTATGTTTAGGATGATTATTGTAATCAAAATATTATGAACTTCTTTAGTGTGTCTCACACTTTGTGAGACGGTTATTCATATGAGTTTGTAACAAACAGTTGTTCTACTTTTACGAATGATTTCTATTCGTGTTCTTATCTTGTTTGATTATGCGTGAATTATCCTTGTTGTTTGAAACTAATTGATAATGCATGAACATTTGTAAAATATTGAAATGTCTTAAAATACCCAACTTAAATGATATTTCATTACGGAATGAAAACCATTATTTAAATTCAAAGTTATGTGATAATATGTGAAAGTCATTTGATTTCTTGTCACATATAAATCATGCCTAAGTTTGGCAAAAATAACTTGAACACCGTGTATTACTTGATACAAAGTGTTTAATGAATTGTTAAAAATTAATACATATTCGATCTATTATGTTTTAACGAAAATGGTAATTATCATTATATGATTGTTTAAATGTGTAAAGTAGTTTACCAAAGGAAACATGAATATGAAATCATTTGATATGATCAAAATGTTTCATCAACAAAGGGTATAAATATAAAAGAGAATCTAATTACTATGATTTGATCAATAGTGATGAAATTCGACTTTATAAGAATGGCATAAAAGGAAATTGTGAAATGCAAAGCGTTTTGAAATGTCAAAATGCAAAGCATCACAATGTGATATTAGATATCAAAGTGGGTGAATAAAAGGCACCAAATAAATCGTTGTAGTGTAAATGTAGAGACCATTAGTCAGAAATAGTTAGCACTCAATTAGAATGTAGTGAACCATTTGAATTCGTGAAAGTTTTGGGGTTATTCGATATAACCAAAACAACAGCGAATAAGTCCTTGTAGAGTATTCATTGGAAACTTTGAATACGAAATCCATAGCTGAAACCAAAAGGAAAGCAAAATTCGTATTTCTTGGATTTTGGTGCATTCTTGAGAAAGCTCACTTTAGTGATATTTCTCGATTATGGAGCAAATAGAGAATAGTGTAAAAACACGATGAGGATTCAAAACCCTGCATCGGAGTGTTGAGAAGCGCAACGGACAACGTTCCTGAATGATTCTCTTCTGAGAAGGAAATAATCAATGATATTGATCATTGTGTTTTCCCCACTAGTGTTTTCACTACATGAAGTAGGATTCAAAATGTAATCCATATCTAGTATGGAGACATTTGTGAATCATTTGTCATGATTATTGGAATATGACATACCTACGAACTACTAAGGAAATAATGGTAAACTAGAATTATGAGAAATCCTAAAAGCAAAATTCACTTGAGACTAGAAAGCAATTCGTTGCTGGATCTCACAAGTAGAAGGAGTTGCTTGAATTTTCCCAAATGACTGCAAAGCCATAGTGGAAAAAGGGGTGAATGACAAAAGCACAATTTGTTAAGTATTGGACGAATTAAAATGAATTTGATTCAAGTGTGCTAAATGTCTAATGGATTTGAAACTAGTAGAAGTACTAGTATCTCATAGTAAAACTCCAAATTTGATATTTGATCAAAGGATTTTGAAGTTGTTCAAAATAGTTTGTGGATATGCAATTTGCATAAAATTGAGTGGGAGCTATGAAAGTCTTCCTGAAACAATATGTGATTGACATATTTTTGAGTGGGAGCAATATAAGTCTCAAATTCAAATATGTAGGAACATATTTTGAGTGGGAGCTTATAGGAGTAATTCTTAAGTATGTTAAGAATAAAAGCGCAAATACTTATAAATAATGATTTATAAGATGTAGAAGTTGATAATAAGTATATTATGATATTATGTAGTATTCCTTAAGGGATTCTGAAAGGGGTTTCAGAATAGAAGTTAATTAAGGAACTGGTCCTTAATAACTCAGATTAGGAATAGTGTTAAGTTGAACATAAATGGTTGAAAGAAAGAAAAGGATGATCGTCATCCACTATGTTGAGATATAGGTCCTATCTTAGAAAACCATGATGATAACTTAGCATAATATGTGATCCAAATAAGGAACGTTTAAAAGTGATCAAGTTTGAATCATGGAATGTTGAGTTAAGTTTGTCCGCAGTGTCTAATAGAGAACTGTAGATATGTTTTCCAAATCCATAAAGGATGACATATCTTAAAACATAAAGGGTTATGTTATAAGGGAATATGTTGGAAACTCCTGTAGATACCGATTAAATTCAAGTAGGAAGCGAGGTGAACAAAGACATCAAAAGTTGCACAGAGTGCACTAGTGTTTCAATGAATACATTTATAATAATAGATAAGGGTACCATCTAAAAGTGTTGTATAATGTTATGGCGGGGCTAGTTCGCTTTTAACATAGAATGATGTGTCCCAAGGCACAGTGCCCATGAGAAATCCCTCGAGGTTGATCGAAAGTCACAGTAGGCTCCTGGAATCAGGCCTCATTCTGCTACCATAGCGACGATGCAGACACACAGATGTTATCATGTGATGATAAAGTATTAATGTCAATCAAGGTGACATTAGTAAGTTGCAAAGGATTTGGGACTGTAAACTACAGACCCAAGACTCAGCCTCTTCCATGAGCAAGCATGTTCAGGGTACCGGATATATGGTGCCAATGATTGAGAACAAATGCAGCTAGTGTATTTGTACTCTAGTGCAAGTGGGAGACTGTTGGAAATAGGCCCTAGAGACAAATAGTAGTAAGGACTATTATCATATTTCATATAGTTTATGATTAAGTTTTATATCATGCTATAACTGTATTGAGTGGAAACATCAATACACGTGTGATATATAAACAACCAGGGGTTCCCAGTGAAACTCTAGTCACTGGTTCATTGGTCAACAGATGATCATGTTTCCTGATCATGTGGCATTTATGCTAGTTGGAAATGAAGTCATCTCATTCCGAGAATGAGATGATGAACCAATACCCAACCTAAAACATCGTGACCCGATCATGTCACGAAGTTCAAGTTACGATGATTAGAAATGGATCCTCTTAGACTATTCCTTAGACCGTGAGGCTATATCAATCACTGTCTCCCGAGAGTGCTTTGATAGCATCAAGCGCCAATTGGTAATACAGTGGTTATAAAGGTGTGTTCAGGTACTCGGAGGAAACCGTTGAGGCAATATATGTCAAGAGCGGGATTTGTCTGTCCATGTGATGGGAAGATACTCGAAGGGCCCACTCGAAGAAGTTATATCCAATAGCTGCGCAGCGTGTGATTCGATCACGGGGATGTCACTTGTCGGAACGAGTCAAGTAGTGTTGTTCGGTAACGAGATTGAACACGACATGGGGATGTCATTGATCAGATCTCGGATAATGCAAGTATCGAGTGAAAAAGGGAATAAGACACGGTTGTCCTGGTTCAAATGACGAAAGATCTTCGTGGAACGTACAGGGGTCACATGGCCATCCATGTCCCTCTGTTGATCATTGGTGCGGGAGTGTCCCAACCATGTCTGGAGTGTTCCCGAACCGTGGGGTATCATGCTTAAGGGCTTGATGATGCTTAGAGAGTGTTTATAGGATCGGTGGAATTGCCAAAAAATAGTAGAGAGAAAACCAGAAGGGTTTCAGTAAGTCTAGAGGATGTCCGGAGTGGGGGTGGAAGTGTTCCATAGCCACGGAGGTTGAATAATATGTGAATGAATGTTAAATATTGATTTAATCATTTATTCATAATTATTTAATAAAGAGAAAAATCAATTCAAATGGTCAAAGGCTTAATGGGCCAATTCCCGGAGGGGAGAGGGGCCATTAGGGAAAGGAGAGAGGGAGAAGGGGCCAAGGGGGTGGCTGGCGCCCTAGTGGGCCAGCCCCCCGCGCGAGGCTGATGTCTACGCACTTCTATTCTTATAGACAGTTGTTGGGCCTCCAAGTGCAGAGGTTTGTAGAACAGCAGCAAGTTTTCCCTTAAGGGGATCACCCAAGGTTTATCAAATTCAGGGAGGAAGTGGTCAAATGTATTCCCTCTCAAGCAATCCTACAATCAAGATACAAGAAGTCTCTTGTGTCCCCAACACACCCAATACACTTGTCAGGTGTATAGGTGCACTAGTTCGACGAAGAGATAGTAAAATACAAGTGGTATGGATAATTATAACTGGTAACGGTGATAGAAGATAACTTGATGGTGTGGAAGAGACTAAAGGAAAACTGAAATAAAGATGGAAGCAGGCAATCATGTAATAGATCTAGTAGCAAACGGTGTTTCAACGCTTAGAAACAAGGCCTAGGGATCATACTTTCACTAATGAACACTCTCATATAAATATATTCTTCTTTATGATACTACGCTGAACTACTCTCCGGTTGGACACTCTAATCGTTGGTAGGGCTATAACAGCACACCTCAAAGTCCATCTTTCCCATCTAGAAAACCCCACAATGTCACCTTGAGTACTAGATGAGTACAACAAACACCACAATTTCATAAAGACATCCAACTCCAAATATAACTCATAACAAGTATTTGTAATCTCTAGCCTAAGTGCCACCATGGTGAGCACGCTGTCACTTTCACACACATGGGGAGAGCAGAGATCTATTAAGCACTTGAGTAGCAAGGTAGATCTATAGATTACAAGCTCATGATCTCAATAAGATCATGCATAGAAAGAGAGATGAACACATAGCTACCGATAGAACCCTTAGCCTCGAGAGAGAACTACTCCCTCCTCATCATGGGAATCGGCGATGGTGATGTAGATGGTGGTCGAGATCGATGGAGATGACTCCGGGGGCACTTCCCCGTCCTGGCAGGGTGCCGGAACAGAGACTTTCGGTCCCCCGAATCTCCCCTTCGGTGGCGGCGGCGCTGCGAAACTTTTCGTGGGTAGAGGCTTTATTATCTAGGGTTTATGCCTCGGGAGGCTTCTTATAGGCCAGAGTGCAAGGTCGGTGGGCAGCCAGGGGGCCCACACCATGCCCTGGCGCGGCCTGGGGGGACCCGTGCCATGGGGTGGTGTGGCCACCATGTGGCCCCTCTCCGACTCTCCTTCTGGCTCCGTGAGTCTTCCGGGAAAATATCAACTTTGGCTTTTGTCCGGTCCAATTCCGAGAATATTGATTTTCTGACTTTCCTGGAACCAAAAATAGCAGAAAACAGGCAACTGGCATTGTGGCTCTTGTTAATAGGTTAGTCCAAGAAATCATATGAAAAGTACTCCAAAGTGTGGACAAAACATAAGAAAGTAGATAAAACCAAGCATGGAACATCAAAAATTATAGATACATTTGCAATGTATCAACATCCCCAAGCTTAACTCCTGCTCGTCCTCGAGTAGGTAAGTGATAAGAAGAAAGAATAATTTTTGAGGTGACATGCACCATCATAAACTTGACCAAAGTATTTGTAAAACATTCAAAGTTGGGATCATAGTACTTCAATCGTAGCATGAAAGACAAAGTTCTAGCAATAAGACAAAGAAATTATGATGCAACATGAAAAGGCACAAACAAAAGATTCATGAATAACAATGCTTTGCAAGACGTTTGTTTGTTTCACATAAAGAAAACATAGCATAATAGTATTCAGCTTGTCCCTCATAGAGTAGCAAATATAAATGCATAGGACACCTGCAAAGTTCATAAGAGTGACTAGATACAATAGTTTAAAACAAGCAATAACAAGTTATGCATCAAACAACTAGTCTTGGGACAATGCACATAAAACTAAGAATGGCCACTATGCTCTTAAAGTAGGTGCATAAAGGTAGAAGGTGGAGACTCAATATAATGGTGGAAGAAAGGCCTTCATAGAAGGAAGTAGGGATTCAAGTCTCATAAAGAGCTTCCAAAAATTATGGTACTTATAGCTTTCAGCTCTCATTGCCCCTATCATAAGCATCTTTAAGGTGATTAAGGTTAAAGTGACACAACTAAGAGGATATGCTTGACAAGTTATAAGCCGAAATCTCATGCCCCTTACTTACAAAGACCGAACCTCATGCTACTCAACTTTAGTCACACGTAAGCTCTTGTCATTGTAAGTACATGTGTATCATAAAGAACCGCCAACAGGGTAACCCTTGCACATGATACAGGAGCTATCCCATAATCAAAATGACAAGGCAAGCAGACAATGAGCATCTCAGCGATCTTTTTATTTGCTATTTGCATAGGTTTTTATTGAGGATGCTTCATAGAGTGCTCATTATGGTTATGCTGCAAGTTTCCACCATGATTAGGCATGGCTTAGGCTAGCAGCCCAGGCGTTTCTCTAACACACATACAAACTCCATGATCTTACAAGTTCCACTTTTATTTCACACAGCCGGGATCCATAAGCAAAAGAACATGATATGAACGGGGTACAAAGTACAAGTGCAATGTTGAAAGCGTTCCCCATGATACATGGTTCTGCTAATTTCAACTTATAAAGCACAAGCATATACGCAACAAAGAAGGACCCAATGGTTCAAGTTTATTAGATGCAAAAAAGTAAAGTGTGCCATCAAGTTTGTGAGAGCTTTAATCACTAGTTTCTCATAACAAGTTTAATTTGGAAGGTAAAAAAAAAGCATGAATATACTTGGAATAACATAAGCTAGTAGGTAGGTATGGTGGACTCTTTGGAATAACTTGGTTTAGGGAGTTGGATGCATGAGTGGAACTCACACTTTGTTGTGGAGGCTAGCAAAAGACTGGGAGCGACAAACTAAGAGAGCAATAATGTACATAATCATGCAGAGCGACAAAACATCATTGATCAAAGCATAAAGTGATACTACAAGTTGAAAACTAAAGGATCATAAAGGCTTATGATGACTTGAGATAGTCATAACATGGTGTGAGCATGCGCCAAGTCAACCCAAATAAAGCATCAAAGGAGAATACCACTATACTATGCTTTAATATGCTAAAACAACGCATGATTCATCCAAGGCACATTAAGCAATCTAAATTGTTTATAACAAGTCATGCTACAGAAAAGAATACTAAGCATAAATCCAAAACAATATCAAGCATGGCATGACAAAGCATAGGCCACAGTCAAAAACGAGCTCTTTTTACCATACAAACATGAACTTTCCTACTCTTTTCCCATCCAAACCAAACTATTTGAAACAACTCACAAAGATGATAATAAATAAAGATTAGTGAGCTTGTCTCACAAATCCACAAAGAAGAACTAAAAAGTTCTAAGCTGAAAGCACGAGAAAACTAAGGCTAAACACAGTGCTACCAAAAGAGAACATTACAGAACAATAAAATGAAAACTAGAGTGTTCTAGGCAATGAAAACGGAGCGTGTCTCTCTCCAAAAGAAGTGTGTTGGGATCCAACCAACTTATTCAAGCAAACTAAGCAAACTAAGCAAACTAAAACTAAAAACAAAAACAAAGACGCTCCAAGAACAACACAACTGTGCATGAAACAATAAAAATGAAGTGTTTGGAAGAAACCTAGAATTTTTATTGATGAAGAAGGGGATGGCTTGGGAATCCCCAAGCTTTGACGCTTGTACTTCTTGGATATTTCTTGGGGTGACACGCGTGGCATCCCCAAGCTTGAGCTTTAGTCCATCCTTCATCTCATTACTCATTCCTTCCATACACCTGAAATTTTTTCTTCATACAAAACTTCACACAATATTTATTAGCAACATTAGTGCACTCAAGATAAATAAGTCTTAAGGTTCCGTTCTAACACCAAATAAACTTCTATTAGAACACTAGCTACTGTATCACTTCCCTCAAAAAGCTCAATTCCCCAAAAGAACTCAAAAAGGAACCAATAAGAAGCAAATGCAGAAAATGGTAGAAATCTGTCAAAACAGACCAGCAGGGAAAGACGAATTTTTTTGAAGATCTTATGTTGCTCAAATCAAAAAGTGTTGAACTAACGAACGTTATATAACAACCTGGGGAAGAAGCACAAAAATGCACGCCTCAAAAAGACGTTCAGAGATTTTACATGAATTTTTACGGTGAAGCACATAAATCTGTTTCGGGACAGCAACTTTCCAAATCATTACTTCTCTCTCATTAGAGGCTACTCTTGGCACAAAAGGCAAATAAAAAGGATAAGGAGTGGTTATTACAGAGGTAATAACTTACAAGACTCAAATAAAACTTTTGGGTTATCTCCCAATAAGTACTTTTCTTTAATGCCTTTAAGTTAGGCATGATAGTTTGAGAAGATGCTCACAAAAGAAATATGAATTGAAGTAAAAGAGAGCATCAAGAAGCAAATTTAAAGCACATTTAAGTCTAACCCACTTCCTATGCATAGGAATCTTGTAAAGAAACAAGTCATGAAAGCACAAAGCAACAAGCATAGTAAAGCAAAACAAGTGCAACTTCAAGATTTTCAACATAAAGAGGTGAAACTTAATATTATTGAGATGCATAAAACCATGTTTCCCTCTGTCATAATAACTTTCAGTAGCATCATGAATAACATTAACAAAATAACTATCACATAAAACATTCTTATCATGAGCCACATGCATATAATCATTATTACTCTCCACATAAGCATAGTCATTCTTATTAATCGTAGTGGGAGCAAATTCAACAAAATAGCTATCCTTATTATTCTCATCACCATAATCATCAAATATAGGAGGCATATTGTAATCATAATGAATTTTCTCATCAATAGTAGGTGGACTGAAAATATCATACTCATCATTGTAATCATCATATATTGGAGGTTTGGTATCATCATAAGCAATAGAATAGCTATCTTCCAAAGATGGGGAACTAAAAAGATCATTTTCATAAAAACTAGCTTCCCCAAGCTTAGAATTTTCGATAACATTAGCAATAATAGTGTCCAAAGAATTCATACTAACAACATTGCTATTAGCATGCAAATAAAGTTCCATAGGTTTTTTAATTTTCTCTTCAAACACTTCATGTCCTAACTCAAGATAAAGACTATAAAGCTCTCTAATTTTTTTGTTGTTTTCCATTAAGCCTAACTAGTGAAAACAAGAAACAAAAAGACAAAATTGCAGAATCTAAAGGAAATAACTTCGAGTACTCACACCAGAAAATAGGCGTTTGCCGTGGAAGGTTCTTCTTCTTTAATCCTCCGGTGTGAATACCTTTTACCTTACCTCCCCGGCAACGGCGCCAGAAAATAGCTTGATGTCTACGCACTTCTATTCTTGTAGACAGTTGTTGGGCCTCCAAGTGTAGAGGTTTGTAGAACAGCAGCAAGTTTTCCCTTAAGTGGATCACCCAAGATTTATCGAACCCAGGGAGGAATTGGTCAAAGGTATTCCCTCTCAATCAATCCTGCAATCAAGATACAAGAAGTCTCTTGTGTCCCCAACACACCCAATACACTTGTCAGGTGTATAGGTGCACTAGTTCGGCGCAGAGATAGTAAAATACAAGTGGTATGGATAATTACAAGTGGTAACGGTGATAGAAGATAACTTGATGGCGTGGAAGAGACTAAAGGAAAACTGAAATAAAGATGGAAGCAGGCAAACATGTAATAGATCTAGTAGCAAACGATGTTTCAACGGTTAGAAACAAGGCCTAGGGATCATACTTTCACTAGGGAACACTCTCATATAAATATATTATTCTTTATGATACTACACTGAACTACTCTCCGGTTGGACACTCTATTCGTTGGTAGGGCTATAACAGCACACCTCAAAGTCCATCTTTCCCATCTACAAAACCCCACACTGTCACCTTGAGTACTAGATGAGTCCAACAAACATCAAAATTTCATAAATACATCCAACTCCAAATATAACTCATAATAAGTATTTGTAATCTCTAGCCTAAGTGCCACCATGGTGAGCACGTCGTCACTTTCACACACATGGGGAGAGCAGAGATCTATTAAGCACTTGAGTGGCAAGGTAGATCTACAGATTACAAGGTCATGATCTCAATAAGATCATGCATAGAAAGAGACATGAACACATAGCTACCAGTAGAACCCTTAGCCTCGAGAGAGAACTACTCCCTCCTCATCATGGGAATCAGCGATGGTGATGGAGATGGTGGTGGAGATCGATGGAGATGGCTTCGGGGGCACTTCCCCGTCCCGGCAGGGTGCCGGAACAAAGACTTTCTGTCCCCCGAATCTCCCCTTCGGTGGCGGTGGCGCTGCAGAACTTTTCATGGCTGGAGGCTTTATTATCTAGGGTTTATGCCTAGGGAGGCTTATTATAGGCCAGAGGGCAAGGTCGGTGGGCGACCAGGGGGCCCACACCATGCCCTGGCGCGGCCTGGGGTGACCCGCGCCATGGGGTGGTGTGGCCACCTTGTGGCCCCTCTCCGACTCTCCTTCTGGCTCTGTGAGTCTTCTGGGAAAATAACAACTTTGGCTTTTGTCCGGTCCAATTCTTAGAATATTGATTTTCTGACTTTCCTGGAACCAAAAACAGCAGAAAATAGGCAACTGGCACTGTGGCTCTTGTTAATAGGTTAGTCCAAGAAATCATATGAAAAGTACACCAAAGTGTGGACAAAACATAAGAAAGTAGATAACACCAAGCATGGAACATCAAAAATTATAGATACATTTGCAATGTATCAACATCCCCAAGCTTAACTCCTGCTCGTCCTCGAGTAGGTAAGTGATAAGAAGAAAGAATATTTTTTGAGGTGACATGCACCATCATAAACTTGATCAAACTATTTGTAAAACATTCAAAGTTGGGATCATAGTACTTCTATCATAGCATGAAAGACAAAGTTCTAGCAATAAGACAAAGAAACTATGATGCAACATGAAAAGGCACAAACAAAAGATTCATGAATAACAGGCAACTGGCAATGTGGCTCTTGTTAATAGGTTAGTCCAAGAAATCATATGAAAAGTACTCCAAAGTGTGGACAAAACATAACAAAGTAGATAAAACCAAGCATGGAACATCAAAAATTATAGATACATTTGCAATGTATCAGGGGCCCATTGAGGTGGCCAGCAGTGCCACCCCTCCCCCCTCCTCTCCTTTAGTCCCACCCCGGGACTTTGAGGGAGGTAGTACCTCCCCTCCCCCTATATATAGTGGGGGTATTTGGCCAAATTAAATACACCAATAATCAATAAAGGTCTTCTCACTTTTGGGAGGACCTCTAATTGATATTTTCTCCCTCCCCCCCTCTCTCTCTCTCGTGACCATGGTCCCAAGTCTGGACTTTGCGAACGAGAGACATCTTCACCGTGGAGCACCGTCGTGCTGTGGGATTCGGATCTGGGAGCTCTACTTCCGCAAGTGCTGCTGGATCAGGGAAGTGGGAGTCATCATCAAGCACCAGACGTGTGTAACTCCCTGCAAGGTGTCGCACTTGAGGCACTCAAGTCGTTGGAGCCAAAGGAGTGCAAGGACTTCATCACGTTCTTGAGGTCGGCTTCGGCTCGTCTACGTCAACCACGCTCTCCTAAGCGTTGACAATGCTTTTCGACCTTCAAGGTTAAGTTTGCGAAAATCCCCTCCCGTTACTGTACTACTAATAGATAGGTCCTGGCAGCTTCAGGGGTTCAGGGGCGTAGGGTAAAATTTATTTTTTTCATACGCGGAACCCCAACAATATGCAAGTAGAGAAAATAAATATTGGAGAGAAGAAAAGAAGTCTAAGAGGAATAAAATAAAGAAAATAGTAAGAAACCTCACCTAGGCCGAGTTATACTAAACTTGGCCCGGAAGAAGCTTACCCAAGCGAACTCAGGGCAAAGCACAATGCAATCCTGGCTAGGCTGGGTTTATCTCAGCCTGGCCGGGTCAGTTCGATCAATAGAGAGCTACAGAACCCGGATGGGATGATATATACCAAAGCCGGCCGACCGTGGATCTCCTAGACCTTCCTCAACATCATCGAATCCCAGGTAGGCCAGCATCGGCCTCACCCTGGCCACCCCACCGCGGTGCTCACCACCTCGCCAACTTCTCTCGGGTGCATGCCACCCCGCGCCACCTCGTCGCCAAGGATTCCTACCTTGCAACACTCCCGTGTCGACCACGTTGCTAGTTACCCGGGTGGGCCGGCGCATATGACTCAGGCCACCCCGAGCCTCCACTGCCTCAACTTGCCTCACCCAGATGGGCCGGTACAAGGTTGACTCGGCCCACCACGGGGACGCAGTGCCAAAATACCAAACAAACTGGTTGGGCCAAGCAGTACCCCGGTCGGGCCCCTGATTTCCTCCTGCCTGGGCCGAGTTTAGTTCATCTTTGCTAGGCCAAATTCTGTCTGCCCCTCCTAGGCTTCTTTCCCCTCCCAGGTCGGGTTATCTCCTCCTCCCTAGGCCAGATTTCACTTCATCAGGCTGAGTTTACTCCTCGTCCAGAGCACCCAGGCTGAGTTATGTCGCCCCGTATGACCTCTTATTCACCCATAGACGCTCTCCCAAACTCTACATCAAACCAGCTTCAAGCCAAGTCAAGCCCCTCGAGTCATGTGCCAGTCTTGGGATGCCCCTGGCTCAGACTGGCACATGCAGCATGAAATATGTTGGGCATCTAAGGAGATGCTAGGGAATATGTTTGGCATCTTAGGAGATGCTATGGAATATGCTGGGCATCTCTTGAGATGCTAAGGAATATGTTGAAGAGATTCCAAGGACAAGCACTACAAGACAACTAGAAGGTCTAACCAGTCCCAAGCGTGTGACTCAAGCTTTATCCCCTAGGCTCCCCTTTATAAGGAGTACCAGGGGGGTTGATATACAGAGAGGCCCCGAAGGTCTCCTCTCCTCTCTGATCGATAGGAGCATATGTTCTTCCTCCTCTTCTCTCTCCATTAGAGTCATAGGAATACAACTCAAGGAGCACCATTGTACCCACATGCATGGCCAAGTTATATGAGATCTAGATGCAGGAGTAGAGGTGTTATCTCACTAGGAGAGCATCGAACCTAGGTACATCATGTCTCTTGCTGTTCTTCCGTATGAGGTCTTCACTTCATCATCCCTCCCCAGATCCTTCAATGTCCATCGACCCCAACTTTAGCCTACCCGTGGCATATGCCATGACACCACCACGACATTTGGCGCCCAACGTGGGGCTGATTAGAGGCGCTGGTTGGGTTTCCATCCGGACAGGAACTTCTTCATCGACCTCTGCTTCACCATCAAGCAACATCTTCTGTGTCCTCTTCCCCAACGTATCGAGAACAGGGAAGTTGGCATACAGCCTTCCTGGTTGACTCAACGAGCATAACTCAACCTCATCACCAAGGGTACTTTAAGTATCTATTGACTCAACTAGAATGCCTCAACCTCCTCACCAAGTATACTATGAGAGTAAAATAACTCAACCATCAACACGCACATGATATAACCTTGAATGTCACTCGGGGACTATCATCCTCTATCACTAAGTCATTCACCCTGGGAAGGAGATGACTCAACCCAGGTACTAGCCAGCATATTAGTAGAGTCACCTATAGGTAGAAAAAGTATCTCGGGGACTTGGATCATTACTTGACTCGGCATCCCCATGCATAAAGCTATTACCTAGAGTAGACATAAGACATGTCATATGTTATGTCATCACATATGCCAGCTACTGTATGTCTCTTAGATATGTCTTCTATTTACTACAGTACATCATCTATGTACCTACTGACTAACTATGTCATTTTGAGGTGCTCAATGGTAAGGAAACTTACCACCAAATTATCACAACACATCTTAACTCGGATTACTGTTTAACTCGGATTGCTAGGTTGTCCTTAACTCGGATTGGTATTAAATTCAGCTTGCCAGGTTATCCTTAACTCAGATTGCTATTTAATTCATCTTGCTAGGTTATCCTTAACTCGGATTGGTATTTAATTCAGCTTGCTAGGTTATCCTTAACTCGGATTGGTATTTAATTCAGCTTGCCATGTTATCTATAACTTGGATTGGTATTTAACTCAGCTTCCTAGGGTATCCTTAACTCGGATTGCTTGCCAGGTTATCCTTAACTCGAATTTCTTGCCAGGTTATCTTATAACTCGGGTTACTATTTAACTCAGCTTGCAAGGTTATCCTTAACTCAGATTGCTTGCCAGGTTATCCTTAACTTGGATTGCTTGCCAGGTTATCTTGTAACTCGGATTACAGTTTAACTCAGCTTGCTAGGTTATCTTATAACTCGGATTACAATTTAACTCAACTTGTCAGGTTATCTTATAACTCGAATTACTATTTAACTCAGCTTGCCAGGTTATCTTATAACTCGGATTATAGTTTAACTCAGCTTGCCAGGGTTACCCAGCATATATCATGTATCTCAAATCACCATTTATGTCGGATTGCCAGGATATCTTGGCATCATATCATATCCCAAATCATGATCAAAGTCAATTGGTCAACATAACAAAGAGCTATCATCAAATTATATCTCAAATCATTACTCATCTCGTTAGGACCAAATAATCATCGAAATCTATATCAATCTCCCTATATCTCAATCACCAAATATCTCGAGATCGTCATATCACTCGGATTTTGAGTTAGATAACTCGGATATGAGACATATGTCAGATTTGAGTCATGTAACCTAGATGGGATAACTCGGATTTGGGACATATGTCAGATTTGAGTCATATAACTCGAATTTTGAGTTAGATAACTCAGATTTTGGACATATGTCAGATTTGAGTCATATAACTCGGATTTTGAGTTAGATAACTCGGATTTGGTACATATGTCAGATTTGAGTCATATAACTTGGATTTCGAGTTAGATAACGAGACATATGTCAGATTTGAGTCATGAAACTTGGACGGAAAACTCGAATGGGATAACTCAGATTGGAACCTATATGTCAGAATCATGATAGGTCGATCAGATTCAAACACACACGTAAACTTACCCAAAAGGGTTATATGACCAAAGCCCATGAAGGCCAGATGTCAAAACTCACCCAAAAGGGTTATATGACCAGAGCCCATGAAGGCCAGATGTCAAAACTCACCCAAAAGGGTTATATGACGAGAGCCCATGAAGGCCATATGTCAAAACTGGCCCAAAAGGGTTATATGACTAGAGCCCATGAAGGCCAGATGTCAAAACTCACCAAAAGGGTTATAGGACCAGAGCCCATGAAGGCCAGATGTCAAAACTTACCTGAAAGGGTTATATGACAAGAGCCCATGAAGGCCAGATGTTAAAACTTATTTGAAAGGGTTATATGACTAGAGCCCGTGAAGGCTAGATGTCAAAACTCACCCAAAAGGGTTATATGACCAGAGCCCACCCGAAAGGGTTATATGACCAGAGCCCATGAAGGCCAGATGTCAAAACTTACCAAAAAGGGTTATATGACAAATACCCACAAAGGCTAGATGTCGAAACTTACCCAAAAGGGTTATATGACAAATGCCCATGAAGGCTATATGTCAATTTGCCCAAAAATGGTTATATGACAAATGCCCATGAAGGCCATATGTCAAAACTTGCCCAAAGAGGCTAAATGACCATAGCCCATGAAGGCCAGATGATGAAACTTGCCCAATGAAGGCTATATGTCCAATGACTTGGATTTGGAAGTCTAATGACTTAAAAATGAGTCACTCGGATTTGAGTCATATACCTCGGATTTGAGCCAGATGACTCAGAGTTGGGTCACATGACCTGGATTGTGAGTCAAATGACTCGGATGTGGATCCTATACCTCGGATTCGGGTCACGTGACTTGGATGAGAGTATAGACTATATGTCAAATAAGCCAATTCAGGCAGATGAATGATACCATGGTAATGCATACCAGTTATATATTACAATAAAGGAAAAGGATTATCTATCCATATACAACTCTAGAGATATTTTAATATGAAGCCTATCCGTGACTCTACGAGTCCCACATAGCCTCGAGGACTAATGTCGGGGATGTAACCCGGGGTACCCCAGATTTGAGGTATCAAGTGATGCAATAGAGTAGAAATTATTTTTATAAAAGATGCAAGTAGAGAAAAGAAATATTGGAGAGAAGAAAAGAAGTCTAAGAGGAATAAAATAAATAAAAGAGGAAGAAACCTCACCTGGGCCAAGTTATGCTAAACTCGGCCTGGAAGAAGCTTACCCAGGCCAACTCAGGGCAAAGCATATCGCAATCCCGTCTAGGCTAGGTTTCACTCAGCCTGGTGATACCTTCGATCCGGAATACGAATGTAGTATAGCTCTTTTTCCCTAGTAGACCTAGGTTTATCGAATCCTCGGGAAGCAGAAAGCATAGTGAAGTTAGTTTAACGGACCTTCGGGAGTTTTAGAATTCTTTTTGTGTTTTACCGGACCAATAGTTTGTTGTCTTTTATTGTTGTCGATGATGGAGAGAGAGGGCCTAGGGCGTTTAGTTTCACTTGTAGCTGTGCAAAATATCTGATGGGAATAAAAGATAATAATAAAGTATGCATGTAGTTGTTAGAGCAAGATAAATTATATGTGGGTAGTGCATCCATAATTGCTATTGCCTCCGCAACCGCTTATAGCAATAACCTACTAGTCTCATCCATAGAAGAAAGAGAACTAATGATATGCATAGTGACGTCACCATTAATCCCAAGTAAATCCCTCACATACAGCCGTACTACCCCTTATATCACTGAAGTTCCCAACCTGCAGATTAGTCATTACTCATACTCCCTATACCTGGCGCAATCCTCGTGGTCTTGGGTACCTAACAAGTCCTTAGATTGAGGCAAGAGAGGATACAATAACATCATGTCATACAAACTAATACATGATCCCATCTATGATAAATAACATGCACGAAAGCTACATGGCTAGGACGAAGCCCTTAGCCCAAGGAGAATTACTCACACATAGAGATGAGATCAACAATCATAAACATTGTAATGGAAATCATGAGATTGATAGCAAATAGTCTTACAATGTCGCCAATCAAAGATGAGATCTACTATTACAAGTGGTGGAATATGGCTATGGTGATGGAGAAAGGTTTGGAGATTAGATCTAAGTCTATTCCTCCAGCGGCTCTTCGGTGTTGTGTATGGAGTTCAAGGGGCGGCTGGTGATCGGAAAGAGCTCTTTTTTCTCATTACCCATGGCCTCTTTATATAGGGGTCCCTTCACGAAACTTGTTCTGTTTGACCTAGCGGTGTTTACGGCCGAAACTATATGGCTAGAATTTTATTCCCACCGTATAGTTGGTCGTTAAAGCGTGTGTCTCCACTTCACGACTCCTGGTTTCTTTGGGTTATTGGAAATCTCGTATCTTTGACTTGAATGTTGTGATTCCCATCATCAAACGTCATTATCTACGCAGGGAAAAATAGAAAGAAAGGATTGCATACCCCTTTGATCATTAGGCATTAGTGGCAGGGTTTAGAGAGATATTTCATCCATAATATGAATAATATCTAGTTTAGATGTGGACGTAGATGGCTATATTTCACAACCATCAACCTCCCCAAGCTTAAACTTGATCGTCCTCAAGCAAGAAAACCAAAATCAAAAGGGAACTCGGCATGTAAACTGAAATAACAAGATGATGACCTTACTAATGATTGGTAGTCTCAAGTTTCCTCCACTTTATAAATCTAAAAAACTTTAGCATAGATAGAGTAATGGCAAGCATATCATACGGGTTTTTACGCATCCTTATAGCGCAGCAAAATTATTGTTAACATGGATGATTCAAATGAGTATACCTTATTCCATGTCATGTAATCAACACATAGGCTTGCCTTTGAACAATAAAGTATAATCATGTAAAATTGAGAGTGTGAGAGTTTGTCATGAAAAACATATACACTAGAGTATCTCAATTCTCCCACATCAATAAATCAAGACTCTTCAGGCACTACTTTTATATTCATTATCCTTCAAGAATTTCAGTTTTTAAGTAATTGAGAGCATGCCAAAGATTTTAATTAGTTTATTGCGTTGTGATGGACAGTCGTGGCATCACCAAGGTTTTTGTTCATTTTGTACAATAATTACTCATAACAGCTAGAGGAGTGATTCCATCATGAACACTACTACTCGGGACTGCCAAGAATCTTACCCATTATGGCATTGCTGCTACATATGTTTAATCAACTCATAGCCAAAAACTAGGAGTTGCCTCCATGAAGATCGTTCGTAGGCTAGCAGAGTTGTTGGCATCCCATGAAGTTTGACACGCATAAAGCTATATCATTCTTATGATTCACAAGTCAAACTTTGGCATGCTCACAAAAATCGCTAAACATTAATTCAATCGAACAAATCCTTTTAAAGAGAGCTATCAAGTCAGTCATTATTTTCTATGGTGTTGAGTGTCTCTAGAAATAAGTCTTCAAGACTAAACACTACAACACCCAAACCTTCAATTGTGAGACTTTTTCTTATTACAAATGTTTAGCAAATTTTTAGTCAAGACTTGGTTAACTACAAGAGCTGGAACAAAATGTACCCAACTAAATACCCATGCAAACAAAATTTTACTACAATACAAAGACTCACTCCACCAATATAACATCTTATCATTTACTACTAACTAGCATGGGTTTCTCAAAGTTTAAAAGTGGGGAGTCTTAAGGCATACCTCTCATGATTGGTTCCACTTCTCTCTTCCATTTTTATTTGCTTCTTAGAAACTTGTAGTCGATCACTCTCCTGCAAATATGTGAAAGACGCAAGGAGAATAGAAAAGAAGGAGGGGGGAATAAAGATAAATGGAAAAAGCTTTTTGTTGTTTTTAAGAGAGGGAATTAAAGAATAGAAAATTGGCGCAAATCTCGGCTAGAAAATCTCAAAAACAAACAAAAGTAACTAAAAATAAAGTGTTGGGGAAACCAACACGAGTGCTTATAAACTTGAATTAAAAACATAATCTCGAAATAAACAAAAACAAATGAACGCCAAATAAAGATAATGAGGAAACTTCCCCAAGCTTAGGCTTTTGCAAGCCTTTCAAATCATTGTGGTGGCGGAAAAAACTTAACTCCAGTTCGCAAATTGAGTTGATAAATTACTAGTTGTTTCTCGGAGGTTCAAGGAGAGGTTTTGCATTCTCTCCATAGTTCCTCCAAGTTCTTGAAAGTCTTGGTATGTAGCGAACCGGGTCGGTGGCTGCTCCTCTTCTTGGTCCTCATCCTCATCCGGAATCTCCTCCTCGGGTTGGTGTTGCTCAACCTGCAAGTCATATAGCAAACGTCCTTTCTCGATAGAGAAAAGACCATTAGGAAAAGGAGCGGGGTAGAGACGCCCAGCTCCAGCAATATGCAAGTAATAAACACCACCTCTCCTAGTGAGCATTCCACAAGTTTTTAAAGTAGAGAAACCAACACATCGCTCACCTAGCACTGGTTGCAACTCACCTAGGTTGATGCCTAGGGCAATGGCAAGCACGGTGATGACGCCTCCACCTGTGACTGGTCCTTGGATTTGGGAGGATTGGTGCTCCATGTAGCGCATAAGAATTGTGCCCAATTTGAGTGAAAAGTTGGTGTTGTTGAAAGGAGCCTTTGCTAGGACTAAGATGTCCTCCTCATTGAGTCTTGCGAACTCATTTCGTTCCTACAAAGTGTTAGCAATAACATAGAACAAATAGTGAATTGCAGGATGTTGAATATTCTTCCCCTTGCTTACTCTAGAAGTAAAGCTCATTCCATTATAATATTGTTTCGGGGAAGGGTCTAAGCCAGTAAAGGATGCGCGTAAGTCATTATCATTGTTTTTTGGAAAATTAGAATGTGCGCACCATTCATCTAGTGCTAGAGAATAATTGTTGTTCATAAGTCGGAAAGAAATCATGTCCTCTCCATTCCATGCTTTAACGGTGCTTTGCAAAGAACTTAGAAATTCAAGAGTTAACCGGCAATAAGTAGGCACATCATTGAATACAAAGTTTTGTAGGCCAACCCTATTGCAAAGTAAATTGAAGTCATTAGAAATACCAAGTTGATTCAATATAACAGGGCAAGCCCACTTGGTTGCCTTCACTTCTCGGTTCTTGATCCTGTTGAAGCGATCATGTTGGGGCTCATCCTTGAACCATATCCCCATGCGTTTTTTAGCGACATCCCAAGAAGCACTAGCGGCAGCACGAGCATGAGTTTGGCTCCTTGTGTTAATCATCTAAAATAACAAGGAAAGATAAAATAAAACTTTTTGATCCAACAATAATAAGCATAACATATTCCTCATCATAGCACACTAAAGAATCCCCTCAAAATAATAATCTAGGCAAGAGGATCATGGAAATTAGTTCATAGTAGGTCTCACCCTAGATTGATAATGACAACAGATCGAAGATGAATTTGCAAAAAGTAATTGGATGATCAGAGGAGAAACATACCGTAGATCACTTGTGTGCGAGGAAATCAAACGAAATTGGGTAGAGATGAAGATCTCTTGAGGTTTTGAGAGAGTTTAGTGGTAGAAGAGAGAAAAAGGATTGAAGTTTTGGGGTTGGAGGTACCTTCCCATGGCGATTTTGTGGTCGGACACAACTATACGGCCAAACTATACGGCCGAAACAACTTGTTCCCGCCGTATAGTTGGTCTGCTATCAAAAATTTAGGGTTTCCACCTGGCGGCACAGCTATATGACCATAACTATATGGCCGGGATTTTTCATCCCCGTTGTATAGTTGGTCGTCAAACTTTCTGTACCTCGAAAAGAAATTTTACAAAGGCATCGATATCTATACGACCGGAACTATACGGCTAAATTTTTTTATTCCTGCTGTATAGTTGGTCGTTAAACCTTCAGTACCTAGGAAAGAAAAATTGTCGATGGCAAAGATATTTATACGACCGGAACTTTACGGCCGGAATTTTTATTCCCGTTGTATAGTTGGTCGTTAAACCTTGTATAGTCATCAAAAAAATTCCGTTTCTTCGAGAATTATTTCTTATTCTGAAACTTAGCGAAACACCTTGTTTTGACAAAAAAATGACAGTAAAAATTATTGACCAACAACATGTATAAAGCAGGAGTTTTAGTACTATCGAACTTCTTCTCCTCAACTAGAGCTTTCTAGCACTCTTTATTAAACATAAAAATTAAACTAAAACTTAAAAACTTTACACATGGTTGCCTCCCATGCAGCGCTCTTTTATGGTCAATAGCTTGACCTTGATGTTGCTCACATAGGCCAGATGAGTGGAAAACCCACTCCAAAATAGTTGGCCTTCAAAGTGATGGCCTCCTTTTCATCATGCTTGGCTTTCTTCTTCCTGGGAAAATGAATTACAAAAGGATCCCGCGAAGGCAATTGAAGCTTCACGTTCCCTTCATGTAGATTAATCAAAGCCTTAATAGTTCTTAAGAATGGCGGCCTAATATAATAGGAGCAATAGCATCTTCAAGCATGTAAACAATAACAAAATCAATAAGAGCAGGACAGCCTTTAATGTATACTAAAGTGTTTTCTTTAATCCCTACAGCTTGTTTGTAGGTAGAATCTGGAAGATGTAATTTTAACTCGGTGATTTCAAAAGAGCCAAGATTTAACTTATTAAAAAGACTTTTTGGAATTGTTAAAATGCTTGCACCTAGATCACAAAATGCAGCTATCTCATTTGTCCTAATTTTAATCTGAATAGTAGGCTCAAATATATCATCAAGCTTAACAGGTAATTTTTCAGCAATTTTCTTATATTCTTCTTCAAGATCACGTACCTTTTTTGCTACCTGATTAATGAAGTGTTAATACATAGCTTCATCATTTCCTTCACTTACCGGAATCTTGATGTTGATCCTTTTTACAAGATATTCAATGGTGTAACTTGGTGAAGGAGCATTACTATAATCAAGTTCTTCAGGCTCCTCCCTTTGGATTCTCATCATCTTGAGGTCTTCAATAGGATTGGGCTCAGCTTTACCTGCAAATTTATCTAGAATGAGAGTTTGACTCTCGGTTATCTTACCTAGTTGTGCCTCAACAATCCTCGTTCTTTCTTGGAGGGCCTGCAAATCATTCCTCAAACTTACATCTTGGTTAGATAATTTACCAAACATAGCATCATGGTTCTCCGTCATTTTAACAAGGATATTGGTTTTCTCATTTTGTGAGTCTATAAAGGACTTAAGTGTTTCTTGGAGACTACCATTACTTGATCCCATATTATTATTAGAGTTACCTGCAGGACTAGAATAGTGTTTTGGAAAAAGAGCTATGAAGTTTATTTCTTCAATATTTGTTTCTGGGATAGCTCTTACCTAGTTTTCCTTACCTTTTATGGCTAATATGAGCTCATCCAGCTTAGCATTGAGTTCTTCATTTTCTTGTGGTGAGACGGAGTTCACCTTCTTCGTGTTTGATCTATCCACATGCCACTGGGCATGGTTGTCTTGCATATTGTCTAGCAGCTGCTTTGCTTCGGTAATATGTTTGCCCATAAATGTTCCTCCAGCTGCAGTATCAAGCGTAGACTTAGACACAGGATTAAGAGCATTATAAAATAAATGGAGAATTAATCAATCTTCCATCCCATGACTGGGACAGTTTCTCATGCATTCTTTCACCCTCTCCCATGCAAGCGCTACTGGCTCATGCTCTTCCTGTCTAAAACTAGTAATATTAGATCTTAGTTGCATAGTATTTGTAGGTGGGAAAATTTTAGTCATAAATAAAGAAGTACAATCCACCCATGATATAATAGTATTTCTAGGCAAAGATAGCAACCATTCTTTTGCTCTTCCTCTAAGAGAGAAAGAAAATAAGCGCAATCTGACTGCATTGGGGTCAACATCTTTTATGCGCATCATATCACATATTTTACTGAAAGTATTCAAGTGCATACCTACGTCCTCAATAGTAGAGCCTCCAAATTGATTCTGTTGAACCAAACTTAAATAATGGGGCTTAATTTCATAGTCATCAACATCAATTGTTGGCTGAGTAATATTAGTACGCAAATAATCATTGTTGGGAGTTGCAAACTCCCCAAGCTTCTTTTCAGCCATATTTCCTATGTTTTTGGGTTTTCTTAAACAAAGACTTATGATAATAAAAACAAGAATTTAAAGACTAACTAATTTTTTTGGTTTTTCGAATAAAGACTGGAAGCAAACTAACAAAATTGAAAACAAGAATTAAAACTAGCAAGGTTCCTACTAATCTCACCAGGGTAGCTATTGCCTCCCCGGCAACGGTGCTAGAAAAAGGGTTGATACCTTCGATCCGGATTACGGATGTAGTATAGCTCTTTTCCCTAGTAGACCTAGGTTTATCGAATCCTCGGGAAGCAGAAAGCATAGTGAAGTTACTTTAACGGACCTTCGGGAGTTTTAGAATTCTTTTTGTATTTTACTGGACCAATAGATTGATGTCTTTTGTTGTTGTCAATGATGGAGAGAGAGGGCCTAGGGCGTTCAGTTTCACCTGTAGCTGTGTAAAATATCTGATGGGAATAAAAGATAATAATAAAGTATGCATGTAATTGTTAGAGAAAGATAAATTATATGTGGGCAGTGCATCCATAATAGTTATTGCCTCCACAACCGCTTATAGCAATAACCTACTAGTCTCATTCATAGAAGAAAAGAGAACTAATGAATTGCATAGTGACGTCACCGTTAATCCCAAGTAAATCCCTCACATACAGTCGTACTACCCCTTCTGTCACTGGAGTTCCCAACCTACAGATTATTCATTACTCATACTCCCTATACCTAGCTCAATCCTCGAGGTCTTGGGTACCTGACAAGTCCTTAGATTGAGGCAAGAGAGGATACAATAATCATCATGTCATACAAACTAATACATGATCCCATCTATGAGAAATAACATGCACAAAAGCTACATGGCTAGGCCAAAGCCCTTAGCCTAAGGAGAATTACTCACACATAGAGATGAGATCAACAATCATAAACATTACAATGGAAATCATGAGATTGATAGCAAATAGTCTTACAATGTCGCCAATCGAAGATGAGATCTACTATTACAAGTGGTGGAATATGGCTATGGTGATGGAGAAGGGTTCGGAGATTAGATCTAAGTCTATTCCTCCAACGGCTCTCCGGTGTTGTGGATGGAGTTCTGGGGGCGGCTGGTGATCGGAAAGAGCTCTCTTTTCTTGTCGCCCAAGGCATCTTTATATAGGGGTCCCTTCATGAAAGTTGATCTGTTTGACCTAGCGGTGTCTATGGAAACTATATGACCAAAACTATACGGCCGGAATTTTATTCCTGTTGTATAGTTGATCGTTAAAGCGTTTGTCTCCACTTCACATCTCCTGGTTTCTTCGGGTTGTTGGAAATCTCATATCTTTGACTTTAATGTCGTGATTCCCATCATCAAACTTTATTATCTGCATAGGGAAAAATAGATAGAAAGGATTACATACCCCTTTGATCATTAGGCATTAGTGGCAGGGTTTAGAGAGATATTTCATCTAAAATATGAATAATATCCAGTTTAAATATGGACGTAGATGGCTATATTTCATAGCCATCACCTGGCCAGGTCACTTCGATTAATAGAGAACTACAGAGCTCGGCTAGGCCGATATATACCAAAGCCGGCCCACCACGGGTCTCCCGGACCTTCCTCAACATAACCGAACCCCGAGTGGGCCAGCATCTGCCTCATCCCGGCCAGCACACCGCGGTGCTCACCACGTCGCCAACTTCTCCTGGGCGCACGCCACCCCGTGCCACCTCGTTGATGGCCCAAAATATATCGAGCTCGTTGGGGAACCCCAAGAGGAAGGTATGATGAGCACAGCAGCAAGTTTTCCCTTAGTACGAAACCAAGGTTATCATTCTAGTAGGAGCAAGGAAACACCCCAAAGGTGTTGCTAGCTGAACATTGGCAGGGCGCACTACCGGTGCCAGCCAACGTGGAGACCTGCACAACACAACCACAGAACTTTGTCCCCAACTTACGGTGATGTTGCCAATCTCGTCGGTTTTGCTGAAAACAAAGGATTAAACGTATCGAATGGAAGGAAGTAATAGTTTGTAGAAAGTAAACATAAAGCAGTAAAACAGTTTGTAGATTGAATGTAAAAGAAAGGACCGGGGTCCATAGTTCACTAGAGGTGGCTCTCCTTAAGATAGATAACATGCTAGGTGAACAAATTACAGTGGGGTAATTGACAAACATCGAGAAAGCATACAAGCATATACTAATCATCTTGACTCCTTTGAGACTTGATTGGGCATTACAACATTATACATAGACCATCATCCAACTGCATCTATGACTAATAATCCACCTTCAGTTTATCATCCGAACCCCCTCCAGTATTAAGTTGCAAGCAACAGATTATTGCATTACGAATTGCGTGTAAAGTAAACAATACGATTGTTCTATGAACAAAGGATTGTTGTTTTCTCCCTAGTAGCAACAACACATCTAGTACCGTAGAGATTTGTGTCACTTCCCCAGATTACCAGAGGCATGAACCCACTATTGAGCATAAATACTATCTCTTGGAGTTGCTAGCATCTACTTGGCCAAGATAGCTACTAACAACGGAAAGCATGCAAGATCACAAATAACAAAGACATGATAGAATCAATAATCAATCTGAAATAGCATCTCAATATCCATTGGATCCCCGCAAACACAACATGCAAAATTACAAATAGATGATCTTGATCATGAACGGAGCTCACAAGATCTAGACATGAAAGCACAAAGGAGGAGAACCAGCCATCTAGCTACTACATGGACCCGTAATCCAGAGATGAACTACTCACGCATCACACCGGAGGCTTGCATGATGATGAAGAAGGCCTCCAGGGTGAATTCCCCTCCCCGGCAGGGTGCCGAGAAGAGCTTCAGATCCCTCTCGGTCTAGGTATAGAGACGACAGCGGCTACAAACTATTTCGTGGAATTTTGATCGGGAACTTAGGGTTTCTGTATTGGAGGCATCTTATAGGCGGAAGGAGAGGCCGAGGGGGTGCTGGAAGTGGCCACACCACCCCCTGGCGCGGCCCAGGCCTGGCCGCGCAGTCAGGTGGTGTGGAGGCCCCCTAGCCCCTCTCCGTCTCGTATTCTGGCTATGTGTGTCCCTCGGTGAAATACTGACTTTGGGTTTTGTCCCGTCCGATTCCGAGAATATTCATTTTCTGACTTTCCTGGAACCAAAAACAACAGAAAACAGGTAGCTGGCACTGTGGCTCTTGTTAATAGGTTAGTCCAAGAAATCATATGAAAAGTACTCCAAAGTGTGGACAAAACATAAGAAAGTAGATAAATCCAAGCATGGAACATCAAAAATTATAGATACATTTGCAATGTATCAACATCCCCAAGCTTCACTCATGCTCATCCTCGAGTAGGTAAGTGATAAAAAGAAAGAATAATTTTTGAGGTGACATGCACCATCATAAACTTGATCAAGGCTGGGATCATAGTACTTCAAAGCTGGGATCATAGTACTTCAATCATAACATGAAAGACAAAGTTCTAGCAATAAGACAAAGCAACTATGTTGCAACATGAAAAGGCACAAACAAAAGATTCATGAATAACAATGCTTTGCAAGACGTTTGTTTGTTTCACATAAAGAAAACATAGCATAGTAGAATTCAGCTTGTCCCTCGTAGAGTAGCGAAACATAAATGCATAGCGCACCTTCAAAGTTTACAAGAGTGACTAGATACAAATAGTTTAAAACAAGCAATATCAAGTTATGCATCAATCAACTAGTCTTGGGACAATGCACATAGAACTAAGAATGGCCACTATGCTCTCAAAGTAGGTGCATAAAGGTAGAAGGTGGAAACTCAATATAAGTAGAAGAAAGGCCTTCATAGAAGGAAGCAGACATTCTAGTTTCATAAAGAGCTTCCAAAAATTATGGTACTTGTTAGCTTTGAGCTCTCATTGCCCCTATCATAAGCATCTTGAAGTTGATTAAGGTTAAAGTGACACAACTAAGAGGATATGCTTGACAAGTTGTAAACCGAAATCACATGCCTCTTAACTACGAAGACCAAACCTCATGCTACTCAACTTTAGTCACAAGTAAGCTCTTGTCATTGTAAGTACATGTGTATCATAAAGAACCGCCAACGGGGTACCCCTTGCACATGATACAGGAGCTATCCCATAATCAAAATGACAAGGCAAGCAGACAATGATCATCTCAGCGATCTTTTTATTTGCTATTTGCATAGGTTTTTATTGAGGATGCTTCATAGAGTGCTCATTATGGTGATGCTGCAAGTTTCCACCATGATTAGGCATGGCTTAGGCTAGCGGCCCAGGCGTTTCTCAAACACACATACAAACTCCATGATCTTACAAGTTCCACTTTAATTTCACACCACCGGGATCCATAAGCAAAAGAACATGATATCAACGGGGTACAAAGTACAAGTGTAATGTTGAAAGCGTTCCCCACAATACATGGTTCTGCTAATTTCAACTTATAAAGCGCAAGCATATACGCAACAAAGAAGGACCCAATGGTTCAAGTTTATTAAATGCAAGAAAAGTAAAGTGTGCCATCAAGTTCGTGAGAGCTTTAATCACTAATTTTCACATAACAAGTTTAATTTGGAAGGTACACAAAAACATGAATATACTTGGAATAGCATAAGCTAGTAGGTAGGTATGGTGTTCTCTTTGGAATAACTTGGTTTAAGGGGTTTGACGCATGAGTGGAACTCATACTTCGTTACGCAGGCTAGCAAAAGACTGGGAGCGACAAACTAAGAGAGCAATAATGGCCATAATCATGCAGAGCGACAAAACATTATTGATCAAAGCATAAAGTGATACTACAAGTTGAAAACTAAAGGATCATAAAGGCTATGGTGACTTGAGATAGTCATAACATGGTGTGAGCATGCGCCAAGTCAACCCAAATAAAGCATCAAAGGAGAATACCACTATACTATGTTTTAATATGCTAAAACAACGCATGATTCATCCAAGGCACATTAAGCAATCTCAATTGTTTATAACAATTCATGCTACAGCAAAGAATACTAAGCATAAAGCCAAAATAATATCAAGCATGGCATGACAAAGCATAGGTCACAGTCAAAAACAAGCTCTCTTTACCACTTAAGCGTGAACTTTCCTACTCTTTTTCAATCCAAACCAAACTATTTGAAAACCAATTTATGAAAGAGGGGGTCCAACCAATTTATTCAGCAAACAAAGCAAACAAAAAACCAAAACGAAAACGAAAAAGGAGACGCTCTAAGAACAACACAACTTTGCATGAAACAATAAAAATGAAGCGCTTGGAAGAAACCTGTGATTTTTATTGATGAAGAAGGGGATGCCTGTAACTACCTCGGTGAATTACGCTCTTAGTTACATGCCTGGATGAGCGAAAGTGGTTAAGATAGTACGGTGGGGCCCGGGGCCACTCACGATAGACCTTTCGGCCGTCCTAACCACTTTCAGATCATCGGGACAAGAACGAGCGGCGTAATCGGCAGGCGAAGGGATCAACTACATACACAAGTGAGTATGTATGCAAGCCACATACAACAGTCCTCAGAGCCATTCCATCTAAAAGAAATAGAAATATTGCAACGCCATACGGCAAGATCCAAATATCCTAGATAGACATAATAGTTTTCGGATAGCTCCTCATACATCAAACATCAGAGTATCAGGCGGAATCGGAAAACAAGATCCAAGTACGGATAAGAAGCAAATCGGCATAAGATGCCACATAAATAAACACATCCCGCCCACAGATCTCACGAATCCCCGTTCCCGGAATCTCTACACCGAGTGATCGTTGCCAACGTCATCTGTCTCCTCCACCCAGTATCTATCTTGCGAGTACACCTGTTCATCTGAATCAAACAATTTATCATGTGAGACCCTAGGGGTACTCAGCAAGTCTTTATGCCTCTAAAGGGGACACAATCTGGGGTGACACAATTGCAGCAAAAGATAATAACTAACAAGTATATAGATACTCGCTAACCATCCGCCTAACCAATGATAGACGAATGTATGTGAATTAAGAACAACAGTTATAACGGTAGAATTAATAGATCCATCCTCCTTCCCGCTTACCAACGAGAAAGCGGACGAACAACCCCCATCCGTTGGCAGTTTTATTAGCCATTCCATGCGTATTACACTATTTACTAGTCAGGTACGTAGTCAATTTAAAAGCGGTACTTTAGTTAGACTTGTCTATGATCGAGAAACTGTGCTCCAAGTCGTCCATAACCGCGGACACGGCTTTCAGAAAGATTTACCCGGCAGGGGTGCACAAATAGCAACACACACTCGATCAACCTCGGAAAAACCAACTCAAAACCCAATGAGGCATTCACGACAAAGCGATCACAGGATTCAGAAATATTTCAGGGGGCCACCCCATTAAGCTACCCGCAACGAAGCTAGCTGACTCCGGGACGGACTCAAGGTTTGCGTCAATGGCTGTAAACGACTGGGAACCCGAAAGTGTGACTGGGCTTGTCAATACCGCGGAAACACTCTGCATCCAAAATAGTACAGGTGCTCCACGCACAATATTAAATAAAACAGTAAGCATGGCATAAGTACAGAATAGTAACAAAGCCCCCAAACTACTTTGTGGCCCCAAGAAGTAAGAATGAATCAAGCTTCGGCTCAGGGGGTCCATAAGGCCTCCCGGATGTGGATAGTGTGAATAGTCAAGGAACAGGAATCAAGTACTCGGGGTCCTACGGGACACAAGTGAGCATGAAAAACCAAATAGCAGATATTGCTCACCGGTGCCTCTTTCATTAGTTATCCCATTACTACTCAGGTTAAGTTCTTTAGGTACCTCGTTATCCATCAGACACTCATATACCCTACACATGCTTTTCTACGACTCGCATGGCTCAAACTACTCATGTAGTAATGGCTCATGGGATGGAGGAACAAGCTTCGGTGGGGTTTAAAAGTAAAGGCTATGCAGTACTTGGGATTCAAATTAATGCAATCGCGACTCAATGATGCAAGAATAAGATAGAGGCAATAGGTACTATATGTATGCAAGCATGTGGTAGTGCTTGCCTGGTAGCTCAGTTGAAGCGAGAGATGGATCTTGGTAGAACTCCTGTGATTCCTGATAATTCTCCTGCTGGGCGTCTATTTGAAGAAGAACCAAACAAATAAGAGCCAACATAAATAAAGTGCACAAGCATATGAATTAAAATGCGACAAGAAAACAAGCATGCCATGATGAATGATGCACAATTTACATGGCATTCAAGTAGCATGGCAAGGGTGAGGTGTGGGTACAAGAATAATCCATTTTATTATTTATTTAGTCGAGTTTTATTGCCATATCCAGTTCTGATTTTTAATATTGACATGATGCATGCTTCAATTCAGAACAAGGAATGCATAGATAGAACGGCCTCGTCGCGCTGATCGATTTAGACATATTATTTGTTGAATTTGGAGTTATAGAATTAAAGTTATTAATTTATTAAGAAAGGGGCATTTTAGTGTAATTTTAATCATCTCGAAAATTTAAAGTGTTCAAACAACATTTTGAATGGCATATTTGAATTCCTCACATTTTCAGATTCAAAAACATATATCATTTTTATTATTTGGATTTATAATTTAAAAGTTATTTTAAAACAGATTTGAATTTGTATTTAAACATTTACAGAAATTGTTTTATTAAAACCAGATGAACTGCTGACTTTTTATACCCAGAAGAACCTAGCCCAAGTCACTGACGGGTGGGCCGCTGCTGACTGGGCGAAAACCGCGCGCCGGGATTTTTCTCACAGCGAGCTTACCTAGACCACGAGGCAGACAGGTGGGACCTGTGGGTTATGGGCCCACGTGCCAGTGGCTGAGCCCGCAGAGGCTGACAGGTGGGTACGGGCTGGAGCGCGGGTTGAGGTTTACGAACTCTTTTTGTAAAATGTCCACAGGCACAGACAGGTGGGCCTGGCCTAGACCGCGGGTTACGGCAAAAAGGTTGTGGGGGGGTATTTGCAAAAGGGGCACAGCTACTGTTTTTCTTCTCCTCGTTTTGACGAATCTGACAGCCGAAATAAACACGGCACGGTGGGGCTCGAACCCGCGATGCGATGGGTGCACGCGCAGAGGGCGGAGCCGCTACGGTGGCTCAGGTTTGGTGTTAGGAGGGTGTAGGGGGTTTAGGTGAGGCGTGGCGCGGCATAGGGACGGGCAGACGCCAACGCCTGCCGCCACACCGAGGGTGCTCGGCGCATCGTCCGGCAAGGTCAGCACGTCAACAAGCGAGGGGAGGTGTCCAGGAGGAAGCGGGGCTTACCACGGGGTCGTCGGTGGGGTTGGATCAGGACGGGGCGCAGCAGATCGTCGCTGATGCAGACGCCCGGTTCGGCTAGGGTTTCGGTCGGAACGCGTCAGTGAGCAACGGTACAGGCGTCTCCTCACTGGCGTGGACGGGGACGACGCAGGGGAACCTGGCTGGCTTCCTCGACAACCACAATGCCACGCCGCCGGCTAGATCGAGCAGGTGGAGGTGGAGACCGACGGTGAGCGCCGGTGATCAGAGGGGGAGGGTGGCTTTGGTAGAGAAGGAGAAGGGAAGGGCAAGGCCCTGGGGATGGATCTGGGCGATGCCAGGAGGCATGAGGGAGGAGATAAAGGTGAGAGGGAGAGGGGAGAGGCCGTGGGGCACGTTGGAGAAAAAGGTGGCCTCGGCCACCTTTCCTTTCTCTGCCTCACGTGCTGGGCATGGGCGACTAGGGCAGGCAGGGGTAGGGGTTGCACGGTGGGCCAAAGAGAGAGGGTATCAGGGTGGCCCTTTGTGGCAGTGAGAAAAGAGAGAGAAAGGAGAGGGGAGGTCCGGTGTAGCTAGGGTTAGCTAGAGGGGGAGGCTCGGGTTAGGGTTGGGGGTAGATGGGGTAGCTCCGGCGTGGGCCAGCATGGCAGGGAGAGAGGGAAAGGTGGTGAGGGTGGAATGGTAGGCTCGTCAAGGGAGGGTGGTGGTTAGAGCTATGGTTTTTAGAGAGAGAGGGATTGGAGGGAAGGGCTAGGGTTAGGGTTGGATTAGGGTTTTACTAAATCATGCAAGGGTGGTTTAGGTCTTGTGGTGATCCACCAAGGACAGGTAAAAGAGGAAAAGATGGTGAGGTGAGAGTTTATGGTGGAGCACAAGGTAATGGTGAGGACAAACACAAGAGAGAGTGAGAGTTGGAATTTATGGGAAAAGATCCCATATGATCATGCATAGATGGGGTGATGGATAAAGAGGGGTAAGGTTTGATGGTGAGCATAAGAATGGCCACCCTGAATTGATTCTCAAAGGGCCATGCCACACTTCCAAAAATACAAGCAAAACCCAAAAGAAGAGGATGGTGATGATTTGCATGGCCCATGCATGGGCATTAAATGCCATGTTTTATTCTTGTGAAAACAATAATAATATAACATGGCATGATTCCCATGCATTACCAAAATGTGGAGTAAAGGCCAAGCAAAAGAAAATAGAATTGGATCCATCCCAACCCACATGAGCTAGATTAAATGCCAAAAGAAAATAAAAGCCCATGGGTAATTAGAATGGTGGAATTATAAGGTGGTGACAAAGAAAGGTGATGGAGTTGAATGAAAGATATGCCCCCAACTCAATTTGGGCATCAAGCATTTATCAAGAGTCAAATACAATTTATCAAGAGCCAAATACAATTAATAATGCATATGAGAGAAGAACCAAATGGAAAAGGGTTTTATATGGTGCTCAAATGCAAGGTGGCATGATGGCATGAGCATGATATAATTATGATGTAACAATTATATGTAGGAAGTAGCCATTATATTACTAGACTAAGTAGCATTACAATTGTTAGACAATTGGGATGCTACAATGCCTTGGGCATCCCCAAGCTTTGACACTTGTATTTCTTGGATATTTCTTGGGTTGACACGCGTGGCATCCCCAATCTTGAGCTTTAGTCCATCCTTCATCTCATTACTCATTCCTTCCATACACCTGAAAGTGTTCCTTCATACAAAACTTCACACAACAACATTAGTGCACTCAAGATAATAGGTCTTTAGGTTCATTTATAACACCAATAAAACTTCCATTAAACACTAGATACTGTATCACTTCCCTCAAAAATCTCAATTCCCCAAAAGAACTCAAGAAGGAACCAACAAGAAGCAAATGCAGAAAATGGCAGAAATCTGTCAAAACAGACCAGCAGGTAAAGACGGATTTTTTCGAAGACCTTCTGTTGCTCAAATCAACAAGTGTTAAACTAACTAAAGTTATATAACAACCTGGGGCAGAAGCACAAAAATTCACGCCTCAAAAGGACGTACAGAGATTTTACACCAATTTTTATGGTGAAGCATAGAAATCTGTTTTGGGACAGCAACTTTCCCAATCATTACTTCTCTCTCATTAGAGGTTACTCTTGGCACAAAAAGTGAATAAAAAGGATGAGGAGCGGTTATTACATAGGTAATAACTTCCAAGACTCATCTAAAACTTTTGGGTTATCTCCCAATCAGTACTTTTCTTTAACGCCTTTAAGTTAGGCATAAGAAGCAAGAAAAAGAATCAAGTATTCTCAAATGAAGGAGCATTAAGATTAATACCAGAAATATCTTCAACAAGGCAAGGTATATCATCCAAATAAGTTCTAGAGGATCCTCTCTCAATTCTCTTAAGTTCACTATTTTCATCAAAAGGGTTTTCAGGAAAAATCCAATCAAGATTGTTTTCTATGGCTTCATGTATTGCTACTAGTTTAAAGAGTATTGGTATCTTAGTTTCCTCCCCATTGGGTTCAGTTTTGTTTATATTTTCTCGTGTACCAATAACATCTACACATGAGCCTAGCATATTAAAACGATCAAACACTTTTCTAGCTTCCTTAGCAACATCATAGAATTCCTTAAGCAAAGTTTCCAGAATAAAATCCCTCTTTTTAGGGTCATCAATTTCTTTAAGTTTAAGAAACATTACTTCCATTAAGGGATTAAGGTTAACAAACCTAGATTCCAACATGTGAACTGAAGAAGCCGCAGCAATTTCATAGTTTGGAGCAAGTTCTGCAAAGGACCTCTCCTCAATATCCTCATGATTACTAACATGATTAAAGAATTCTTAAATATTATCTTTTCCAATTATATAACCACTACCTATTGAAAGCTCTTTTAGGGTGAATTTAGGGATCAACATGGTGAGCTTAAGGAAGAGGTAACAACTAAAGGAGACTTAATTTTTGTGTGTTTTTTAATAAAGAAAGCAAACTAGTAAAACTAATTTTTTTTGTGTTTTTGATAAAGAAACAAGCAAACAAAACAAAAATAACAAAGTAAAGAGATTGGTAATAAGGGACTCCCCTTGTGAAGATGTCCTTGACTCCCCGGCAACAGCGCCAGAAAATATGCTTGATGGCCCAAAATATATCGAGCTCGTTGGGGAACCCCAAGAGGAAGGTATGATGAGCGCAGCAGCAAGTTTTCCCTCAGTACGAAACCAAGGTTATCAATCTAGTAGGAGCAAGGAAACACCCCAAAGGTGTAGCTAGCTGAATGTTGGCAGGGCGCACTACCGGTGCCAGCAGCAACGTGGAGACCTGCACAACACAACCACATAACTTTATCCCAACTTACGATGAGGTTATCAATCTCACCGGTTTTGCTGAAAACAAAGGATTAAACGTACCGAATGTAAGGAAGTAATAGTTTGCAGAAAGTAAACACAAAGCAGTAAAACAGTTTCTAGATTGAATGTAAAAGAAAGGACCGGGGTCCATAGTTCACTAGAGGTGGCTCTCCTTAAGATAGATAACATGCTGGGTGAACAAATTACAGCGAGGCAATTGACAAACATCGAGAAAGCATACAAGCATATACTAATCATCTTGACTCCTTTGAGACTTGATTGGGCATTACAACATAATACATAGACCGCCATCCAACTGCACCAATTGACAAACAGTTTCTAGATGGCGGTCTATGTATTATGTTGTAATGCCCAATCAAGTCTAAAAGGAGTCAAGATGATTAGTATATGCATGTATTGCTTTCTCGGTGTTTGTCAATTGCCCCGCTGTAATTTGTTCACCCAGCATGTTATCTATCTAAGGAGAGCCACCTCTAGTGAACTATGGATCCCGGTCCTTTTACTTTACATACAATCTACAATCTTTTACTGCTTTGTGTTTACTTTCTGCAAACTTTTACTTCTTTCCATTCGATACGTTTAATCCTTTGTTTTCCACAAAACACGGTGAGATTGGCAACCTCATCGCAAGTTGGGGACAAAGTTCTGTGGTTGTGTTGTGCAGGTCTCCACGTTGCTACTAGCACCGGTAGTGCGCCCTGCCAAAGCTCAGCTAGTAACACCTTTGAGGTGTTTCCTTGCTCCTACTGGTTCGATTAAACCTTGGTTTCATAACTGAGGGAAACTTGTTGCTGTGCTCATCATAACTTCCTCTTGGGGTTTCCAAATGAGCTCTACATCAACACCGCCATCAAGCATTTTTCTGGGCGCCATGCATTGAGCCATCAAGCATTTTTCTGGCGCCGTTGCCGGGGAGTCAAGGACATCTTCACAAGGGGAGTCCCTCATAACCAATCTCTTTACTTTGTTGTTTTTGTTTTGCTTAGTTTCTTTTTGCTTTGTTTGCTTGTTTTGTTCTTCAAAAACACAAAAAAATTAGTTTTACTTGTTTGCTTTCTTATTTGAAAACCCAAAAAAATGACTACTCTTGAAAACACTAAGTTGTGTGACTTCACTAGCACCAACAACAATGATTTTATGAGCACTCACATTGCTCCACCTGTGGCTGAAAATACTTTCTTTGAGATAAAACCTGCTTTGCTCAATCTTGTTATGAGAGAGCAATTTTCTGGTATGGGTAATGAAGATGCTGCTTCCCATCTAAATAACTTTGTTGAACTTTGTGAGATGCAAAAGCATAAGGATATAGATGGTGATATTATTAAACTGAAATTGTTTCCTTTCTCTTTGAGAGGAAAAGCTAAAGAATGGTTGAATTCCTTAACTAGGAATAGTATTGATTCTTGGACTAAGTGCAAAGATGCTTTTATTGGAAAATACTATCCTCCTGCTAAGATTATATCCATGAGAAGTGAAATAATGAAGTTTAAACAACTTGATAATGAGCATGTTGCTCAATCTTGGGAAAGAATGAAATCTTTGGTTAAGAATTCTCCCACTCATGGACTGACTGCTTGGATGATCATCCAAACTTTTTATGCAAGATTGAACTATTCTTCAAGGAACCTATTGGATTCTGCTGCTGGAGGTACCTTTATGACCATCACTTTGGGTGCTGCAACAAAACTTTTGGATAATATGATGGTTAATTATTCTGAATGGCATACTGAGAGAGCTCCACAAGGTAAGAAGGTAAATTCTGTTGAAGAAACCTCCTCCTTGAGTGATAACATTGATATTATTATGTTTATGCTTGTTAATGGGAAAGCCCATATTGATCCAAATAATGTTCCTTTAGCCTCTTTGGTTGCTCAAGAAGAGCAAGTTGATGTGAACTTCATAAGAAATAACAATTTTGGCAACAATGCTTATGGTAATAATGCTTATAGGAACAATTTTGGTAACAACAATTATAAGCCATACTCTCCTAGTAATACTTATGGCTATAATGGTAAATCTGAATTACCTAGTGAAGGAAGAATTTTGGAAGTTGAAAGAGCCACACAAAACTTCATGCAAATGCAATGTGAGCAAAATAAACTATTTACTAAAACTATGGAGGAACAATCTATCATTTTGAAGAACATTAGCCATCAACTTGAGAGTCTAAATAGGGAAATTCCTAGTTTACAATTGAAACTCTCTAATGCTGAAAGAAATATATCATCTTTGTCTGAAGCTCAATATTCATTGATTAATAAAATGGCTGCTAAACCTGAAACTAATGAGAATCCCTTTGCAGCCACTAATGCCATACAAGTAAGAATTGATGAAAATGTTAGACTATTAGCTGAATTACATGCTAAGTGGGAAAGAGAAGATGAAATTGCTAGAAACATTAGTGTTTCTACTATTACCACCACTAGTGTTGAGGCTAATAATAGTTCTACTACTTTAGATGATAAAATTGATTTTGATCTTGATGGTTGCAACATCTCTGAAGTTATTAAGTTCCTACAAAAGCTTGCTAAAAGTCCGAATGCTAGTGCTATGAACATGGCTTTTACAAAACACATTATTGATGCTCTCATAAAGATTAAAGAAGAAAAGATGAAACATAAAGCTTCTATTCCTATAAAACAAGAAGATGGTTGGGAGCCCATCATTAATATGAAAGTGAATGACTTTGATTTCAAATCTTTGTGTGATCTTGATAGTAGTGTTTCTATTATGCCTAGAAGGATTTATGATATGCTTGATTTGCCTCCTCTTGAAGATTGTTATTTGAATGTCCCACTTGATGCTAATGCTAAAAAGAAACTCATGGGAAGTCTTAGTGATGTTCTTATTATGGTTAATGATTCCTATGTCCCCGTTGATTTCTATGTTTTGGATGTTGAATACAATGCTTCTTGTCCTATTACTTTGGGAAGACCTTTTCTTAGAACTGTTGGTGCCATCATGGATATGAAACAAGGCACCATTAAATATCAACTCCCACTCAAGAAAGGTATAGAACACTTCCCTAAAAAGAGAGAAAAGATTTCTTTTGCTTCTCCTATGAAAACAAAATTTGGTCTTAATGCTTCTTCATTTGAGAACACTTGATTCTTTCTTTGGTTCTTATGCCTAACTTAAAGGCGTTAAAGAAAAGTACTTGTTGGGAGATAACCTAAGAGTTTTAGTTGAGTCTTGGAAGTTATTACCTCTGTAATAACCTCTCCTTATCCTTTTTATTTGCTTTTTGTGCCAAGAGTAACCTCTAATGAGAGTGAAGTAATGATTGGGAAAGTTGCTGTCCCGAAACAGATTTCTGTGCTTCACCGTAAAAATTCCTGAGAGAACTCCGTACATCGTATTGAGCTGTAATTTTTTGTGATTCTGTCCCAGGTTGAAATATAACTTTCGTTAGTTCAACACTTTTTGATTTGAGCAACATAAGGTCTTCGAAATAATTCGTCTTTACCTGCTGGTCTGTTTTGACAGATTTCTGCCATTTTCTGCATTTGCTTCTTGTTAGTTCCTTCTTGAGTTCCTTTGGGGAATTGAGATTTTTGAGAGAAGTGCTACAGTATCTAGTGTTCTAATGGAAGTTTATTTGGTGTTAGAACTGAACCTTAAGACTTATTTATCTTAAGTGCACTAATGTTGCTAATGAGAGTGTGTAAAGTTTTGTATGAAGGAAAAATTTCAAGTGTATGGAAGGAATGAGTATGAGATGAAGTATGGACTAAAGCTCAAGCTTGGGGATGCCACGCGTGTCACCCTAAGAAATATCCAATAAGTACAAGCGTCAAAGCTTGGGGATGCCCAAGGCATCCCCTTCTTCATCAATAAAAATTCTAGGTTTCTTCCAAACGCTTCATTTTTATTGTTTCATGCACAATTGTGTTTTTCTTAGAGCGTCTTCTTTTTCGTTTTCGTTTTGGTTTTTAGTATGCTTGGTTTGCTTAGTTTTCTGAATAAGTTGGTTGGACCCCCTCTTTCACACATTGGTTTGCAAATAGTTTGGTTTGGTTTTGGAAAAGAGTAGGAAAGTTCATGCTTATGTGGTAAAAAGAGCTCGTTTTTGACTGTGGCCATGCTTTGTCATGCCATGCTTGATATTGTCTTGGCTTTATGCTTAGTATTCTTTGTTGTAGCATGACTTGTTATAAACAATTGAGATTGCTTAATGTGTCTTGGATGAATCATGCGTTGTTTTAGCATATTAAAGCATAGTATAGTGGTATTCTCCTTTGATGCTTTATTTGCATTGACTTGGCGCATGCTCACACCATGTTATGACTATCTCAAGTCACCATAGCCTTTATGATCCTTTAGTTTTCAACTTGTAGTATCACTTTATGCTTTGATCAATGATGTTTTGTCGCTCTGCATGATTATGGCCATTATTGCTCTCTTAGTTTGTCGCTCCCAGTCTTTTGCCAGCCTCCACAACAAAGTATGAGTTCCACTCATGCATCCAACTCCCTAAACCAAGTTATTCCAAAGAGTCCACCATACCTACCTACTAGCTTATGCTATTCCAAGTACATTCATGCTTTTGTTTACCTTCCACTTGTTATGAGAAAACTAGTGATTAAAGCTCTCACAAACTTGATGGCACACTTTAATTTATTGCCTCTAATAAACTTGAACCATTGGGTCCTTCTTTGTTGCGTATATGCTTGCGCTTTATAATTTGAAATTAGCAGAACCATGTTTCATGGGGAACGCTTTCAACATTGCACTTGTACTTTGTACCCCGTTGATATTATGTTCTTTTGCTTACGAATCCCGGCGGTGTGAAATAAAAGTGGAACTTGTAAGATCATGGAGTTTGTATGTGTGTTAGAGAAACGCTTGGGACTCTAGCCTAAGCCATGCCTAATCATGGTGGAAACTTGCAGCATCACCATAATGAGCACTCTATGAAGCATCCTCAATAAAAATCTATGCAAATAGAAAATACAAAGATTGCTGAGATGATCATTCTCTGCTTGCCTTGTCATTTTGATTATGGGAAAGCTCCCGTATCATGTGCAAGGGGGTACCCCGTTGGCGGTTCTTAATGATACACATATACTTACAATGACAAGAGCTTACTCGTGACTGAAGTTGAGTAGCATGAGGATCGGTCTTCGTAAGTAAGGGGCATGAGATTTCGGTTTATAACTTGTCAAGCATATCCTCTTAGTTGTGTCACTTTAACCTTAATCACCTTCAAGATGCTTATGATAGGGGCAATGAGAGCTGAAAACTACAAGTACCATAATTTTTGGAAGCTCTTTATGAGACTTGAATCCCTAGTTCCTTTTTACAAAAGGCCTTTCTTCCACCATTATATTGAGTCTCCACCTTCTAACTTTATTCACCTACTTTGAGAGCATAGTGGCCATTCTTAGTTCTATGTGCATTGTCCCAAGACTAATTGATTGATGCATAACTTGTTATTGCTTGTTTTAAACTATTGTTTCTAGTCACTCTTATGAACTTTGAAGGTGTCCTATGCATTTATATTTGCTACTCTATTGAGGGACAAGCTGAATACTTTTATGCTATGTTTTCTTTATGTGAAACAAACAAACGTCTTGCAAAGCATTGTTATTCATGAATCTTTTGTTTGTGCCTTTTCATGTTGCATCTTAGTTTCTTTGCTTATTGCTAGAACTTTGTCTTTCATGTTATGATTGAAGTACTATGATCCCAGCTTTGAATGTTTTGCAAATATTTTGATCAAGACTTTGATGGTGCATGTCACCTCAAAAATTCTTTCTTTTTATAACTTACCTACTCGAGGACGAGCATGAGTTAAGCTTGGGGATGTTGATACATTGCAAATGTATCTATAATTTTTGATGTTCCATGCTTAGTTTTATCCACTTTCTTGTGTTTTGTTCCAACTTTGGAGTACTTTTATTATGATTACTTGGACTAACCTATTAACAAGAGCCACAGTGCCAGCTGCCTGTTTTCTGCAGTTTTTGGTTCCAAGAAAGTCAGAAAATGAATATTCTCGAAATTGGACGGGACAAAAGCCAAAGTGCCTATTTTTCTGGAAGGGATCATGTGCCAGAATACGAGACGGGGAGGGGCCAGGGGCCGGCCACACCACCTGGCCGCGCGGCCAGGCTTGGCCCGCGCCAGGGGGTGGTCTGGCCAACCCCAGCACCCCCTCGACCTCTCCTTCCGCCTATAAGTTGCCTTCGGGACGAAAACCCTAGGTACCCGATCAAAAATCCACGAAAGAGTCTGTAGCCGCCGTCGTCTCTGTCCCTAGATCGGGGGGATCTGAAGCTCTTCCCGGCACCCTGCCGGAGAGGGGAATTCACCCTGGAGGCCTTCTTCATCACCATGAGGGCCTTCGGTGTGATGCGTGAGTAGTCCATCCTTGGACTACGGATCCATGTAGTAGCTAGATGGCTGGTTTCTCCTCCTTTGTGCTTTCATGTTTAGATCTTGTGAGCTCCGTTCATGATCAAGATCATCTATTTGTAATTCATACATGTTGTGTTTGCGGGGATCCGATGGATATTGAGATGCTATTTCAGATTGATTATTGATTCTATCATGTCTTTGTTATTTGAGATCTTGCATGCTTTCTGTTGTTAGTAGCTATCTTGGCCAAGTAGATGCTAGCAACTCCAAGAGTTAGTATTTATGCTCCATAGTGGGTTCATGCCTCTAGTAATCTGGGGAAGTGACAGAAATCTCTAAGGTACTAGATGTGATGTTGCTACTAGGGAGAAAACAACAATCCTTTGTTCATAGAACAATCGTATTGTTTACTTTACACGTAGTTCGTAAAGCAATAATCTGTTGCTTGCAACTTAATACTGGAGGGGGTTCGGATGATAACCTGAAGGTGGATTATTAGTCATAGATGCAGTTGGATGGCGCTCTATGTATTATGTTGTAATGCCCAATCAAGTCTCAAAGGAGTCAAGATGATTAGTATATGCATGTATTGCTTTCTCGGTGTTTTTCAATTGCCCCGCTGTAATTTGTTCACCCAGCATGTTATCTATCTAAGGAGAGCCACCTCTAGTGAACTATGGATCCCGGTCCTTTTACTTTACATACAATCTACAATCTTTTACTGCTTTGTGTTTACTTTCTGCAAACTTTTACTTCTTTCCATTCGATACGTTTAATCCTTTGTTTTCCACAAAACATGGTGAGATTGACAACCTCATCGCAAGTTGGGGACAAAGTTATGTGGTTGTGTTGTGCAGGTCTCCACGTTGCTACTAGCACCGGTAGTGCGCCCTGCCAAAGCTCAGCTAGTAACACCTTTGAGGTGTTTCCTTGCTCCTACTGGTTCGATTAAACCTTGGTTTCATAACTGAGGGAAACTTGTTGCTGTGCTCATCATACCTTCCTCTTGGGGTTCCCAACGAGCTCTACATCAACACCGCCATCAAGCATTTTTCTGGGCGCCGTGCATTGAGCCATCACGGAGCTGTCTGGTGCGAGCTGGCCGTGGTCGGCCAACGATGACCACAATTCGGCGGCGCTCCACTGTGCAAGCGGTGCAGGGGGAGCTGGTCTGGGGCTGGGTTAGGATTAGAGGGGACAGGGGGTTAAATGGGAGACCAAATGGTCGATGATCACTGTACCATACATTGAAGTTAGGCTATAGGTTTTTCTGTGCATGCCAAGTGTTTGTGTTAGTGGCCGCATGAAATTTACTTTTGAATTTTTCATTCAAAATTTTTGAGTGAAGTTGAATTAAGCTTGAGAGACTAGGTTTGCTTGGAGAGATTAAGGGGATTGATTTGGTAGGTTTTTGAAAAAGTGTGATCTTAACATATGAATTGGATTCAATTTTCCATTGTCCATTTAATTGATTTGCTAGATTTTTTTGTAAGTTTGTAAAGTGGGCCTGGATACATTTTACTTGGTCTAGCAAGGGGTGAAAATAAATATCATTGCTTCTGTTTGAAATCTTCTTCTAGGAACACCTAAAGTGGCCTAGTGGTTTACTTTGGTCAAAATGACCATTTGCATTTTTTTATTCTTATTTGATTTCTTTATCTTTGGATTTTGTTTGTAAATGGTCTAGATGATGTGGCATTCACCTTTAAACCATTTCACAACATTTAGAACAATCAAGCATGGCATATACACTCAATTCTACACGAATGCAAACACACATGCATTCATATACATTTTCTTAATAAGGGTTTTTGTTAACCCTAAATTGGGTGATTAGAACTTGATAGTCTTGATTAGAAGATTTGGCGTGTTACAAACCTTCCCCCCTTAAACAAAATCTCGTCCCGAGATTTAAGAAAAACTAGGAACTAAAGAGATCTGGAAACTTAGTCCTAATGTAATCTTCTCACTCCCAAGTAGCTTCTTCTTCGGTATGGTTGCTCCATTGGATCTTGAGAAACTTGATACTCCGGATCCTGCAGGTTCTGAAGGCTTCTTCCAAGATATGGATGGGCACTTCATGATACGTCAGATCTTTGTTGATATCTATGGCTCGGTGATCGATGTTCTTAGAAACTTCGGTCTTGTCCAGAACTTCTAAGCATTTGCGAAGTAACGAGATATGGAACACATTATGGATGGCTGACATCTCCTTTGGCAGTTCCAATTGATAAGATACTTCTCCTCAACGATTCAGAATCTTGAAGGGTCCAATATATCTGGGAGCTAACTTTCCTTTTAGCTGAAAACGTTGCATTCCTTTCAAGGGCGACACTTTGAGATACACAAAATCTCCGACATTGAAAGTCAGGTCTCTACGTCTCTTGTCCGCATAACTCTTCTGTCTAGATTGGGTGGTCTTGAGGTGCTCATGGACTTTGTGAACCTTCTCTTCGGCTTCTCGTAGGATGTCGGGTCCAAAAATCTGACTCTCTCCTACTTGCGACCAATTCAAAGGGGTACGACATTTCCTTCCATACAGAAATTCAAATGGGGACATTTGCAAACTGGCTTGATAACTGTTGTTGTATGAGAATTCTGCGAAAGGCAGACAATCTTCCCATTTTTATCCATCCTCTAACACAGAAGATCTCAACATGTCTTCTAAGATTTGGTTGACTCTTTCAGTATGTCCATCGGTTTGTGGGTGATAAGCTGTGCTGAAATTTAACTTGGTTCCTAATCCTTCTTGGACTTTCTGCCAAAATCTCGAGGTAAATTGGGTTCCTCGATCTGACACTATGGTCTTGGGGGTTCCATGCAAACTGACGATTCTAGCAATGTACAACTCTGCTAGCTTCGAACTCTGGTAGGTTGTCTTGACAGGTATAAAATGGGCTACCTTGGACAGTCTATCAACTATGACCTAGATAGAGTCATTTCCCCTACTAGAAGTAGGCAAACCGGTGATAAAGTCCATTCCGACGGAATCCCATTTCCATTCCAGAATCTGCAATGGTTGCAACAATCCTGCGGGTCTCTGATGTTCCGCTTTGACTCTCTAACAGATATCACACTTGGCTATGTAGCTTCCGATTTCTCTCTTCATCTTGTGCCGCCAAAATTGCTCCTTCAAATCCTGATACATCTTTGTTCCTCCGGGGTGGATAGAATAAAGAGTATTATGAGCTTCTTGCATGATAACTTGCTTCAGCTCTGAATCTGCTGGCACACAGATATGTCCTTCGTACCACAAAACTCCTTCTTCATCTTCGGTGAATCCAGGTACCTTTCATGTACCAATACGACGTTTGATTCCATCGATACTTGCATTTCCTTTCTAGGCTTCCTTGATCTGACTGATCAAAGTGGGTTGAAGTTCAATGCTAGCTAAAAATCCTTTGCTACTAGCTCTGTTCTAAACTGCTCCAACTCCTCATGCAAACTTGGCTGGGCTTCTGTGATCATGGTGTTTAATCTACACGGTAATCTGCTAAGAGCATTCGCTACCACATTGGCTTTGCCGGGGTGATAGTGAATGTCAAGGTCATAATCCTTGATTAACTCTACCAATATCCTTTGCCTCATATTCAGCTCCTTCTGAGTGAAAATATACTTCAAGCTCTTGTGATCTGAATAAATCTCACAGCGGTTACCCATCAGGTAATGACGCCATGTCTTCAGAGCTAAAACTACATCTGCTAGTTCAAGATCATGGGTAGGGTAGTTTTGCTCATGCTGCTTCAGTTGTCTTGAAAAATATGCTATGACTTTGCCTTCTTGCATCAACACACATCTGAGACCAACCTTGGATGCATCACGATACAAATCAAATGGCCTCTTGATATCTGGCATAATCAAGATTGGGGCTGAAATCAATCTCTTCTTGAGCTCTTGAAAACTTGCTTCACATTTGTCGGTCCATTCAAACTTCTTGTCTTTCTTCAACAGTTGGGTCATCGGTCTTGCGATGCTCGAAAATCCTTCCACGAACTTGCGGTAGTATCCCACTAATCCGAGCAATGCACGGACTTGAGTTTGAGGGGTTGGGGCTTCCCATTCTTCAACATCTTTGATCTTGGCGGGATCAACAGCGACTCCTCCTGCCGACACAATATGTCCAAGGAATCCTACTTCTTTCAGCCAAAGCTCACATTTGCTAAACTTGGCATACAACTGATGCTCTCTAAGGGTTTCAAGGATGGCTCTTAGATGTTTCTCATGGTCTTCTTCTGACTTGGAATAGATAAGGATATCATCGATAAAAACAATGACAAACTTATCCAGGAAATTCATAAAAATCTTATTCATGAGATTCATGAAATAAGCAGGGGCATTGGTTAATCCAAAAGACATGACCGTATACTCATGCAATCCATATCTGGTGGTAAAGGCGGTCTTTGGAATATCTGTTGCATGAATCTTGAGTTGATGATAACCAGTTCTAAGATCAATCTTAGAAAACACTCTGGCACCAGTCAACTGATCAAACAGATCCTCTATCTTGGCAGTGGGTACTTGTTATTGATGGTGACATCATTCAGCTTCCGGTAATCCGTGCACAAACGGTTACCTCCATCCTTCTTATCCACAAACAGATCAGGCGATCTCCATGGTGATGCACTTGGTTGAATCAGACCTTTCTCCAGCATAGCATCAAGTTGCTTCTTCATCTCCACTAATTTAGATGGGTTCATACTATAAGGTCTCTGAGCTATGGGTCCAGTTCCAGGAATTAGTTCAATAATGAACTCGATATCCCGATCTGGGGGCATACCCGGCAATTCATCTAGGAATACGTCGGGGTATTCACAGACTACTTTGACTTGGTCTATGGTTGGTTGGGCTAGACTCTTGTTGCATTTGAACTGACGGGGCAAGGTTTCAGATACATGCTCTACTAATACTCTAGAGCTACTGGTCATGGTTATGGCTTTCTTGGCACAGTCGATCAATCCTTTATATTTCGACATCCAATCCATTCCTAGTACTACTTCCAATCCTTTGGTTCCAAGTACTATTAGATTGGCATAAAAATATATCCCCTGGATTCTGATAGGTACAACCTTGCAAATTTTTCTAGCTTTGGTGGTTGAACCAGGTATTTGAACTATCATAACATGCTTCAATTTTGTTGGTTGAATCTTACTAGTGCATGCAAATTCTTCTGTAACAAACGAGTGCGATGCTTCAGAATCAAACAACACTCTTGCAAGTATTGATTTAATAGAAAACATACCCAGCACGACATCTGGCGCTTCCTGAGCTTCTTCAGCATTCATGTGGAACAAACAGCCATTGCGGTTGAGCGAATTCCCTGGGAAAAATCTTCTTCTAGGCTGAACACGTCGCTGATGCTGAGCTGGGGCATTCACATTGGTGGTGGCTGCAAGATTCTTGGGACACTTGTTGGAGTAGTGACCCTTGACTCCACATTCAAAGCAGGTAATCTGGAACTTGTCTTTGGCTGCAACAGGCACGTCATTGCTTCTAGTCCTTGGGGCAGTATTGTCGTTGTTGTCGTTGGACTTGGGAGGTGCATGGTTGAAGTTGTTGGAGTTGCCGGGGTTGTTGTTGTGGTTTCCTCTAGACTTCAAATTTCCTCTGCTACGATTGGGGTAGCTTGGACGAGACATTGGGGGTCTATTGTTTCTTGGGGCATATCTTGCAGATGGGTTGGGGCGATACTTCTGGGTATTGTGGGACCTAGTCTGGTGCATCATTCCGCGCTTGTGTTTGTCATTGGCTTGGTTGATCTTCCCTTCCATCTGGGTGGCAGAGTCGACTAACTCTTCTAGGTCTTCAAAACGGATGTTGACTAACACAGTCTGCATCTCATCATGCAATCTGTTCAGGAATCTTTCCTTCTTCTTGGCTTCAGTGTTGATATCATCGGGGGCATACCTAGCGAGGGACAGAAATTTGTCACAGTACTCAAATACCGTCATCCTTCCTTGCTTCAGTTCTCTGAACTCATCTCTCATTCTGGTGACTAATCCTTGCGGCACATGGCTGCGGCTGAACTTGATCTTGAAAGCTTCCGAAGTCATGATCTGACCGTGGTTCATAGTATGGGTGCTATTCCACCAGGCTCTTGCATCTCCTGCCAGATAGTGGGTGGAAATTAGTACCTTCTCGTTGGCGTCAACTCCTGCGACTTCCAGATTATTCTCCATTGTTTGCAGCCAGTCATCAGCATCTAAGGGGTCCTTAGATTTGTTAAAGATAGGGGGATTGGTATTCTGAAAGTTCTTAAGCTTGGATCCATGATGATCCTGATTTTCATGGCCTTGATTATTGTGGGCCATCTGAGCTATCTGTTGCAGGGTGGCTAGGTTGGCTTGGCGCTCGGCTCTACTAGCTTCATGGTTGGAAACTAGCATTTGCAGAATCTACAACATCGGGTCCTGCGATGAGCTGCTTCCTCCTTGGTTTCCACGAGTCATCTGAAGATTGAGATAGATAAAGGGGTAAGAGGGAAAGTTCTAGGGTTCATGGTTTTGTTTTCAAAAGCTTTAAACTTTGAGTTTGAACTCGGGTTTTGCAAACTAACTTCTTCTCATTCATTCATTCATTCAAGCACACAATACAAACACACACCACATTACAAAAGGAAAACATATGGTTTTAAGAACCATTCTGTGAACTAAGATACAGTGGGACCGATACAACTCATTCCTACGGTAGTGATCAAGTGCATCTACTCATCATCAATGAAGTCAGAGTCATCATCATCGGTATAGAAATCCATGGCATCATCCTCCAGGTAGTCGTTGTCATCACTGAGGTACGAGTGAATATCTCCCTGGATGTCTTCACCTTCTTCATCTTCTTCTTTTGCTTCAAGATGGACTTCCTGTTCACGGATGGTCTTCTCAAGGTCGGCCACCTTCTTGCGAAGACGAGTGATGGTGCGATCCTTCTTCTCGCGTTGACAACGAAGTAATTGGCGATCCTTAACGAGCATGGCGAGAGTCTGGTCCTTCTTGGCGGCAATGGCAAGGTTGTGGTTGGCGTAGGCTCGAGAATTGTCCAATTCCTTCTGCCTATCATACAGCAGGAAGTCAAGATTCTCCACTTGGTGCTTCATCTCCGGGTGACTTGGCATCTCTAGTGGCATTCGCATAGAATCACGCCTTGCGAAGTGCACAAAGCGAGTTCCCTGGATCAAGTTGATGTTTTTCCCACACAGACGGGCAAGAGCTTCATGCATAGCCCTGGCTAATCCATCTAGCTAGTTGTTCTCTCGCACGGTGAATTGAATCTTCTCAGAAAGGGGTGCCTCCATCTTGCCTCGAAGACCTGCAACTATCATCCATTGTAGATCTCCTCCTGGAAAATCCTTGAGTTGAGCTCCGAAGAATTCCGGATGCGGACAGTGCATCAAGATCCCTCTCAAAGATCAGCTGGCCTCCATTGCCCAACTGGTAGAACTTGCAATACTGGACTTCCATCTATAAGAATTTAGGGTGAGTAAGTTAGTGAGGTGATCAAGTGTGTCAAATTTTTATGTAGGAAAGCAAGAACTTTTGAGTAACATGACTATTTTTGAAAGAATCAAGGATAAGAGTGGGAATAGGTTTTCATAAATACTCACTTCTTTTATTTTGAAACTAAGTTTTTGTTCGGACGTCCATTCTAACTAGGGTCTCCTATGGTCAAGATGGCTCTGATACCAACTTGTCAACACCCGGTTTTTTAATCCCAGATGCCTGTTATGCCATACATCGCAATCCTAGGATTACCATTTTTGCGAGACATAACATATTGGATATCACAATACATCATCCATTACAAACCATAATAAGGTCTTACACAAATAAAGGATCTCATGATCCAGTCTTAATACAAACAAGCAGTGGAATAATAAGCGTAGCAGTGGGCTCCATCTTCAGTGTCACAGGCAATGCTGACAATGGGAGATGATCCTAGTTGTCATAGCCATCCTGCTGTCCATCTTCCTGATAGTCCTCCTCATAGTCTGGCCACGGGAATAGCCAAGGACAAAGCCATGAGTACTCTTTAGGTACTCGCAAACTATCACTAACAAGTAAGGTAGTTCTAATAGGAATCCTAACTCTAGGTTTATTTGCAAAAGCCAGGTTTATGTAAACTAAGTTCGTTCTAAATCACTTTAAGTTGGGAACCTAGTTTTCATATTCACAACCCTATTGCGGTCAAGTCAAAATCATAGTTCACTTCACAAGTCATTTTGAAAACATCTGACGACGGAACAGTATGGCCACTCCAACTGTCCATGACCGCGGACACAGCTATTTGAATAGTTTGACACTCTGTAGAGGTGGTACACTTTCACCACAAAATTCGATACATCTGTCAGGGATAACCCTGAACCATCATACTTAGTATGCGGATAATCAATCATAACCTTTCCTTTACACACTCTAGTATAAGCGCCTCCCCTATGAGCTTGGCCTCCCAGCCATGGCCATCTGCCATCCTGGGCACTGCATAGGTGGACATCATCAAGAGGTAACCTCAGCTCAAACCTCTTCCGCGAGGGAACCCATACTAATGCATATAAACTTCCGGCTAAGCCTTACCCAATTCAGGTATTGTGGTTGTACGGTAAAATTGGAATGGTATCGCATCTGAACCTAACCATCAGTTTTTATAAAGGGCTCAGGCTCATGCCTCAACATTTTCATCATCAAATCCATTTGTGTTTCTCAACACATGTCAAAACATTTCAATAGAATGACTCATCATTCCAAGGTTTCATAAGCATTTTCACCAAGTATTCCCATCTAAAGTGATCAAGTTTTATGCTTAGCACTAGCCACTAAGTTAAGAGTGTTCACTAATGAGGGATGCTAATCTCAATCTCATGCCATAGAATGACACCTAGTATAGGCCTAGTTTTATACTCTTTATGCTATCTATACTACTTTCCAAAATCTCACCAAGCATTACTAAAAATAAAGAAACTTTGGTAAAGTAAAAAGTAAAGCTTGCAAGTAAAACTCGGGATGGGTATAAATCAAAATATATAACCCAAGCATGCCTAATGCATCTTGCTTAGGTTATCTTGCATCTAGTGATGGCTTGCATAGTTAAGAAACTTGCAAGTGTTAGCTTGCCAATAATAGCTTGCCTTGATTGGTGTAGTGATTGAAGTTTTCTTTGTCTTCTTCGGGGTATAATTCCTCCTTCTTGTATCCTTGGTCGATACTATCGTCTATAAATGAATATGGGGTACACAATCACCAAACAATGCTTAACTAATTCTATTTAGCACATAAGTCTCACACTTGATGATTTAGCATCATCACAATCATTACATGGAATAAAGAACTAGTTTTATTTATTTTATTTGAGAAAAGTAATTTCTACTCATTGAAATTAATTAAGATTTAATATTCTCCAATTAAAATATGGGATCATGTGGACACATTGAAGCAAATATGCCCTGAGAGGTAATAATAAAGTTGTTATTATGTATTCCTTGTATATGATAGATGTTTATTTTGCATGCTATAATTGTATTGATAGGAAACGTCAATACATGTGTGTTTAATAAACAAATGAAAGGTTCCTAGTTATGTCTCTCTTATAGATTAGCTTGTTGATTAACAAGATGATCAAAGTTTCTTGATCATGGACATTGGATGTTGTTAATAACGAGGTCACAACATTTGTGAAATGATGTGATGAACATTCATCTGAAGTATAGCATTACAATCAAAGTCATTATGTTTATATTGCTATAACATCATACGAAGTAATCTTTATCCTTAGACCATGAGATCATGTTAATTGCTGACATCAGAAGAGTAACTTGATAACATCAAACATCACACCGTAAAAGGGTGACTATAAAGGTGGGTTCAGATACTCCAAAGATGTCATGTTGAGGCTCATGGATCAAGAGTGGAATTTGTCAATCCCGATGACGGATAGATATACTCTAGGCCCTCTCGGTGATATCACATTAAGATAGCTTGCAAGCAAGTGATGTGATCACTGGAATGTTATATCACGGGAACGAGAAAAGAGTGCATGTCGGTAACGAGATCAAACTAGGTATTTGGATATCGATGATCGAATCTCGGACATGTAATATATCATGAGACAAAGGGATTAAATTACTAGCGTTAAAGGTTCTCACGATCACAGAAGTCATCGTTGAATGTGCAGGAGTCAGTATGGATTCTGATTATTGATTTGAGAGGAGTCTCAATCATGTCTACATTATTCGCGAACCATAGGGTGACACACTTAAGGGTTACCAAACACCATTTTGGAGCACATATGTTTCATACGAATGAATTGCAAAGCACTGGAATTATTTCGATGGAAACCGGAATTTTTTCGGGTGAAATTGTAGAAACTGGTTCTGCATGTGATATTGAAATGTTACAAGGGGTTTTATGTGAATGTTTGTTAATTAAAGTAATTAACAAAATTCTGAATAAAATAAATAAAAGAGTTTTATTAAATGAGAGTTGCATTAAATTTGGTGGAAATTTAATGCATGTGAGTGGAACTTTGGGTGGAGGCTAAATTGATGTGAGTGGAGCTTCCACCACATGAATGAGGAAGAGGTGGGGGCACCCCCCCCCCCCATGGGCATCGGCCATGGTAGGGGAGGAGCCCCCCTCTCCTATAAAAGGCCCCCTCTCCTCCCTCACAAAGCACACCTCCTCATGAAGGATCTCTCTCCCCCTCTAGATATATTCCCCCATGGTCTCGGATTAGCGAGATACATGTTCCCGGTGGCATTGTATCTGGAAGAAGTTGTTGCTTCCGCTGATTCGCTGGAGCGAGGAGGTGGAGGTTGTTCGGTGGCCTGAATGTGTGTGCGAGGACGAATGCACTGCTGATTTGCATGGCTAGGACTTCCACACGATGTTGAGATCGGCAAGCATACGACTACATCATCCACGAGTTCCCACTCGTTAACAAAACTCTGTTGTCTTCGAGGGTAAGTTCTCTATGGATGTATATCCACCCATTGCTTGTATCTAGTAGATAGATCTTGGCGTATAGTTCTCATCATAGGAATTTTTTTGTTTTCTATGCTGCGAACCCAACACACATGTCATCACCACATGTTCTAATACATGGGAATGTGATTTAAAGGGTTGGTCACATTTTATAAAGTTTGAGATTATTATTTAAATGATTTAAAGTGACTAGAAATGCCCTAATAGCATTCTTTTGGTACTAGCCCAATGTCACTGCATGCAAACCTAAATATGTTTACATATTCAGATAGATATTATCAAATGTGATTTTTGAAAGTTGGAATCAAGTCAAAAGCTATTATGGTTGATTTTTTTAAAATGTTTGAAGTTGCAAAAGTCTCTGTCTTGTTATTTTTACTAAATATTATCTCTAACTCCAAATGATTTAAATCCAACGGGCTTGGATAGATAATTTAATTACCTTTCTAGCAAAATTTGAATGATGCAATTTGGTTAAGTGAAACTCTTTAAATTGATTTTTGAATCTAGGAACAAAATAGGATTTAAACTAAAAAGGAAAATCATTATTTGAATTTCCAGGCCTGGGCGGGAAAGTTAAACGGGCCGGCCCAACTGCACAGCGCAGTGCAACGTGCGGCTGACAGAGGGGGTCCTCTAGTCAGTGACTTAAACTAAGTGAAATGGTAGCTTTCAATATGGGCGCTACGATCTAATTCTAATCCAACGGCTGAGGGTCGTCATCGACGACGAACATCTCCGGCGACGAGCTAAACCTAACGAGGCGGTGGGGGTCTCACGGGGCTCACCTGGGCTCCACCTAGGGTCGGCGATGGGGGCAATCGACGTGGTAGACGACGGCGAGGCGAGGCACGGTCACAATAGGGCTTGGGGTGGTCGGAATCGCTGGCGCCCTTCTCCTCCAGCAGCGGCGGGCTCCGGTGAAATTCCGGCGTGGTGGTGCTCGCCTTGCTCCGGGGAGAAGTGGGGAAGCTCAGTGAGGAGTGGGGAGTTGAATGGTGTGAGGAATGGAGGCTAGGGTGGCTTCCTTTCATAGCTCGACGAGGGGACCGAGCGGTGCGGCGGTGACCTTGATGGTGGCGTCGCTACAGGCAGCTAATGGCATGGGTGAGGGCGTAGGACGGTGCGGTGCTCCCTGGCGGTTCTCATGGACTTAAAGGCACGGCGTGGGGCGGCGTGGTTTGGTCTGGTGCGTGCGGCACTCTGAGCGGAGGCAGAGGTGCTTGCGGTAGCGTGCGGCTACTACGGGTCACGCAGCAGCGAACGGGGGTGTCTGCCGGGGTGGGGTGATCATGGCAAGGCTGCACGTGCACGGTAAGGGCAAGGCGCGAGTTGGCGAGGCTGGTCGGGCACGGCGCACTAGCGCGCTCTGGACACAACGCAGAGAGGCGGTGCGCGGTGGTGCTAGTGTGGTCCACGGCTCGGCTGGGGCTGTGCGCTGGACAGGGAGTGGCGGTAGGGTGCGGCGAGGCTACTGGACATGCTAGATGGGTGCGGGGCTGTCTGGTGCGAGCTGGCCGTGGTCGGCTGGCGATGACCACAAAACGGCGGCGCTCCACTATGCAAGCGGTGTAGGGGAGCTGGTCTTGGGCTGGGTTAGGCTTAGAGGGGGCAGGGGGTAAAATGGGAGACCAAATGGTCGATCATCACTATACCAAACAGTGAAGTTAGGCTAGAGGTTTTTCTATGCATGCCAAGTGTTTGTGTTAATGGTCGCATGAAATTTACTTTTGAATTTTTGATTCAATTTTTTTGAGTGAAGTTGAATTAAGCTTGGGAGACTAGGTTTGCTTGGAGAGGTCAAGGGGATTGATTTGGTAGGTTTTTGAAAAAGTGTGATCTTAACATATGAATTGGATTCAATTTTCCATTGTCCATTTAATTGATTTGCTAGATGTTTTTGTAAGTTTGTAAAGTGGGCCTGGATACATTTTTACTTGGTCTAGCAAGGGGTGAAAATAAATAGCATTGCTTCTGTTTGAAATCTTCTTCTAGGAACACCTAAAGTGGCCTAGTGGTTTACTTTGGTCAAAATGACCATTTGCATTTTTTTTATTCTTATTTGATTTCGTTCTCTTTGGATTTTGTTTGTAAATGGTCTAGATGATGTGGCATTCACCTTTAAACCATTTCACAACATTTAGAACAATCAAGCATGGCATATACACTCAATTCTACACTAATGCAAACACACATGCATTCATATACATTTTCTTAATAAGAATTTTTGTTAACCCTAAATTGGGTGATTAGAACTTGATAATCTTGATTAGAAGATTTGGGGTGTTACAGTTACCCGGGTGGGCCGACGCATAAGACTCGGCCCACCCCGGCATAGCACCATTGTAGCCACATGCATGGCCAAGTTATATGAGATCTAGATGCAGGAGTAGAGGTGTTATCTCACTAGGAGAGCCTCCAACCTGGGTACATCGTGTCTCTCATTGTTCTTCCGTATGAGGTATTTACTTCATCATCTCTCCCCGGATTCCTCTAGTGTCCGTCGGCCCCAACTTTAGCCTACCCATGGCATATGTCGTGACACCACCATGACAATTATGAAATTGAAATAAAGATGATCTATTCTTGAGTCCATATGACCTACTGGTCTATGATAGATTTATGATGTTTGTTTGATCTCTCTCTTTAGATGGTATGTGTAGTCGGCCATATACCATTTGCCTTCGGGACTAAAGAAGAGGGTGAAATCCTTTGGGTGTTTTTGTAAGCATACCTCGGAAGCTATCATGACTATTGGCACCGGCTAGCAACATGCACGGTCAAAGGAGTATTAAGAGAGATTCCCTAAGATAATTATGATATCCATGGGGAGACCCTTAATTGTAGTGTTCTGTATGGGTGATTGCTCTCACACATCGTAGTGGTTATTTAGAGGTGACCTCATTCTTGGCTCAACAAAGTGACTGCCTGTCGTCGGATTGAGGACAAGTACGCCATGAGGGGGTCCTCGAGGTGTGCGGAAGAGAGGGGTGTGAGACGTACGGTGTTCCAGGACAGTGAGCACACAAGTTTACCCAGGTTCGAATTCGCCGGCTTTGGACGGATCCTACTCCTGCTAGCAATCTAGTAAAACGGCAGAGCCAGAATATGGGTTACAAGGGTTTCGCCTGTGCGAGTTGAGATTGTAGACTATTGAGGTGTTTAGAGTGTTGCCCTAAAGGCTCTCCCTAGGACGGCTTATATAGATATCCGGTCTAGGGTTTACAGGAGAGATCTATCCGGCTACGACTAAGAGTCGGTTCCAGAGTACATCTTGAACTACACGTAACATTATGGGCCTAAGTCGATAAGTCTTCTGGGCCTTCCCGTAGCCGGATTGGACTCCATCTTTCTCCCTGACTGGGTCGCCCGTGAAGCAAAGCTCTAACCCGAAGTGGGCCACCCTGGTCAGTGAAGAACTGTGAGGATACCCGGAAAGTATATCCCCAACAGCAGCCCCCGGAGGCCTCCAAGATCCAAAGTCGGATTCATCATCGTCTAGCTTGACCTTCGGCTTGCAGAATCTTGAAGGGTTCCTGAAACTTCACAACAAAAAATACGATTCAGGTCTTAAAAAATAAGTCGGACCTATCAACAGGTTACTCGGATTTTCCAGCTTGATTTCAAACTAAGTCGGAACTTGGTTTCCAACGCCACCTAACACAAGTCATGGTCAAGTCACGTCATCTGACAGGCATTCCGTCAGCATGACCCTTGGTGGGTCCGTGGTTCGCGGAACCGAGGCGCCGTTTCAATGCGTGCGTGGAGATCGAGGCGACACAATCATCGCGTGGTTCCTTCCCAGTTCCTTCCACGACGCGTGGCGGTTACACTGTAGCATTTGCACGAATCTTGGCGTAGTTAGGTGGATATAAGGGGTTAGGATTTTCTCCTTCTCCTTCCACCAGTCCTTTGCCTTTTCCTCTCCTCCCAATCTCCCTGCACGCATAGAGCTCCCCCGTTCCTCCCCCATAGAACTCCCAGCGCCGCCCCTTTTCGGTCAACTGCTCGCCGGAGAAATGGCTTCATCTTCTTCCTCCGGCTTGGCGGCAGCGGCAGCGGTGGTGACGGAGGAAGCGGTGGCAGAGAAAGAGAGCTTTCACGAGATCTGGATCCCCTGCGCGCTCAATGACGAAGGTCTCAAGAACGTGGAGAAGGAAGGGCTCCTTTCCGCCGGCGGCTGGCGGAGCGGCTTCAAGGAAACCGTCCCCAACCCGTGCGATGGCGAGCGGGTCCACTTCGGCACCCACCTCGACATAGGTTTGTCATCTCCTCCCTCAAAGTTCTTCTCCAAGGTGATTGATCATTACGGAGTTCAACTCCATCATCTTCCTCCCAACTCTCTCTTAGAGATGAGCGCGTACGCTTCGTTGTGTGAGGGCTTTCTCGGCATTAGGCCAAGTTTAACTCTTTTCCGGTACTATTTTCATGTCCGGAGAAACTCCATTACCGTCGGTGTTCCTTATATCACCGGCACTATTAGTTTTTTGCTTAGACGCGAGCGCGCGTATCCCAAAATTCTAGCTAGTGACTCGGTCAAACAATGGCTAGCCACGTTTTTCTATCATAGGGATATTTCGGCTCCCGGCAAAGCCACTACTTTGCCGGCTTTTGTTGACGGAGCTGCCACGGCCCAACCTTCTTGGGACGAGGCTGCTCCGGCTCTCACCAATGATCTGATCCTCGCTAAGAGGCGGATCGAATACTTGATCAAACACAAGGGACTGAGGGGATCCGATTTGGTCCAATGCTGGGTCTCACACCGAATCCAGCCCCTTAAGTACCATGGGGATCGACTGATGCACTCCATCACGTCATCCAAGAAAGACTCCCTCCGCATCAGCCCCAAATCCTACACCACTCAAGGCTACATAAGCCAGATCAAGTGGCTGATCCGAGAGCGGATCGAGAGGAGAATCCCGGAGGTTTCTCTGGATATGCATACGACAGAAAACCCCGTAGTGCTGGTAAGCTTCCATCAGTACACTTTTTATGTGTTTCAATCTTCGAGTTATACTGCAATACTGATATGTTTTCTTATTTTCAGCTTGCCAACCTCCCCGAGTCGGAACTTGGTCCGCTCGAAGGATATCCTCCTGAGTTTTCTCAGGAGACAGAGGTGGTCCCATTGCCGGACCTTGCGCTCAAGAAGCGCAAAGCTCCGACAGTGGTTGTTGGCACAAAGGAGGTGCCTGTCGTGAAGAGGTAACTTTCAGTCACAACTTCCGCCTTTGTACTTTACTCAAATTTCTTTCCGAGATGTAACGTTTCCGACTTTACTACATTCTCAGAGAAAAACCGCTCATCAAGGGCAAGGGGAAGGGAATTTCTTCGAAGCCCATGCGATAGAAGAAGCTCACCATAGCTTCCCCTGCCGTAGCTCCTCCGACTCCTGCCCCTCAACCTTCTGCAACGTCAGCGACCATTCCTTCCCCGGTCGTCGCAGAAGATCCGGCTCCTTCAACAGAGCCCGTGATTCTTGAATCGCACACTGACGTCACCATGGGTGAGTCAGATCTAGATAAGGGTGAACCCTCTTTGGGTAATGATCCCTCGGCAGAAACCTTCGCCGAAAACCTTATCAGCAATCCGGGACTTGCCAAGTTTGGCCTGTCTCGGAAATCTGCTGAAGAAATCCAGCGGCTCGCCAGGCAATGCCTGGAGAAAAGTACTTTATCTGCCAAAGAAGAAACGCAAGAAGCAGAGGGCGTCAAGTTCTCTGACCTTCTCGCCCAGGTGCGCCTTCGCGACGAGAGGATTAAGATTGGTGAGCTTCCAACAGCCCCAGTGATTCCTCTGACTCTCGCCGAAAAGGTGGCCGCTAAAGTGAACACGGGTTTGGATAAACTCACCGGCGAACAATATGTAAGTCGGAATTCCAACTCCTGTTTTTTCCTTTATTTTATATCATATCCTCTAGCCCCCAAGCATGAAGTAGGATATATAATCCGGGTTTATGCTTCATTAGGATGCCAAAGAACGAACTAGTGTAGCCCCCAAGGCTCGTGCTGATATTAGCAAAAATATTAGCCCGAGTCTTAAGTAGCTTTCTGACTTTGGGTATTCTGACTTACAGAAAGCATGTTCCTATAACCAGGATTTACTGAAGAATGTTTGCGATAAACGGAGAGAGATCAAAGCTCTCCGGCTTAAAAATGCTGAACTTAAAGTTGCCAAGGATGAGGCCGAAGGTAAACATTCTGAGACTCAAACCTTGTCTTTGTTATTTTCAATGTCGTTTTTTCTGAACTGTTGTTCTTTTTGACTTACAGCGCTGGTGAAACAATCCTACGCCATGATCGAAGAGGCCGAGAACCTCAAAACCCTGGTGGTGGAGAACAAGGAGCTTCGTCAAGAGCTGGATAAGCTCAAGGCGGATCATGAAAAGAGCATTGCTCAAATCCTTGAATCATCCTCCATGGCCACTGATGAGCGTGATCGCAAGATCGTTGCTCAAGATAAAACAATCTCAGACCTCAAGAATGAGCTTAACAGAGAGAGGGACCTTTCCCAGGCGCTCCGGGCTGAACTCCAGAGTCTCCGGGAGGAGAAGACCAAAATTGACGACGTCATTTTTGGTGCGTTCCATATGTCTGACTTATCTTTTTATTCAACTTTCTTCAATGTCGGATATTTCTTAACTTATTTTGTATATAGGTCCTCTGAACTTGACGGACTCTTCTTCCACCGAGCCCCGCACCCACCGGCTTACCAAAGTCGGTGACCTGCTTCATGACTTCCGCCAATCCCTTGAGGACATCGGCGAAGCTCTCAAGATTCCGGACATGCACAGCATGTCAGATTTTCAGGTGCGGGACAAGGCAAAGGAGATGCCGCAACTCGTCCAGGATTGGAACATGTCCTACGCACGATCAGCAGCGCAGAACGCTCTCACCATGGTCATGAGCCACCATGGAAACATGGAGATATGGCAAGTGACCAGAGGGTACTCTACAGTGGATGAAGATGGCCAGGAGCAGGACATCAAGGCCATTATGGACTCCTGTGCCGGATATGGGTGTCATGTAGCTGACTTGACCCGCTACGATACTCCATTCTTCAACCGCGTGGACACTCTGCCTCCGCCTCCAGAAGAAACAGCAGAAATTTCTGACGATGAACGCACCACCTCGGATGCAGACATCTCCGAACGATATCAAGGCGACGTATCCAGCGAGCCGGTAGCTCCTTCATCTCCTCCTGCATCATAGATAAGATTTTTTTTACTATTTCGGAAAAACATGATGCGTTTGTAAATATGCAATACTTTAACTTTGCTAGTGCTAAGCTTTTGATCTATTCAGCACTTTTTGGCTTTGAGTTTTTTTTGTGTGCCTGAAATGTTTACACAAGCACTAGTATTTTGTCACCTATACTTATCATTTATCTGGCTTTCCGCCTCGTCCCTATCGTGAGCCGGCTAAACCTTCCGCCAGAAACTTTGCCGAGCAACGGAGCTCAATTGCTAAACCAATTTAAACTCGGAAACAAAGTCGGCTTCTAGTACCAACAATTCACTACTCGAAAAATGCCCGCATCTAGCAATCAGACAAATAACCAAAGTAAAGACTAGAAATTTTAGAGTTATACCTGAAGGTAGCAATTTTAGAATCGGAAATCTAAACCAGAACGAACATGAGCATAAAGTACTTTCAAGCATTCTGGGATTTTCGACTATGACATGATCATTCGGAAATAAGATGGTAAAAGCTTCTCACAAAAATCTTGAGGCAACCAAAACTTTTATTTCTCATAGAACATGTACATATATATGATTACAAAGAAGGATAAACTAAGAATAAAAGGGACGTAGATGAGCAATATTCCACGGCCTATCTAACTCATCCGGATTTGTACTGTCTCCAGCTCTCTTTCTCTTCTTAGTAGCAGGTCTTTCTTTGACTGGCCTCATGTCAGTTAAGTACTACGATCCATTGTGCAATACTCGACTAACTAAAAAGGGCCCTTCCCATACTGGGGAAAGTTTGTGCTTTCTTTGTTGCACAAGCCGGAGAACCAAATCACCTTTATTGAAAGATCTATTTCAGACTCTCTGGCTATGATACTTGCGTAACTTCTGCCGATAGGCTATAGATCTCACTTCAGCAACGACGCGAACTTCTTCGACTAAGTCGAGGTCATTTTGTCGAGAAATCTCGGCATCCTGTTCGATATACGCGGCCACTCTAGGAGAAGTATGAATCAAATCACTAGGAAGAACTGCTTCTACGCCATAGACCAAGAAGAAAGGTGTGTATCCTGTTGACCTGTTTGGAGTTGTTCGTAAACTCCAAATTACAGAGGGTAATTCCTCTGCCAAGCCCCCGCAGCACGTTGTAGTGGTGCTTCGAGTCTCGGTTTTAGGCCTTGTAGGATTAAAGCATTTGCTCTTTCGACTTGTCCGTTAGCCTATGGATGTGCGACTGACGCAATGTCAAGCCGGACATTTTGCTCATTGCAGAATTCAGCCAATTCTCCCATAGAGAAGTTACTCCCGTTGTCCGTGATAATGCTATGCGGATAACCATACCGGATTATAACATCCTCGACAAATCGTTTGGCTGTTGCTCCATCACAACTAGTGACAGGTTTAGCATCAATCCATTTGGTGAATTTATCCACCATCACTAAGAGGTGAGTAAATCCACTTGGAGCTCGTTTAAATGGTCCTACCATATCAAGCCCCCAGACCGCAAAGGGCCATGTTATAGGTATCGTTCGCAGCTGCTCAGCCGGAACATAAGCTTTCTTGGCGTACTTTTGGCAGCCTTTGCACGTCTTGACTAATCGTTCGGCATCTGCCTGAACTGTAAGCCAGAAAAATCCGTGTCTAAAAGCTTTTGCCACTAAATATTTGGCTGCAGCATGGTGACCACACTCGCCTTCGTAGATTTCTCTTAAGATTTCCACTCCTTCTTCCAGAGATACACAGCGCTGAAAGACCCCAGAAACACTCTGTTTATGGAGCTCACCTTTAACAATAGTATAGGATTTTGCTCATCGGATAATCTGCCGGCTCAGCACCTCGTCTTCGGGTAATTTGCCATCTACCAAATAATCGAGGTAGGGTTGAGTCCAGCTAGGAATTACAGCCAGAACTGCTATCAAAGGTGAGTCGGATTTGGTCGGATATTCCTCATCTACTCCCTTTATTGAGGGAACTTTGAGGTGCTCTAAAAAAGCGCCATCCGGGACCTCTTTCCTTGCAGAACCTATCCGAGATAGTGCGTCTGCTTCCTCGTTTTCTGCTCGAGGGGTTGAACTTCAAACCCTTCGAACGATTTAGATAAATCATCCACGGCAGCTTTATATGCTGCCATGTGTTTATTTGCATTACAAATATCCTACACTTGCTGAGCAACAAGATCCGAATCTCCGTAACACATCAAACGTCGGATGCCAATATCCTTAGCAATCCAGATTCCATGCAGCAGTGCTTCATATTCGGCAATATTGTTTGTCGCTGTGAAGTGGATCTGCAACACGTATAAAAGTTTATCTCCTTGGGGTGATTTGAGCACCACGCCAGCCCCCGAGCCCCCTCAAGCCTTAGAACCATCGAAAAAGAGGGTCCAATATTCCGACTCAGGGAGGATCATGTTCTCCTTCGTCTCTATCCAATCAGCGACAAAGTCAGCAAGGATCTGGGATTTGATTGTTGTCCGAGGTTTATACTCAATATCGAAAGCTGAAAGCTCTATGCCCCATTTGGCGACGCGTCCTGTGGTGTCACTGTTGTTGATTATATCTCTCATGGGAGCTGTGCTCACCACGGTAATTGGATGCTCCTGAAAGTAGTGTCGTAACTTACGAGATGCTAGAAAAACACCGTAAGCCAACTTTTGATAGTGTGGATACCGCTATTTTGATTCCGTCAGGACCTCGCTGACAAAGTAAGTCGGACGCTGCACCAGGTGTTCCTGATTTTCCTCTGGTCTCTCCACTACCATGACGATACTAACAACCTTATTTGTCGCAAGAAGGTAGAGCAGCATCGGTTTCTTAGGTTCCGGCGCTGCAAGGATAGGAGCAGATGAGAGTACTCTCTTTAGATCTTGTAGTGTAGCTTCAGCTTCATCAGTCCAAACAAAATTCTTGGTCTTTTTCAGGAGTTTGTATAATGGTGCGGCTCTTTCACCAAGCCGGCTTACAAATCGACTGACCGCAGCGATGCAACTAGTTAACCTTTGTATGTCCTTCAGACGAGTTGGCCTGGAAATGTTGAGTATAGCCTTGATTTTGTCCCGGTTCACCTCTATGCCTCTTTGAGACACGATGAAACCTAACAATTTTCCGGCTGGTATTCCAAAGAAGCATTTCTTCGGGTTAAGCATGATGTTGTATTTTCATAGATTGGCAAATGTCTCCTCCAAGTCGGAAATCAATGTTTCCTTCTTTTTGGACATCACCGCGATATCATCCACCTATGCATGTACATTGCGTCCGAGTTGATCATGGAGGCAACGCTGCATCGTGCGCTGGTACGTAGCTCATGCGTTCTTCAGCCCGAAGGGCATCGTAACAAAACAGAAGGTTCCAAAGGGGGTTATGAATGAAGTTTTGACTTTGTCAGATTCCTTCATCCGGATTTGGTGATAACCGGAATATGCGTCGAGAAAACAGAGGAGTTCCGAGCCTGTCGTAGAATCGATAACTTGATCAATTCTAGGCAGAGCGAACGGATCTTTTGGACAAGCCTTGTTCAAGGCAGTATAATCAACACACATCCTTAAATCAGTGGTGTCCTTTTTAGGGACCATTACAGGATCGGCCGACCACTCAGTGTGGATGACCTCTTCTATGAATCCGCCTAACTCGAGCCATGCTAGTTCCTTAGCTATTAACTTACGCTTTTCATCGCCAAACCGCCGTAGGGACTGTTTGACGGGTTTAGCGTTTGGGTTTACATTAAGAGAGTGCTCGGCAAGTTCCCTAGGTACTCCGGTCATGTCAGATGGCTGCCATGCGAAGATATCTTGATTTGCTTGGAGGAACTTGACGAGCGCGCTTTCCTATGCGCTACCTAGGCCTACGCCTATCTGGGTCACCTTGGAGGGGTCATCATCCTTCAACGGCACTTTCTTCGTCTCTTCTGATGCCTTGAACTCCAGATTTGGCTTTGTAACCTCCTTCTTCGTTGCGGGCATCTCGGACGGATCTATGCTCTTATTGATCTCCTGGTACTCCTGGGCGTGCAGCACGGCTTCGGCAAAGGCGGCATTTCCATCCTTGTACTCTCGCGCTTTCTTCGGGTCTCCCTGATGGTGATCACGCCATTGGGACCTAGAATTTTCATCATATTGTAAATGTAACACGAATGAGCCATAAAAGCCCAGTAAGTCGGATGTCCGAATATAGCATGGTATGCGCTCTTGAACGGGACCACTTCGAAGGAAAGTGCCTCCGTCCGATAGTTCTTTGGAGTTCCAAAGGTAACATCCAAAGTAATCTCTCCCAGGGAATTAGCTTGTCTTCCTGGGACAACTCCGTGAAAGATCACAGAGCTATGGTTGAGCTGGGTTTCCGAGATCTTCATCCGGCGTAGCGTTTCGACATAGAGAATATTGATGCTGCTACCACCGTCCATGAGAGTCTTGGAGAAACCATAACCGTCAATAAGTGGGTTGACGATTAAGGCGTATTTTCCTCGCCTATGTAACTTAGGCGGATGATCAACACGGTCAAATGTGATTGCCACTTCCGACCAGTCCAGATATTGAGGGATAGCCGGAACTGTTGCGTTGAGCTCGTGGAGAACTGCTTTCTTGACCTTTGTTGGTTGAGATCCGAGGAAGGTGACGTAAGTGTCCTTCTTAGTGGGAAAAGTTTTCTTCCCTTTCGGCTTGGGATTTGAAGCATCAGCTTCCTCCATGTAGGAATCTTCCTTGGTCTCTTTATCTTTTTCGGGATTCTTCTTTCCCTTCTTCCGCCTAGCTTTGTAGCCCGCGGTGTCATCTCTTTTGATGTCGTCATTGAAACGATATTCGGCGTTGGTGTGGGACGAGCCCCCATTGGCGTCTAGGTGATGCACACATGGGTTATTGGCAATGTCGGCCCAAGAATAGGTTTTGCCTGGCTGCAGTTCTCCTCTACCTTGGAACCTTGAAGTCCCATGGCCATGCCCGCGGCCTCCGCCACGTCCTCCAGACCCGGAAACAGTAGTAACCACCGCTGTTTCCGCGCTGGGTTTTTCTTCCGAGGTATTTTTACGCTTCTGAGCTTGTTGCTTTGGTTCTCTTGCCGACTGAGGCACAGCTAGGACGTTGAGTAATCCCTCTGCATCGTCGTCAGCATCTGCATACTTGCTCACTGTTTCTATCATCTCTCCCAAATCAGTGACCTTATCACACTTCAAGCGGTGACGTAGTAGACCAATTGGGAGCCCTGTGATGAAAGTTTCAATCGCGGTTTGATTGTTTACTCCTTCACAGGAGTTCTTGGTGTCGATCCATTGTCCGAGGTAATCCTAGCAAGTTTCTCTGGCTTTCTGGGTGCAACGCTGTAGGTCTCCGACCGAACAGGGCCTCCGATATGTGCCTTCGAAATTCCGAAAGAACGCACTTTGCATGTCATACCAGTTATGGATGGTGTTCTCCGAAAGTTCATTGAGTCATGATCGAGCCGTCTTCCGCAACATAAGTGGGAGATATCGGGTTGCGACCAGGCTGTTTCCGCCTTTGGTGATGCAGCAAGCTTGGAAAAATCCTGTAGCCAAGTATCTGGCCGAGCAATGCCGTCGTAGGCTTGGATGTGCCTTGAGATAGCAAATCCTTCCGAGAATCTTGTAGCTCTGATGCGTGGTTCGAAGCACTTCGGGCCCACGTAGATATCATCGTTTTCATAGCGTCGCGCCTCTATGTTGGAATTGATCCTATGCCTTGCGTTGTTTGGGGATAGAGATCGTCCTGAATGTCGGTTGTGGCTGCGGTGCCCTGGAGCCGGACTTCGGCTTCTGCCACCACCTCCTCCGCCACGTCATCCTCCTTGTCCCCCTTGGGAGCCGGTGTGATGACTGCTTGGTGGAGTTGGTGGGGCAGCTGAATTGTTTACGGCTGATCGCCGGTCTCTGTCCGGAGTGTCATTATTCCGGTTCTGGGGAGGATCTTGACTACGACGAGCCCCCTGCCGGCTTGTCCCAGCATGGTTTCCGTCGTTCCTTTGTCCGTCGTTCCCACCATGGTGGGGCTCAGCCGGACGGCTTGCATGTCTAGGAGGTGGCATTTTTTGACGATCCTCCTCCTGATGTTTCTCTTTATCCTCTCCCCTTCGATCGCTAGACTCTCGTCGGGGAGGATTCCTCGGATTTAGTGCAGCAATGGCATCTTTCTCGGCCACTGGAGCGACGTTGCTCTAGTTACGCGTAGTTCTGTAATGCTGTCCTGACGATCTGGTTCTTGAATAATTGTCTTCCCGGCATTCGGGGCGATGATATTGCGCCCGGACGTAATGGGATCTTACGTCAGCCCATGTCGGATCTGTGCGACATTGGTCGGAATCCGAGACCAGTTTTTGACTTCCGGACAGGGCGACCTTTTGCTGCTCCAGTCCCTTGTTGAGTAGTTTGATACCCAAACGGATCTCCTCCGGTCCTGGATTAGCCGATAGAATTTCTCGGGCTGCCACGGTATTCTGTACTGGGGTTGGGTATACCCAATCTCCTTTGCTATCTTTCTGTGGCTTCCCCATCTCATCTCTGAAAAGGACGGCACGGACATGTGGGAATTGGTCGTCATCGTTGTGACGCTTCCGTGTCTTCTGATGCAATCGAGACATGTAGTCCTTAGTTGCCATGCGTTTCTTATCCACCTCGATGTTTTTGGCTTCATCGAGGAGTCGTTGACGACGCGCTTCTAGGGCTTGGGCCCTTTCGTCCATCTCTTCAGCAGTAAGTTCTGCGGCTGTAGGGATAGGTGTGGTTAATGCAGCATCGATGAGTTTACGTGCACCTTCGGTGATCACGTGTCCATCCACCGATTCTTCTTTTTTGGCTCTTCTGGGATAAGTGCTCCATCCGAGTCTTCCTCGTATTCCTCGGCAATCACCTCCCCTGTCAGAGGGTCTTTTGCCGGGGTCTTGTTCTTCTTGTTCCTCTTCTTTGCCTTCTTGGCAGCGCCGGTAGCAAAGTCGGCTTTGGGTCCGTTTCCCGAAGTCAAGCTCTGACCAGTACTTTCGGACATCTGGACCTCGGGATTATCTCCGACGTCCATGTCATCCTGTGCTTTGGGAGAGTGTTCCCCGGATCCTTCATCCATGCCTTCTCCTTCGTCTGTAGCTTTGGTGTTATACTCCTCTTCATATTCCGCGAAGAACTTTCGAAAATCTGCCGACGTCATAGATTCATCCGAGGATGCGGGAACGTCGGCGTTTGTTCCAATTGCCTCCAGCACCGAGTCGGTGTTTTCTCCAGCATCGGCAGAGCCGGATCCGGATCCCACGTATCCGACGAAGTGCGACGCGTGCTTCCTGAGGTACCTGCGGCTTTCATGATCAGCCATGTCAAAACTTTTGATGGTCTCGAGGATTGCATCTACGCTTTCACCTTGCAGTATCATACGTCTTAGTGTGTACCTCAGGAAAGGCCTGTCTGTCCCGGCGTCATCGAAGCCGGAATCAGTGTCATTGTTATGCTCCTCCTGAATTTCGACTTCCATGGGTGGGTCGATCTAGGATCCGGCCTCTCGAGGGAGATCCACTCCAGATTCGACTTGAACCGCTAGGTCATCTTCAGGCTCGGATTTCTCCACTATCTCCGCAACTGGTGCGGGCTAGGTGGGATTAGGGTTTTCTGAGATCCGGAACTCTGCCGCCTCCGCGGACAAAGGGGACCCAGAAGATTTTTCTGCCTCTATCATCACCGCTGGGGTGGGGTCGGCAGGTTCAGTGAAACCGATGTAAACATCGATCTCGCCAAAAGACATGATTGTGTAGGCAGTCATGGCCTCCCTAGCCGGAATCCAAGTCTCGTCGAGAAGGATGAGAGGGGCGTCGCTGGCGTAGAGGATGCGACTGACGGCGATAGTCTCGCCGATTCCGATTCTTGCAGATTCCGCTCGGAACGCAGATCCGAAGCTCACTTGCCCCACGGTGGGCGCCAACTTTCGTCGGATTGAGGACAAGTATGGCATGAGGGGGTCCTCGAGGCATCCGGAAGAGAGGGGTGTGAGACGTACGGTGTTCCGGGACGGTGAGCACACAAGTTTACCCAGGTTCGAATCCGCCGGCTTTGGACGGATCCTACTCCTGCTAGCAATCCAGTAATATGGCAGAGCCGGAATATGGGTTACAAGGGTTTCGCCTGTGCGAGTTGAGATTGTAGACTATTGAGGTGTTTAGAGTGTTGCCCTAAAGGCTCTCCCTAGGATGGCTTATATAGATATCCGGCCTAGGGTTTACAGGAGAGATCTATCCGGCTACAACTAAGAGTCGGTTATAGAGTACATCTTGAACTACACGTAACATTATGGGCCTAAGTCGATAAGTCTTCTGGGCCTTCCCGTAGCCGGATTGGACTCCGTCTTTCTCCCTGACTAGGCCGCCCATGAAGCAAAGCTCTAACCCGAAGTGGGCCACCCTGGTTAGTGAGGAACTGTGAGGATACCTGGAAAGTATATCCCTAACACTGCCTACGGGTCTTGTAGTGAACATCTTATTATAGAGCTCTCTCCACACATATCATGACACAAGAAATAGGTTATCCTAATTATAATTAATAATATCATGCTAGAGGTGTATCCTACACCCCCGAGAATGCTTTAGCCCTATTGAGTTCAACCACGCTTCCTAACACTTTTGTTACTTTCTTTCTTTTACTTGTTGTAATTACTTTTATGCATTCAACCAAAAACCTTTCATATACCTTTACTTGAAATCAAAGACGGCTTACAAGTATCTTTTGGTGGACAATGACTAGGGGCATAAATACCTTAACCAAATACTAGCTCTCTGTGGGTTCGATACTCTTATTTCAAAACTAGCTACAATTGATCTTTGTGCACTTGCAGTCATCAGATATCTCCCAAGATGTAGAGCCAAAAAAACGCAAGATCAAAAACACAAAAATATATTCAAGAGAAAACCATTTTTTGATGAACTAGAGCTTGTTATGAAGATAACAACAAGCTCTAGATCCTCTCAGGGACAAGATTCAAACAACAACCAAGAAATATGATGCTATATATGCAAAGGTTTGAGCTCTCTCGAAGAGATCAAACGAGCTACTCACTCGAGAGTCCCTCTTGATAGTATGACTATCTATCCTAAACCCGGTCTCCCAACAACTACAAGAGACCGGTAAAATATATAACCTATCAAGATCATACCTTTGCCTTGAGCATTCCACTTGAGCTTGATGTACACGATCTTGTCTTTTTTAAGATGGAACACCTTTCTTGATTGCATTTGCTCGTGCATGCTTTATGAAGACTTGCGAATTGCTCTCCCATACTCCATGGGGAAACCTCTTCTTTAAACTTGTCTTCATCACTCCATGATCAGCGAGGATGGCAAGCTTCAAGCATGAGATCTTTTATATATGGCGCATCTTGAGCTTGCACTTCAATTCTTGATGATGTCTTGAAGATATCCATGAGAAACTCCATCTTCTTCTTCAAGACACTCTTGTTCTTATTATTCTTATTCTACATGATTCCAATAGGCACAAAGCCCTTGGACATTGCTTCTTCTTCATTTCTTCATTTTCAACCTTGAAACGAACACATGGCCCAAGTGATGCCAATGGACAAATCCTACAAGTGGAACACAATTCAAACATTAGTCCATAGAGATTGTCATTAATTACCAAAACCACACATGGGGATACACATGCACTTTCACCGACCTAGAGCCAACATTTAGAGCATAACCAATCTCAAATCGCGCAGGCGATACCGGTCATTATAATCCTCTGTAAACCTCCGGCTCTACTTGACGTGGGGTTAACACGTCAACGCCCATAGTTTATGGACTTGGGTTTAGAGGAAGAGCGGCGCGCTAGAGACTTCGTCGGCTAACAGACAAACAACACGGGGACACGAGGTTTACCTAGGTTTAGGACCCCAGAGGTAAAAACCTACTCCTGCTTGTCTGCTCTTGATTGATGGAGAACTGAAGGTTACAGGGTGCCTTGATGGTGATGGCGCGTAGATTGGATCTAGTGAGTATGTGTACGCTAGGGTTTCGATGTCTAGATCTATTATCTATTGCGGGAGTCGTCCTCCTCGTTGGACCCTCCTAACCTTTATATATGGGAAGGCTAGATCTCAGATACCAATACGAGTTGGTTACAAGTTAGATTAGAACTCTAGTCTTGAGCTTTCCTTGTCTTGCGCGCTTGGATTCCGTGTCCATATGGGCTTCGTACCAGTTGAACCATCATGGGTGTCATAGACCTTAGCATGTCGCCGAGTGGGCCTTCAGTTGAGCTGCACCAGGTAGGCTATAGTCAGGTGCCTGTTGGGCATACTTATGTCACTACCATTATAGTGGATTCTAGCAGGAAGTAGGATCTGGCCACCGTAGTCGGATTTGAACCTAGGTAAACTTGTGTGCTCATCGTCGCAAACCACCGTACGTCTCATACCCCGCCTTTTTCCACACCTCGAGGACCTCTCATGGTGTACTTGTCTTTAATCCGACGATAAGAATATCGACATAAAGTTAAATATCTATGAAATAAATAAGAACTAGCACTTGAAAATTATCACCCATTAAAACAAATGAAGTAAATAATTAAATGTGACAACAGTGGGTGGAGCCAGCTCCAGGCTGCCCCAGACAGCTGCTCGGGCTCAGCTGACGATGATGCAGCTAAATATACATGTTCTGTCGGTGGACTAATGGACCAAAGCTCATCTAGCTGAGTGCCTCTATTTCTTGCCTGGACTTCATATAAAGTCTAGCTCCGCCACTATGTGACAATATGCATAACTTTTTAATGCAACGATTCTTTCTCTTTCCTCTTTCTTTATTAGCATACAACTTTAACTTCCATTTATTTTAGTAGCTCTTTCATATCCATTAAACACATATTCATATGATGGTATATTTTTTTCCAAAGATAAAATATAAAGGTAAACATAAAAAATAGATACAAACGCTTCAAATTTATGCAATTATCTCATGTTGCTCGAAAAACACAATTTATAGGTGTACAAATCAAGAGCGTAATAAGTCCACTAGTATGCCTTGGACATCCCCAAGTTTATGGTTTTCACCATCATTGGATAGCTCTTGACGTGGTGTTAATCCATTCTCCCTGAAAAAACTTCAACACAAAATATTCTTCCATTTTTTATGAGATGACATTAGTGGACATAAAGATAATATGCAAGATGCCATAAAACCTTCAAATAAAATTTTGTCTAAAATGTCCAGAGAGTATATCAAGTTGCCAACATTCGCAAAATATCAAAAGACTCAAAACAAATCAAGTTGACGCTCCCTCCTTAAAAAGTGACCGGAAGAGTGGACGATCACAACCAACACACCGTTTTGTGGTTGGTGAGAGGAGAGGGGACAATAGCTAACCCCATGTTGTTTTCGCTCATGCTCGTGGGCTACGACAACGCCAACTCCATTTGTGAACACCGGAGCGATGCATGCGAGTGACCACATGAGCGAGAGGAAACACAATGGAGGCGGGTAAAGAAAGGCTAATTATCGTGTTAGGGAGAGAAGGGTTCGCATTGTGTCTTTAATATCCGAAGCGACAACATTAAAAGCCGGAAGGATCAGCGTGCAGATCATGGCTCGCGGTGCCCGCACGGCCTCTCCGTAACCTCGGTCATCATGGCTTTTGGCTAGATCCTCGCATATGATAATCGTTTGTGAGATTTGTTTTACCACGGGAGAAGGACCCATTGCACGGTCTCGACATGAGAACGTGTTGCCTGCAAGAACGCACAGACGAAAAGGACACACTGCATGGAAGGAAGTGCGGCTTGTCCCAGATTTTCGCGGGGCGTGACAACATACTATGTCACTACATGAGAACCATTTTCCCGCGTCAACAGTTCAACGGCAAGCGCTCGCCGTGAGGACCTGCAGAAGGCTACAACTTCGTGTTGTCACCTCAGCACTAAAGATGCCCTACCACCTAGTGGGTGCAGAGCTCTCCCGCGATCCAGACGCGTCTCACCAAGTCATACCTGACCGCGTTCGGTGATGGTGGTCCTAGTGCGCGCATGGGGTCCACCGTCCGATGACGCGGAAAAGGACATATGCGCGTGCATGACCGCGGGGGTGGGGGAGGGGATCTCACGCCCATCCGCGCGGCGGGCCCGTCTCCTGGGATCGCGGAGCTCCACTACGATGGCGCCATGTGTTCTCCATGCCGTCCATCCCACGGCCCTAAAGAATCGGTAAGACGTGGATATCACATTCGTCCGAAACTTTTAGTAGCTATCGTTAATTCCGATATGTCGCATTTACAATGTTATGTTGTTTATAATAGGTTATATATTACAGGTTTCGACTATTTTTCTCCTCAATTTGATTTGACGTGAACTCGAGCATTTTTACATGTGGGTATCCATTCACCGTGTCGGGTGATGTGTATTGAAAAAGGATGTACCCATTGACGGGTAAGCTCAGGCTGGATAGCTAAGGGTATTGAGTGGTTTCACCCGTACCCACACCCTCTATATGTAATCCCTACTTTCTTCGAGTCGCACTCACATTTCACAAACAACAATGTTAGTCCGACACTCACGACAACAGCGATGAAAACAACTTTGCCAGGTGACATTGAGCTCCCAACTACGACAGATGGGCGAGAAACAAATGAGATAGGGGAAGAAGGACCTAACTGTTTTATACAAGCATGGGGCGGACGCAAATATATACTCCCTCCGTTTTATAATATAAGATGTTTTAGCTTTGTGAAAGAGGTGTATCTAGACTTCTTCTAGTATTTAGGTTCATTTAGGTTTGAAGTAAATCTACACACTAAAAGAAGTTTAAATACATTTTTTTTATAAAACTAAACCATCTTATATTTTGAAATGAAAGGAGTACAACTGATAAGCATATGGTTTTTGCCGTCAAAACAGATAAGACCTAGGCGGCATCGATCGACCTGAGAATCGCAACTTATCGAGAATTAGGACAAATATTTAAAGAACTAGGACCTCCCTACATACCTCATATAGTAGTTATAGGACCACGGATACGAATGCAGATTTTTGGAGCTCGGACCACATGGTTCCTGTTTTTTGAATCTTTCAAAAATATCAGTTTGAAATTTCAAAAGAATTCACAAAAAAATAATAGATATAGATATTAATGTACTCTATCCAATACCAAAGTCTCACCCCAAAATATTTTGTATTCTGGGCTGTAAAAAAATAATTCAAAATCTGACATATGGAGTAGTGAACGGTGCCAAGTTTCGAACCATCAAAATCTGTTAGATTTTGTCATTTTTGTTGAGCCTGGAATACAAGGTATTTCAGGGTGAGACGTTGTGTATTGGATAGTGTACATTAATATCTACATGTAGGATTTTTTTTACAATTTTTTGATACTTTGAAATGAAGTTTTTAAAATCCAAAAAAAAAGGCTCCATGTAGCCCAAGCTCCGCTTTGATTTTTTACATATACTAGCACAAATGTCCGTGCGTTGCAACGGAAAAAAATATTAAAGTTTAGATGAAAAATCTACGCGATCTAAACTTTGCAGCACAGGATCCGTATCTGTCCCTTCTGCTACATGCTACATGCTGACCAAATTATGATACCACCATACCAAAATAAAAAATAAAGGGAATAGAAACTACAAAGAGGAAGCAATTGCTACTTGCATAGTGCGTGCATGAAACCTGTTAATACGCCCTCGATTGGCAGCTTACATGAAAAAAAAGGATGGCATGATTTAGAGATACGTACAACGTATGTTAGATAACTTGTGCAAGATCCTGCAACACACAAGCATATTCACGTTTCTGAATTTCTGCATGATCATGTTTGAAGCAAGCAACGACGACTTCCTCCATGCCTCTCACTTGCTCTTCTCACTCATCCGTTCAGGTCAACCTGTAGCCGTCCTCTGCTTTCTTCGACAAAGGCATGTAATGAAAAATGTTATATCTGAATCTTAAATCACTGCACTACAGAAATGGGTAGGAACAATCCGGTATCTATTTTGGTAGAAAGGACTAAGAGTGAGCTCTGTAAAGAAATATTTCTTGTGCAAAAGCATTAGGAAAAAAACTTGCAAACTATATTATCAACTGAACTTGCTCAAGCATTAGCCCCATCCTTCAGGTTCTGGACCTAAAAGATCTAAGCAATTACTACTAATACCCAACAAACTTGTGGCTTAGTAAGTGACCTCTCCTGAAAGTATCTTCTCTATATTAGCATATAGCATAACCTCATCTTTTACATCAGACTGACGGAAGTGCTAAAGCTAGCTGCAAAAGAAATCAAAACAATGATCGCGGTACACATTTAATGGCTAATTAGAGAAACACTTAATAATAAGAAACACTATTTTTTTCGTGATAACGCAAAGGAAACACTAAAAATCAATGGCCAATTACACATGGATTTCAGTGACGAGGCTGTAAAGAAGCAGACTAATCATCTTCGTTCCTTAACCTACTATCTCTTTACACTTATGTTCCAGCTTTAAACCGGTATGCCACCTTGAATCTATCTTAAAACACAAGGAATTTACTGAAGTGCATGCAACAAAAAAAATTCTACGGCAAATGTTCATCTAACTAAATTTCTGATAACCTTTACTATGTAGTTTCTCTTTTGCCATAGAAAGGGCGCTCGTTAAATGTGAGAAAATATGATGTACATGTGTGTATCTCCGAACCCTTAGTAACAAAATCTTAATATACTATCACTGCTCTCACAAATTGCCAATACATAGGTAGATTTCTTACAAAGATGTATATGTATCCATGTTCTTGAAATATACATAACCATTGAACCACAAACTAACATGAGAAGAGAAGAAGGGACCCGGCAATCTAGCACTAAACAAGAACCACAAATTAAGAGGAGAAGAGGAGGAGACCTGCACCACGTGAGGGCAGCGAAGCAGTCGTCTTTCCAGCGCCGCCGCCTGCACCACGGGAAGGAGGGGGCGCTGATGCGGGGCTTCTAGGGAGGTCGCCGGTAGTGCTTTCCGGAGCCGGCGCTGGACCACGGGGAAGGAGTGGGCGCATCTGGGGGTAGCCCGGTAGGGGTCGCTGTTGGTGCAAGCTGCGGGGGCGTCGGCCGCAGGATGGTGGCCTCGGGTGAGGAGGGATGCGTGGGAGACAGAGAGGGACGAACGAAAGGACAAATTTCACTTAGATGGTGGCACTCTGGGTAATATTCCTCAACTCGTAGGGGCAAACTCGTCCATAAAAAGGATGGTTGACAGAAGCACTCCTTGCTTTATTATTAGGTACTAGCTGAGTGCCCGTGCGTTGCTATGGAGTATGTTTTGGTTATATTTGACTTCTCGTCCGTCCATGAAACTATGTCATTTTCATCGCATGCATCGATGGTGGAATGTAGTTGCTCCTCGTGTGGGCTTTTGTCACACAGGTTGAGTCCTGCCAAGCAAGGCTTTTTTCAGTTAATATGCTCTTCTATCTTGTTATATACCTAAAAGCTATTAACATTAGAAATATGAAGTTATAACGTGGTTTACAATAAAAAATCAAACGATACTTGTTTCTATTTTCTTACAATGAGTTGTAGTCAGTTATTTTTTCTTGTTTTTCGTCCTTATTTTGCAAACAATTAAAAAGGATGAACGGGAAAAGAAACAACAAAACAGGACTGACAAACCAAAGAACTAATATCAGCGGCACCACGGTGCATACCTCGCCTAGCTGCAGCGAATTGAGTGGAAACACGGTGTAGGACACTTGTGAAATATTTCCATGTATTCAACATCGATGGAGCATCACAATCGCATAGATTGAGGACCTAAACAAGAGGCCGGCGTGAGCAACTGTAGCCTCTACCTCGACCGAGAGGAGGCCCAACCTAGGCCGCCAGGCGTCATGCCCCTGCCACCCGCTAGGCCAGAGGTCCAGATCTTTCACTCTCTCATCAACCCCAAATATCCACTTTAATTATGCACAGGCCCACAATTCCATTTATTTAATCAATCATGCAACGTGTCGTGGCGTAGCATGCAGCCCACAATCCCTTCAATATAATTAGCTCACACCTCCACGGTGTTGTTGCTTGTTGATACCCGACTTTACCTCGCTGATACTATGGTCAGCATTGAACATATATAAACCGGTCGTGCTTGATATAATGGGGCAAGGTGGGATTAAATATTTGACTCTGTACGGTTCGGTATTTTGATTTTCTTTATTTATAAGAATATGTGTAGCTGTGGACATATCAGCCCATCACAATCAGGGGCGCAGCTGCAAAAAGAAGGTTGGCCCGTATAGAACGCGCTCTGATCGGTAAACACGCGACGGGCTCAACTTGGTCTACCGAACGACAAAAGCTTTTTTATTTACTCGACGGGCTCAACTCGGCCTACCGTACGATAAAGCGTTTTTATTTACTTATCTTTAGCAGATGTGGATAATACGTGGTTTAGTGGGAGGATAAAATGGTCCAAAAAAATGTTGGACCGGAGAAAGAAACAATCCGTCATTTATTATTAGGTATAGATAGATACATTTTACTCCATTTCAAATTTTATATTTTCTCTGTTTTTAAATAAAACATCTTAACACTTAAATTTGAGCCGTCCAAAACGTCTTATATATAGAAACCGGAGGAAGTAATAATGCTAATTAGGGACTAGTACTAGTACATAGAATCCACTCCATTCTAGCAAGTCGTTTGTTAGATCCGAAAGTATGTGCAGCCGCAGCCGCAGCCGCAGACGTTCTTCTGCCGTCTTGTCCATCCCCTCCCCCTCCCACTCCCACTCCCCTGGAAACTGCGCATCCATTGCAGTGGCGCCTCTTCCGTAGCCTAGGGTTTCGCCTCGCGCTCCACTCCCGCATCACCAGGATGGCCGCCGACCCCGACGAGCTCGCCCGGAGGCTCGCCGCCGCGGGCGTCTCCGACTCCGACGCCGCCGGCACCAGCAACCTCTTCCAGGTCATGCGCGCCGTCGAGGACGCCGAGACCACCATCCGCCAGCAGGTCTGACCCATTCCTCCCCTGCCCCCATTTCCATTGTTGCGAGTGAATCCATTGTGGTGTTAATGAGACGAGAGCCTATCTCTGCCCTCTCACGCGCAGCTGGAGGAGAACAGCCGCCTGAAGGAGGAACTGATGCGCAAGACCCGGGAGCTCGACAGGATCGTAAGTCCACCTCCTGCTTGCTGATTACACTGAAAAAATGATTCCCTGCCCGATCCACCAAATCTCACCCCAACGCCTGACACACTCGGCCAGCACTGCTGCTGCCCGATGCATACTAGTATAATGCCTAGCGACTGATACATGGTGTGCAAACCTCAGTGTACTGCTACCTTATTACACGCCCATGACAGTCCAATCTTCATTCGTACATGAAAATGAGATGGATATTAAGTTGTTCATCATATGGCGTCTCTTACATTTTCCTTCCACTGGGGTCTAGCCTTGAGCTGTGTTCTACTTTTACCTTCTACCACCAGAGGTCCGAGGCTACGAATCAAACTTCTTTCGTGGGGCTGGATCAGGACCGAGCCGTCGAGTCCCACAGGAACTCTTATCCAAGTGATGCGTTTGGTAACCAGGCGGAGGACCCAAAACTGTTCAAGAACGGAGAGCAGATGTCTCAGGATGCCATGAATCAAAAATATCTCGATGCCAGCCAGTCCAACGAAATGCCGAGAAAACTCAAATCAGGGGAGCAGGCTGCTGCTGAGGCTCGCGCGCCGTCCCAGCGCTCTACCCCGTCGTCTCGTTCCCTCTCGCCAACTAGGTAGGTGCCTCCATGGGTTAACGTCGCTTGAAACGTTCCCCATCTCTGAGTGTTCTTTGCTTGGAGAGCTGTGATGCAGAAAAAAACATTTGATTACAGGCACCGCAGAGAAGGAGAGTACGATTCTAGGCTCAACTTGGCTGGACAAGGCATGGAGATGAGCTCAAACATCATTTGGAAGCAGGTATGTATATATATAATTTGCTTGGTCCGTACTGGCACGTATGTGATCTGATGTTCCTGATGAGGATACTTCCTTCCGCAGGATCTTCTTGCCAAGGTTAAAGAACATGAAGAAGAGATCGCGCATTTAAGAAGGCATCTTGCTGATTACTCAGTGAAGGTAAAAATATGCATACAAATTAATAGTCGTTGCCTTTTGTTCCCCTTCCGTGCTCTGTTTTTGGTATCCGATCTGGTGTCTTGTCTTTTACTGATAGGAAGCCAAAATACTTAATGAGAAGCATGTTCTGGAAAAACGTATTGCGTATATGCGAATGGTAAGTATCTTTACCTTGTAAGGTTAAAATACTAGTATCTTTGAGTACACCAGACTATTCTGTAACACGTGTGTTTTTCAGGCATTTGATCAGCAGCAGCAAGATTTGGTTGATGCAGCATCAAAAGCTTTATCCTACAGACAAGACATCATTGAAGAGAACATCCGTCTGACATATGCATTACAGGTAAATTTCTTTGCTGTTAAAAATTCGGAGAGCCAATTAACATTTTGATAATGAAATGTGCTTTATTAAACCTTATTTTTTCCAAAAAGGGGAACAGAGCCCTGGCCTCTGCATCGAGTGATGTACATAGCCATTTTATTAAACCTTACTCCTTACTTTATTAAACCTTACTGTACATTTGGAAACATCTCTAGTTTTCTTATGTGAAATGAAGCATTTATAAAACTGACTCTCCTTTTCTGCACGACAAAGCATCCAAACAAGTGTATGTTACTTTTTATATGGCCTATGTGTATAAACAAAATAATAATGGAACCTATGTGGTACGAACCACCCAGAAATTAGGAGAAGTGTGGCTCTAGTCTCTTACTCGCTTTGTCATTTGTTTTAGAAGGCTATTTTACATGGTGCAATGAGTCTCCTTATCTTGTTGAATTGCTCTTTGTCTACTTTTGGTGATAAATGCTTAATTCTTTCCTTTCGTACTCCATAGGCAGCACATCAAGAGAGGTCAACTTTTGTATCTTCTTTGTTGCCTCTTCTGTCAGAGTATAACCTTCAGCCTTCTGTTCTTGATGCTCAATCAATTGTTAGTAGCCTGAAGGTATGTTCCACTTCTCATACGTGACATGATATTTTTGTGCTTGTTTGGACTTCATTAAACTGCATTTTTTCACCAAATAAGCCTCTACAGCTTGGACTAGGAAGTTTTTATGAATTCGTAGATGTACTAAGAGTGAGCTAAACTACCTTCCTAATAGGGTTTCTTTGTGATTTGATGTTGACTATACAGATCATTTAGCAGACAACAAATATATATATGATTTCTAACATATGGATTTGTGACTTGGCTTAAGTAAAAATGTAGAACTGCTCCAACCAAATGTCTTAATGAAATATGAGCTAACTTTCCTTTGCCCTTTTTGTTTATCACCGATACAATATTATTATTGTACTTTTGCGCCATTCTCGTGCAATAATCTATGGAAATGAACATTTCCGTTGCAAACAACTTGCATGGCTCGTTTTGTTCCTTATTTGGTTGAAGCTGAGCCTATATTACATAACTTTGTGCTGAGACTGCTTTTTTCCTTGCAGGTTTTGTTTACGCATTTGCAAGAGAAACTTATCATTACTGAGGTGAGTCACCTTGAGCTTTTGCTGGAGTTTGCTCCTGGCACAGTACCTAACATGGACCTATGTCCTGGCTAGTAGTGGGCTTATTATGCTTCACAGCTTGTTGCTGATATTTTCTCACAGAACTTTGAAGTTGCCTTGTGTGCAAACTTGGATGGTGCAGGAGAAACTGAAGGAATCTCAGTACCAGATTACCCCTTGGTGTGTCGAATCTTCAAATACTACAAGTGGTCCTGGACAGTCACCTTCTCATCTTCCTGGAAATGCGTTGGTTGCTTCTGTATGACTCACTAATGCTTTGTCCTTCACTCGTTGAGTGCATGCCTATTCTAACTCTTCACATTTCCAGAGCCAACCCAGCCTTGACATTGTGCCCCAACAAGCATATTCTCATGTACAATCCCCAATTTCTTCTCCCGTTCGAACTAGGCGTGATTGGGACTTGTTGGCAAATGAGAACAATCAGGCCATCCCGACTGAGGTTGCTTCAACAAACACAGAGCATGGCAATATTGGGAGGACTTCTCCTCCAAGCAGGTTACTATTTTTCTATCAAGAGCTCAACATGACGATTTCCTAAGTTATTTATAGCCTTTTCTATCTATATGCTTCCTCTTTTAATATTATCTTTGTTAGTTTGTATTTTCAACTTAATCACTTTGCTTTTATTCACAATTAGCACCTTTGATAAGCATGTTAGTTTGCTCCAAATGGCAGATATTTACCCTAGTATCCAGGAATTTTTTATACCTGAAATTAAATATGTTTCTAACATCAACAACCAAAGAAGTGAATTCAGAAATTTTGAATTATTGCTTAAGCCCACCTATTTGCATTTAGTGGATAGCTTTATGTCCTTGAAGCAATACTCGGGCCATGTCCCACAATGCACCAAGGTAAGGCGCACCATTCTTTTCGATTTCTGGTGTTCTCTTATACAGTTTAACTTGTGTTTGGGGACCTCTTAGCGAAATGATTTTGTTTGCCAAACAACTTCGATTGTACAGAAAGGAAAAGTTGGTTGTCTTACTGGATCTGTTTTTTCTTCTTTATACAGCAACCAAGTTACCAAGGATGTTCAAGCGCAAGGAGCTGAGCGTGATTCTCGTGCTGTACGGTTTAACTTTGAATCCAAGGATCATGACCCATCATTCAAGGACCTTGTTAGGAGCGATGTACCAGAAAATCTAGAGGGGTCTGAAACCCAAATTTCACAAGAACCTCCTGCAGAGTGGGGTCCTGAAGGTCCACCGGATTTGGCATCTGGCCTTGACGAAGGGAACCTGCCTTACCCTTATCTTCCTACTGTCCTTGAGGAGCCTAGTTCTTCTATCTCTGAAGGTTATACACGTTTTGATGCAATTTCCTTCTCCATATTCTTAAGTTCTGATGCTAATCACCATTTTTCATGAACATGCAGCTGCAGAGGATGACCCATTGCCAGCTATAGATGGGCTTAGAATCACAGGCGAAGCTTTTCCAGGAAGAGAGATTCAAGCAAGTGGGTATTCCATCAACGGGACCACAAGTTGTAATTTTGAGGTGCGCTTTGTGGTTGTGCTTCAACAAGTTTTGATCCATCAAATTCCTGTCCTTTGAACTTGTTCTCAGTTCACTACAATTTTATTGTTTGCAAATAAATAAAATAATTGTGCATACAGTGGGTACGCCATTTGGAAGATGGATCGGTAAATTACATAGAAGGTATTATATTTTCACCTGTTGCTAGGATGCTCTTTTTGTATTTTACTTGGTGTACTATGAGAAAATTAATTAACATTGCCATTGCCTGTTGTAGGCGCAAAACAGCCCACATATTTAGTTACTGCTGATGATGTGGACTCTTTGCTCGCCATAGAGGTCCAGCCTCTAGATGACCGGAAAAGAAAGGTTAATCCTCTCGTCTGATCATTCATTCTTAAGTGGAACTTTGTCACATTGGAAACAATAGCTTGGTCTAGTTTTGTTCACAGAGGAAATTCTATAGGTTGTTTCTGAACTACAAAAAGCTTGATCATTGTAACTTTTCAGTAGGACACTCATGATATTTAACTTTATCTGAAGCATTTTTTTTCGTTTTGTAGGGGGAAATCGTGAAGGTTTATGCCAATGAACAGAGAAAAATTACTTGTGGTAAGTTTGTTGAGAAAATATGTCCTAGAATAATGCAGGTTCTTCTTAACTACATCTACAGAAAAAATATCAAAACTATGCCACCACTGAGTACGGAATCATTAACTGTGCAGATCCTGAAACGAAGGAGCTTATCAAGAAAATTCTTTCAATTGGGCATGTGTCTTATGAAGTTCTGCTACCTGTATGTTCTCTTTACTTCTCTAGTGGCTTACCAAGGCTCAAAGCATTCTTGCTGCACCTTTTTTTATTTCATATAACCATTAAAAACGTTTTTTGCAGGTTAGATTTATAGACATGTGGGAACCTGCCGTATTGGCAATAAAGAGGGAAGGCTACAGCATAAAGTGTAATGGACAGCGTGGTGTTGTTATTACAGAGAAATTCCAGCAAGCTACAGCTGTATGGTTCCAAAGAAATCATTGCCCTTAAAAATTACTCTGTTCTATTTTCTGATTATACTCCACCCAGTCACAAAAAAGTTGGATTCCGTGATTAGTTTTAAAAAAAGTATCTTTGTAAATAACCAAGTATTTTTACATTGCGCCTGCATGGGACTTACGTTACCATACTTCTATGGTATGATTCTATACCTATAGCATAGAAGGTTTCCCAAGATTTCATAGAAGTGACTGGTCAAATTGCAAGACTGAGATCAAATCTTCTTTTTTGTGGCCGCGGGTAATAATAGCTAGGTTTGTGCTACACGTTTTCTTACTCGCGGGTTCTGGAAGGGTGAACGGAATTTTACATCGCATTGGCTTGTTCAGTATGTAGATGTCTAATCTTGTACTATGCTTGCAGATCAATATCCCATATGGGCGTCCTGTTGAATTTTCAATCCAGTCCGCTGATGGTGCAGAGTACAACCTCAAGCCTGCAGAAAATTCGCCGTGAGTTTGAAAACCGATTCGCTACTATTTTATATCCGACATCTGTATAGTCATCCATTTAGTAGTTTCACATGTAATCATGGAACCTTGTCGCTCGAAGAATAACAGTGCCAGTTTATTGTCGTTATTGCGATACATATTTTTTTTAGAGTGACAACTGAAGACGTAAAGAATTGCACTGAGCTTAAGTTCGTGTGTATTCGAATCTTGCAGATCACGAGATAGCATTGTTCTAGTATTGAGGCTGTTCAGAATGAAGGTACGGACTCAGGACCCTTTTTTATTGGCGTTGCACTAGTTTGGATCTGTGCCTACTATGCTATTCTGAATGAATGCACATGAGGGATGGTGTATTGTTAGAGTCTATGTTCGTTGTATTGCGGCGGTACTCATACATGGCCGGATTGGAATGAAGATGTGCGTTTTTGTTTTGTTTGCAGGCTGTGGAGAAGAGTAAAGGAAGGAAAAAGGGCATCTTCTTCAAGTAGAGTAGATTGGACTAGATGGGGCGATGAGATTGTTGTTTCCTTGTAGCTATTGATTTATTTGTATTTGTCGTGCTATTCTTGTTTGTAGAAAGAAGAATTGAGGTGGTAGGTAGCTAGGCACTAGCTAGCTAGGGTTTTCACGACAGTTCATATTGTATCTATCATCTGTGTGTGTAGAGAAAGTTGGCTATGAGTTTTGTCCGTTGGGCTTGGTAAGTGGTATAAATGCAAGTGCCAGTTTGGTTACTGAAATTTTGAGGTGTGCGCTCGTGATGGTAACTAAGGGAAGGAAACATGTGGATGATGGATGTATTTTTGTTGTTGGAACAAGGCAAAAGACTAGCAATTTTCATTATCTGAGAAATTAAGGACTGTGCTACGTAGGGTGTGTTTGTTAGCCCGGGTCAATCTAGATTGTCTATCTCTACTCATACATGCTGACCCTAGCTTAGTTGCACTGAGATATTGTCATGTGATGTGTTGAGATATGTTGAGTTGAGAGGTTTGGTAGACTGTCTGTTTAGATATGGTGAGCTGAGATGTTTTTATAGAATCCTCTAAATCAGAAATTTAAATTGCAAACAAGTCCAAAATTCTTACACACAGAACCTAGAAAATGAAAATAAAAAGCAATCCAGTCCTCAGCGTTGGGGCTGGAGCTCTGCATCAGGTGGCGTTGGGGCTGTGCGTGGGTGCCGGTGAGAGGAGCAACCGAGGAGGCCATCCCGGGCACCGGTGGTCGTCCTGGGCGCCGATGAGAGGAGCAAGCGAGGAGGCCTTCGTGGGCGTCTGTGAGAGGAGAAAGCGAGGAGGCTGTCCTGGGTGCCGGTTACAGAACGGGCAGACGGGGTCGACGATACAAGGAGCTGGTGGTGAACGTTCTCATCCAGCGCGACGGCGGCAGCTACAGAGGGGAGGCCAGTGGTCCTCGTCCTCCTCCGGTGCGAGGTCAATCCTACAGAGGCGCGGCCTGTAGTCCTTGTCTGGCCCTGTCGTCCATGGCGGTGATGCAGAGCCCCCGACGACCAGAGGAGGGCGGCGCGACGGGGATGAGGGCTGGGAGGGAGTTCCGCTTAGAGAGAGCGGCGGGGGGCACTCAACAGCGGCGTGGGGCGCTCAATGGCAGCGAGATCTGGGGGCAGGATGCTCGGGGTCGGAGCGGGCGATTCGTTTTGAGGATAGAGAAGGAATGTGGGGGGCTCGGGGTCAGGGTGGAGACTAGGGGTGCGAGGCGGACTGGCGAAACCGATTTTCAGGATGGAGGCAGCAGGGCTGAGGTGCGAAGCTTGTTTCCAACTTCGCAACCGGGCAGTGCCCAGAGTCTGTTTTCGTACGAGGTGGGCAATGCCCAGATGATGGAACCGACCTACCAAACATCTGAAAACGAGCTGAGGTGGGAAATTCTGGGTTGAGCAGGGCTACCAAACACGCCTGTAGCGACCGTGCCCCAGATTCCCACCTGCATACGGCGACCCGGTAATCAACCTCCGTATGGCCACCCCATGTGTCCCTAGTACGTTTTTGAGCTTTGCTCTAGCTGGCTCCAGCTAGTGACCTAGGCCATCAGGCCCAATGGACCAAAACGTGATGCCTACTCCTCCTATGAACTCAATCACCTGCCTAACCTGAAAACTACCCACCTTGGGATCTCCGTCCCCTTCTTCCTCCTCGAGCCAGGACATGGATCTAGAACAGGTCGACGCCATGGCTTAGAACCACCAGGGAAAAATCAATAGGTACTGAAATTCAACTGCCTCCCATCTCTCACTCACCTACTTCACCAAAAAAATTGTTTTCTCTAGTTGAATCCCTCTATCTAGATGTCCAAGTTTCTTCTTAAACTATACTCAACATAAGATCTCCCTGCCACATAATTTCTCTTCAGTAACCTAGCTACAGCAGCATCCATACATGTCAGAAACCTAGCTACAGTAGCGAGGAAGCACCTGAACAACCACTATCCTCAACATAAGATCTCCCTGCCACAGAAATTTCTCTTCAGTAACCTAGCAACAATTGCAAACATGCACCTGAGTAACCTAGCAACAGCAGCATTGCACCTGAGTAACCTAGCAACAGCAGCATGCATGCACCTGAATAACCTAGATACATCAAGCATATACAGTAGCAGCATGTACTTCCAAAAAGTCATAGCACGAAAAAATAGGAGAAAAATATAGCATATATCATAGCCACATATATATATATATCCTGGTAATTTAGTTACATGAACTACGCAAGTGAAAAAATATCAAAAGACACAATCTTCTAATAAGTAGATATCCTGGTAATTCAGTTACATTAACCTGGCAACTAAATAGTTCATAAACTGACAAAATAAACATTATAGCCTGGTTACTAAACTCTAGAAAACTAGCAACTACAATTTTGGAACCTTTAGCATGAAAAGCAAAAAAGGACCATATGTATTTGCAGAGTCATAGAGTTTAGTAATCATAACCTGGAAACATCAAAAGAAAACTGATAAATCTGGTAACTACATGTTTTTAATTGTTGTTCACAACCTCATCCATCATACACTACACATAAAAGCTTCTCAGTTTTCTTCATTTGCATTCTCTGTACAAACCACCTAAACTAAAAAATAGAGATTTAGATACAGTTTTCATACTTAAGTAATGGCTTATTGTGCAGATTGTAGATGAAGTTGTTATTCATAATCTAACAGAAGGAAACAATGGACCGATTCAAAAGCAAGCGTGTGCGGATTGCAATTCAGATCAACAAAGTACTTGGAAGAAATTATAGCTTCCTGTTGAAAAATGAACTAAATGAACTGCCAAATTATTTAGTAAAAGTTGTCATTTTACTTGTTCCTAGTTGCCAGATTACTAATTATAAGCTGCCCAGTTTTAGTAAAAGATGTGTTAAAAATAGTTTAACCTATACAGGCCAAATAAGTAACTCATCAAAAAGAACTTCAAACTACAAAATGAAGAATGCTACCATACAAAATAATTTGAAGGTGAGTGACTTGGCAACATGAGAATTAATGTTCTAATATAAAAAACAAGAAAAATAATGTAGTATGCCATGCTACCAGAGAGCAAAGATGTCTTGTGCAACTACAAATGCTCCACCTCCTGGCACAGATACAAACCAAAGTACAAAAGGTACCGAGATGCTTAAAGAACAAGGTATGTATGTGGTCACCAGGTTAAATTATACATAGTCGCCACTTTATTATACATAGTTACCAGTTTATTATACATAGTTACCAGGTTAAATTATACATAGTTACCAGTTTATTATACATAGTTACTAATTAAAATTACACATAGTTACCAGTTTTATGTATTAGCCATACTAAAAAAACTCCCTTGTTTCTTGCTATAAGGTTTTGATGGAGCAACACAAAACATACAAGACTTGGCAAATGTGCAAAGTGCAATAGAAAATTCAATGTCACATCAGATTGTTATGCATGCATCAAACAATAACGGTGAATTGTTCCTCACACTTGGAGACTCAAGATGTCGTACACCAAATGGTAATGCTGATAATTCTAATGAAGCAAATCTAGAGGTATTATCACCTCCTCAACAACCATTCCTGATGATGAGGTTTGGTACACTGGAGGAGGCTGAACAACACCATAGATTGTATGCAAGGAACAAAGGATTTGGCATAAGGTATGACTATAGGAGGAGATCTGAACTTGACGGTGAGATTGCAAGAGTATCACTTGTGTGCCACAGGCAAGGAAAAAAACTAGTGCCGAAAGAAGACCCACAAAATCCTAAGCATGTACTAAAAGAAAGGAGAAGGAACATTGTTGAGAGGTGCGAGTGGCCTGCCAGGATGTTTGTCAAGCGCAGAGATAATGGATGGCTAGTCACAGAGTTCAATGATGACCACAACCACCCTATCATTAAGAAATGGTCGCTAACTACATATCTGCGTTTGCACAAAAACATTCCTGAGGATGAGGTCGACTTCTTAAGGTTGTTACACTCATGTAACCTTGAGACTAGCCGACAAATTCATATTATGGCTAAGTTGTATGGCAAATTAGCTTTCATGTCATATGGACCAAAAGAAATAGCAAATCTAAGAGCATCCTTCCAAACAGAAACCAGATACAAAGATATGTAGAGTACAATGGACTACTTTGAAAGGATGAAAGCAGATGACAAAGACTTCTTTTACAAGTTCGAGCTTGATGAAGAAGATAGAGTTAAACACCTATTTTGGATTGATGGAGAAGCAAGAAGAGCATACAAATTCTATAATGATTGTATATCATTTGACAATACATTCCTGACTAATAAATACAAGATGTCGTGTGCACCATTTATAGGGATAAATAGTCATGGGCAATCAATTCTATTTGGTTGTGATTTCCTATGGAATGAGCTATCAGAGAGCTTTGACTGGCTATTCTAAATATTTTTTGAAGCTATGAATGGTTTGGCACCAGGATTTTGCGATGCGTGGGTCAACAGATAACATTTTCCCATAGACTAGGCATATGAATTGCAGATTGCACATTATACGCAAGGCGCAAGAAGTGGTTGGTCCACTAACATCAAGAAATCCTACACTACTTGAGGACTTCAAGGACTGCCTCAACAACAACTTTACTCCACAAGAATTTGAGGCCAAATGGGCAGCTATGATCCAAATGCACAACATTGAAGACAATGCATATTTGACTGCCTTGTATGAGAAATGGAGTTGTTGGGTGCCAGCATACTTCACACACAACTTCTACCCATTCCTGCAAACAACTGGGAGAAGCGAGGGCTTTAATGCAGTGCTAAAAAAGTATGTTAACCCTAACAACTCCATCTCTGACTTTGTACAACAGTATGCAACACTTCAAGAAAAATGTATGGGAGCTGAAGGCAAATAGGAGACTAATACACTGATTATAGAAGCTAGTATATGGTGCCATCGTCCTATAGAACTTCATATGTCAAAAACTTACATGTGCAACATATACTACAAATTTCAGAAAGAAATGGAAAAGTACATGTCCTACAACTACCAACATGTAGGTGGAAATAACTACATTACAAACTGCATTACAACGTATGTTCCACACTACGGGAACATGTCATCTAACATTGTTGCAAATGTTGCCGATGAACTATATGAGTGCGAATGTTGTAAAATGCACAGGGATGGGATTGTCTGCTGTCACATTCTCAAGGTATGTACTACCATATTGATAACATGCAGTTGCCAGGTTAAAAATCATTGAGTTGCCATATTAGAGAAGGGTAGCCTCCAGATTACTAAAATGGTGATGCAGCCCATCCTACGGACACTCCTACATCTACACCAACAAGTCCCCCAAGTGGACCCATGACTCATGCCCGAGCCAAACTCCTACAACATAAGGTGAACTCGCTCCTCTCCTCGTGCCAATTTGATACATCCTTGGATAGTGTGCTACTTCATGCAACTACTCTATGCATCATCAGGTATGAAGCTCCAACACAGCACCCAAGGATGGAGGACAAGGAGCAGGGCGTGAAGCAGGAGCCGCTGGAGCTGCTCAGACCGGAGTCTCCGGTCTGTGCACACCGGAGTCTCCGATGCACCAAAGTCTCTGGCATGAAGACCCCAGAGACTCCGGCCCACCTCTGGTCTGACCCCCGAATTGAGCTCGAGGACAGCCAGATGGCCACTTCAGAGATGGACCGAAGACCGACCGGAATCTCCGGCCCAGGCCGGAGTCTCCGGACCGAGCATCGCCAGGCATGTAAAAGGCCTTTGGGCCTTCAGCCCATGTACCCCTTAGTCCATCCAGAACTTATCTATTATCCCTAAAGTACCCCTAACTTTGTGGCTAGCCTATATATAGTCCCCCACCTCTATTGTAAACCCTAGGCATGATATTTAAAATTAGTGGAAACCCCTCGTGGATCTATCTAGTTCTTGACTTATGCTCCTTTGACAAAGGAGCAACAAATATCCCAAACCTCGTTGGAGTTTGCATCATGCCTCCACGTTGTACAAGGCCTAGGCATCGGAGTCCCTTTGCCTAGACGTCAAGATCTCATCGAGTCTCCCTACTCGCCATGCCGGTTCGAGAGAGAGTCCTCCGCCCGACGCCGATCCTAGGGATTACGCCGGACCGGTCACCGCTGGCGTGAGCTATTGGTGTGTATCGTGGTTTTGCGTGTGTGTGTTCATTGTGTTCTTCGTGCATGAGTTCGTCTTGTTCATCCGCCTCTCCTTTCCCCGCACTCCATCCTCGATTTAAACGGGATTCGTGAAAGATTGGGCCACCCTAGATGTTTGCCCTCAACATATTGGTATCAGAGCTTCGTTGCTCACGAATTCCCCCACAAAATTTTCTTCTATCCACCAAAAATTCGAAAATCCCCAAAAAATAGCCCAAAATTGCCTTTAGATCGATCTCTTGATTTGGAGTGTTATTTGTTCTCAGCCCAATTTGGCCAATTTTTCGCGGATTTGAGGACCCAAGGCGTGGATTTCTGCTCAAGAACACAAGAAGTTCGCGATCTGACTCCAGACTAGAGTTTCCAGCCTGCAGACCGGAGTCTCCGGCCTACACCAGAGTTTTCGGCCTGTCCACACCGGAGTTTCTGGCCCGAGCCCCGGAGTCTCCGGCCTTGACGCCTGATTTTGACAATTTTGCCTCTTATCTTGCATTGGCTAATTTCCTCTTGTTTGTTTGTGCCCGTGTGCGTCTCGTCAACTAACAACAAGCTTCCGCATCAACAACTCCCGCGCTCATCGACACCACGGCCCATGAACATCATCCCGCACCACCGACGTCAAGTTCATCATCACTAACGAAGGTATAACTTGCATCACCTTGTTAACCCCTATCTTCCTTTGTGTGTACCTATCCCACGAGAGTGGCTCATCTTGTGTTTGCTTGGGCATTGTGCACTTTTCCTTGGATAGTGAGAGTGTAAAAGCAATAGCAAGAGTGACTTGGTAGCATCAAGGGAGAGCAAAAAAAAGATACAAAGCAAAATAAAAAGAAAAATAGTCCCCCATAGCAAAAGAGAGTCTCAAAGCTGTAAGCAAGAGAGAAAGAAGAGCGCCAAGGAAAGTGCACAGATCCGTTGCTCATTTTTCTTTCTTGCAAACGAGCCATGGTCTCTCCTTGCATTGGCATGACAACGAGCGTAGTCTTCGTTAGGACATTTTGTTTGCTCATTTTCATAGTCATGTCAATCCCAACAATCTCGATGTGTGTGTATATAGTCATAGGTTCCCGTCACCCTTTGAGTTGTTGACCTTCGCCTTTGACTTGAATTTTGTTGGATTTTACCCACTTTTTACTATCCCTTTTATTTTGGTTGGTTCTTTGGCATTCCACAACCCTAACCTACCACTAACAAGCTTTTGAGAGTTAGTTCTTTCTTTAGTGTGAGTTTTCTTTGCAATTCCACTTTGCACACTTATATCTCTCACTTGTGGTTTCTAGTTTGGTACAATCCCCAAGGTGACGTACAAGGCTAACACCACCACATATTTCTATCCATATACAACCCTTTGTGTTTTGCATGATGGATAGGCACGGTGAGTCGAACCAACCACCTCCCCAAGAAGAAGAACATGGACCGTACATGACACGCGTAAGTCACTTCATCGTCTGACAAGAGTTCCGTGAACGTTGCCAAGCCCTTGAGACACGACAAGATGAACAATTTGGCGAGACGCAAGCCGAGTTCAAGAACATCAACAAACGCTTAGATGGACTCAAACGACAAATGCATGCAATGCATCACAACTTTGGCCACCAAAATGAAGCGCTCCAACGCTCCGTCGCCAAAACAAATGACAAGCTTTGTGGCCTCATTGATGGAATGGCAAGACCGCGTTCACGTGCATCAAGCTCTTCAAGTTCTTCGCGTCATCATGCACCTCTTCAACAAGATCTACATCCAAGTGCTCCAAGACGCAATGACGCCCCCATGGTTGAAGCTGGAAGTTCTTCGAACTATGTACCTTCCCCACGGCATGCCGCAACGTCAAGCTATGATGGTGATTTCTCTTCAAGGCCACGAGCAAGGCAAGAAGCACACCATCATCACGCAAGGGCACTAGTGATTCAACACGGACAACCACAAGAAGAACCGTGAGTAGAACCTCGAGCCCAACCTCAACTTCATTGCCATCGTCACCATGACATTCTTGCAACTACAAGTGATGACTCCAATTTGGAGGATCAAGCTCGCCATCGTCATGAAGCTCTCCAAGATCCTCATCTTCGTCATTGTCATCATGAACGTCCGCACCGACACCATGGTCATCACGAGGCGCCTCCTCCACCACAACAAAACTTGGAGCACCAAGTGGTACAAGTTGAGCGACGCCCACCATGTCATGAGGCTCAAGACCATGATCTTTGCCGTGAGGCCCATGTGCCTAATTATCATCACCAAACGAGGAACGAGCCTCCTCTTCGTCATCAACCGCGTCATGAGGCTCCACATCCTCGACACCATGAGGCATAAGAGCCTCAACCCTGTCAACAACCGTGCCAAGAGCAAGAGCAAGCTCCACAACAACAATATCAAGAGCAAGCTCCGCAACAAGGTCGCGAGAACCAAGTCCCACCGCCTCAACCACAAGATCATCAACAAGGTTACCAAGCTCGTCGCAATGACCGCAATGATAAAGAAACTTTCGGCAAGCTCAAGTTCACAATGCCCAAGTTAACCGGATCCAATGACCCCAAAGAATACCTCTCATGGGCACTCAAAGTCGACAAGATCTTCCGCATGCACAATTATAGCAACGAGAAGATGGTTGTTGAAGATGGCCATGGCTTCGCTTGAGTTTGATGATTACGCCAACCTTTGGTGGGAACAAGTGCAAGTTGCTCGTGACACAAGGCAAGAGCCACCAATTACATCTTGGCATGACATGAAGGATCACATGAGATCTTGTTTTGTCCCCACGCACTACATGCGTGACCTCTTCAACAACCTTCAATCGCTTCGTCAAGGGACAAATACCATGGAAGAGTACTTCAAGGAAATGGAGCTCAACTTAATCCATGCCAACATTGAAGAGCGCACAGAGCAAACTATGGCACGTTTCCTTATTGGCTTGAATCACCCAATCAAGCGTATCATCGAGTTTCAAACATACAACAACATGGTTGAGCTTGTGCACATTGATACGTTGCAAACGTATCTATAATTTTTGATGTTCCATGCTTGTTTTTATCTACTTTCTTATGTTTTGTCCACAATTTGGAGTATTCTTATACACTTTCTTGGACTAACCTATTTCCAAGATGCCACAGTGCCAGCTGCATGTTTTCTGCTATTTTTGGTTCTAGGAAAGTCAAAAAATGAATATTGTCGGAATTAGACGGGACAAAAGCCAAAGTCAATATTTCACCGAGGGGGACACGGAGCCAGAATACGAGACGGAAAGGGGCCAAGGGCCGGCCACACCACCTGGCCACGCAGCTAGGCCTGACCCGTGCTAGGGGGTGGTGTGGCCGCCTAGGGCACCCCCTCAGCCTCCCCTTTCGCCTATAAGATGCCTCCGATACAGAAACCCTAAGTACCTGATCAAAATTCCACGAAAGAGTCTGTAGCCACCATCATCTCCATCCCTAGATCGGGAGGGATCTGAAGCTCTTCCCGGCACCCTGCCGGAGGGGAGAATTCACCATGGAGGCCTTCTTTATCACCATGCAAGCCTCCGGTGTGATGCGTGAGTAGTTCATCCTTGGACTACAGGTCCATGAGTAGCTAGATGGTTGGTTCTCCTCCTTTGTGCTATCATGTTTAGATCTTGTGAGCTCCGTTCATGATCAAGATCATCTATTTGTAATCTTACATGTTGTGCGGGGATCCGATGGATATTGAGATGCTATTTTAGATTGATTATTGATTCTATAATGTCTTTGTTATTTGTGATCTTGCATGCTCTCTGTTGTTAGTAGCTATCTTGGCCGAGTAGATGCTAGCAACTCCAAGAGGGAGTATTTATGCTCGATCGTGGGTTCATGCCTCTAGGAATCTGGGGAAGTGACAGAAATATCTAAGGTACTAGATGTGATGTGGCTACTAGGGAGAAAATAGCAATCCTTTGTTCATAGAACAATCGTATTGTTTATTTTACACCCAATTCTTAATGCAATTATATGTTGCTTGCAACTTAATACTGGAGGGGGTTCGGATGATAACCTGAAGGTGGATTATTAGTCATAGATGTAGTTGGATTACGGTCTATGTATAATGTTGTAATGCCCAATCAAATCTCATAGGAGTCAAGATGATTAGTATATGCATGTATGCTTTCTCGATGTTTGTCAATTGCCCCGCTGTAGTTTGTTCACCCAACATGTCATCTATCTTAAGGAGAATCACCACTAGTGAAATATGGACCCTGGTCCTTTCTTTTACCATCAATCTACAACTATTTTTTGTTTACTTTCTGCAAGCTATTATTATCTTCCACACAATACGTTTAATCCTTTGTTTACCGCAAAACCGGTGAGATTGACAACCTCACTGTAAGTTGGGGCAAAGTTTTGTGGTTGTGTTGTGTAGGATTCCAAGTTGGAAACAACACCTTGGAGGTGTTTCCTTGATCCTACTGGTTCGATAACCTTGGTTTCATAACTGAGGGAAAACTTGCTGATGTGCGCATCATACCTTCCTCTTGGGGTTCCCCAACGAGCTCGATATATTTTGGGCCATCACACATCGCAACAAAGGTCGAACGTCAAGTGCAAGAGGACATCAAGTACAACAAGCCCAAGACGTATTTCACCTACAAGCAAGCTTCAACCCCTACTCCAACAACCTTCAATGGAAGCTCCTCAAGTACCTCCAAGCCTTCCTTCAAGCCCACACTTCCTCAAGGAAAACTGCCCCCAAGTGGAAAAAAAGCAAAGAGTGATACACCTTTCAACGGTGAATGCTACAAGTGTGGAGGCAAAGGACACAAGTCGGCCGAGTGTGGAAACAAGAAAGTTTTGTTCATTCATGACAATGGCGACGAAGAGTACTTGAGTGAATATGAATTTGATGCCCGAGTCAAGGAAGCAATGGCATGGCAACGAATGGAAGATGACCAAGAACTCCTCATGTGTGAACATAACGCAAGTCCATCGCTTGTCATCACAAGGATCTTGACCACTCAAGCACAAGAGCATGAAGACCAACACTCAAATATCTTCCAAACACGAGCCGACATCAATGGCAAATCTATCAAAGTGATCATCGATGGAGGGAGTTGCCACAACCTTGCTAGCACCGAGTTGTGTGAGAATCTCAACCTCACCCTCCATCCGCACAAGCACCCCTACCACGTGCAATGGCTAAGTGACCAATGGTCCGTGAAGATCAATCATACCGTATCGGTCTCCTTCACCATTGGTCCTTACAAAGACACGGTGGAGTGCGATGTGGTTCCTATGACAGTTTGCCACATGCTTCTTGGTCGACCATGGCAATTTAACAAGGCTGCTATACATGATGGTCGCACCAATATATACACCTTCAAATGGCTCAACAAAACATGTGTTTTGCAACCAATGACTCCTAGCCAAATAATTGCAGACAATGTAGAGGCTTTAGCGAGGGTGCAAAGCACAACACCTACTTGTGAGAAGAGCGGTGAGCAAGAGAACCACCTCATAGTGAGTGAGAGCCACAAGCTAAACTCGAGTGGGAAAACTAAGAGTGTTCTCCTTGCCACCAAAAGTAAGATGAGAGATGTGTGGAACAACCCATCCATCTTGCACTACGTCCTCATTTGCAAGGGACTAGCGCAAGGAAGTCATGAATTAACCAATGTTCCTCCATCTTTGATGATTGTTTTGCAGGAATTCAAGGATGTGTTCCCCGAAGAACTCCCACATGGACTACCTCCTCTCCACGGAATAGAGCATCACATTGACCTTATACCTGGCGCACTTCCAAACCGTGCCGCTTACCGCATGAACCCGGAGGAGACAAAGGATATTGAGCGTCAAATCAACCAACTTGTCTCCAAAGGTTTGATCCAAGTTAGCACTAGTCCAAGTGCCGTACCCATGATTCTTGTTCCAAAAACGGATGATACGTTACGGTTATGCATGGACTACCGTCCAATCAATTCTATCATCGTGCATTATCGACATCCCATACCACATCTCGATGACATGCTTGATGAGTTGTGTGGAGCCACTATTTTTTTTGAAAATTGATCTTCGTAGTGGTTACCATCAAATATGCATGGTTGAAGGTGATGAGTGTAAAACCGCCTTCAACACGAAACTTGGTCTCTATGAATGGTCGGTTATGCCCTTTGGTTTATCTAATGCCCCATCCACCTTCATGCACCTTATGAATCATATCTTGTGTTCTCTCATTGGAAAAAGTCTTGTTGTCTATTTCGATGATATACTTGTTTATAGCAAGTCACTTGAGGACCATATTAAACATGTCAAAGAAGTCTTGCAAATCCTTCGACATGAAAAGCTCTATGCTAATCTTCCCAAGTGCACTTTTGCTAAAGACAGGTTGATTTTTCTTGGATTTGTTGTTTCTTCGAAGGGCATTGAAGTTGATGTGTCCAAGGTAAAAGACATACAAGATTGAACCATCCCAACAAATGTGAGTGAACTCCGAAGTTTTCATGGGTTGGCCGGTTTATATCATCGCTTTGTGAAAGACTTTTCAACCATTGCTTGTCCTCTCAACGAGTTGACAAAAAAGAATGTCACCTTCGTGTGGGGCAAAGCACAGCAAAAAGCTTTTGATGAACTTAAAAAGAGGTTCACCGAAGCACCTCTCCTTGTGTTACCGGATTTCACAAAAACTTTTGAGATAGAGTGTGATGCTAGTGGTATTGGCATTGGAGGAGTCCTTATGAAAAACGGACGTCCTATAGCCTACCATAGCGAGAAACTTGATGGTGCTCGCCTTGATTATCCAATTTATGACAAAGAGCTTTTTGCCTCAGTTCGTATTATTGAAGTTTGGCAACACTACCTATGGCCTAAAGAATTTATCATACATTCCGACCATGAGTCGTTGAAATATCTCAAAGGTCAAGCTAACTTGAGCAAGAGACACGCTAAGTGGGTTGAATTTATGGAGTTTTTCCCGTACATTGTCAAGTATAAGAAGGGCAAAGATAATGTAGTTGTGAATGCTTTGTCTCGCAAGCACACAAACCTTCTTACTCGACTTGAAGTGAACATGTTGGGTCTTGAGGAAATAAAAACTTTTTATGCTTCCGGCCCATTCTTTGAACCAATTTTCGCAAAGTGTTCCATTGAAAAAGGAGTTGATGATTTCTATTTGCATAAGGGCTTTCTCTTTAAACAAAACAAGCTTTGCATTCCGAAGTCATCCCTCCAACTTTTGCTTCTCCAAGAATCTCATGGTGGAGGCCTCATGGGTCACTTTGGCCGTGACAAGACATTGTACATGCTCTCCACTCACTACTTTTGGCCCAAGATGAAGCGCGAGGTGGAGCGCTATGTTCAATGATGCACGATATGTGTTCAATCTAAGTCGCAAGCTAACCCTTATGGTCTTTATATGCCATTGCCTATTCCTCATTCACCTTGGTCCGACATTAGCATGGATTTTGTGTTAGGATTGCCTAGATATAAGCATGGTCATGATTCTATATTTGTTGTCGTGGATCGCTTTTCCAAAATGGCACACTTCATACCGTGCCATAAGACCGACGATGCTTCACATGTTGCCAACTTGTTTTTTAGGGAAATCGTCCATCTTCACGGTGTGCCAAGAACAATCATCTCCGACCGTGATGTCAAATTCATGAGCTACTTATGGAATACTCTCATGGCCAAGATCGGTGTCAAGCTCAACTTCTCATCCGCATCGCATCCTCAAACCAATGGCCAAACCGAAGTTGTCAACCAAAGCCTCAGGACTCTCCTTCGTGTGTTCATCAAGAAAAACCTGAAGGATTGGGAGGAATGCATTCCACACACTGAGTTCTCCTACAACCATGCCAAGCACCCAACAACAAAGATGAGCCCCTTCATGATCGTCTATGGTTTCGAGCCCCTCACCACGCTCGACATCCTACCACTACCTCTCCATGAGCGCACCAACATGGACGTTGAGAAGCGCGCACAAGCTATGAAGAATCTCCATGAAGAAACTAGAGCTACTATCGAACAACAAGTTCTTCGCCAAGCTTCAAGGTTAAACAAGGACAATAAGGAGATGATCTTTGAAGAAGGTGACCTTGTATAGATACACTTGAGCAATGACCGTTTCCCCAAAGAACGTGATTCCAAGCTCAAACCAAGAGGAGATGGTCCCTTATCCTATTCATTGGTACTAATCATGGATACTTCCAAAAAAAAATATTTGTTTGAAGTTATGATCTGAACGAGTCGCACATACACCCTAGCACATGTTCCTCGACGCTGAGGGCATCCTTTAAGCGCGGCCGTTTTTCTAGCATTTCATATTGGCTGTCTTGCGTTTCTAATAAGTTGTTTAACCGTCGGCATGTTGTATGTGTATAGAAAAAAATGGATTGGTTTAGATCCATCTTAACCTGATGATTGATCATCATGAAGTCTTTCTATTTCTATTTTCTATTAAATCGAAGAAAACCCTAATTTGGGTCTGAAATAACTTTACAAGAAATTCGGACACTACCAATCCTTAAACATTTCTGGAAACCACACTGGATCAGTATCGCAGTGCTCGTCAATCATTTCATCCCCTACAATATCGACAAGTCCATAAGCTTTGGCTTCGTCTAAGGTCCTCAAAAGAATCAACAACAACGCCTACATCATCGACATAACGACCTCCAAGTACCTTGTAGGCAATACATTCAATGTCAAGGACCTTTCACCCTACCATGGAGATGTTCAAAATGATACCCATGAAGAGCCGAGGATGACTCTTTCCCAAGGGGGGCGAGCTGATCCAGCCCATCCTACATACGCTCCTACATCTACACCAACAAGTCCCCCAAGTGGACCCATGGCTCGTGCCCGAGCCAAACTCCTACAAGCTAAGGTGAACTCGCTCCTCTCTTCGTGCCAATTTGATACATCCTTGGATGGTATGCTACTTCATGCAACTACTCTATGCATCATCAGGTACGAAGCTCCAACACAGCACCCAAGGATGGAGGACAAGGAGCAGGGCATGAAGCAAGAGCCATTGGAGCTGCTTAGACCGGAATCTCTGGTCTGCACACGCTGGAGTCTCTGGTCCACCAAAGTCTCCGGCCTGAAGACCCCGGAGACTCCGGCCCACCTCCGGTCTGACCCCCGAATCGAGCTCGAGGACAGCCAGATGGCCACTCCGGAGATGGATCAGAGACCGACCAGAATCTCCAGCCCAGACCGAGTCTCCGGTCCACCACACCGAGTCTCTAGACCGAGCATCGCCAGGCATGTAAAAGGCCTTTGGGACTTTGGCCCATGTACCCCTTAGTCCATCCAGAACTTATCTATTATCCCTAAAGTACCCCTAACTTTGTGGTTGGCCTATATATAGTCCTCCACCTCTATTGTAAACCCTAGGCATGATATTTGGAATTAGTGGAAACCCCTTGTGGATCTATATAGTTCTTGCCTCATGTTCCTTTGACAAAGGAGCACCAAATATCCCAAACCTCGTTGGAGTTTGCATCGTGCCTCCGTGTTGTACAAGGCCTAGGCATTGGAGTCCTTATCCTAGACATCAAGATCTCACCAAGTCTCCCTACTCGCCGTGCCGGTTCGAGAGAGAGTCCTCCGCCCGACGCTGATCCTAGGGATTGCACCGGACCGGTCACCACCGACGTGAGCTATTGGTGTGTATCATGGTTTTGCGTGTGTGTTCATCATGTTCTTTGTGCATGAGTTCGTCGTGTTCATCCGCCTCTCCTTTCCCCGCACTCCATCCTCGATTTGAACGGGATTCATGAAAGATCGGGCCACCCTAGAGGTTTGCCCTCAACAAATGGAGTTACCAGATCAATGGTTATGTATAACAAAATTTCAGTACAAATCATGTTAATTATCATATTAATAACTAGTTGTTGACTTCTTTTGAAGACTAGTAGTTACTAGGTAAAAAACTACTTTAGCATATTATATCATAGGTAGCCTCCAGGTTATGTAAAAAAGTTACCAGATTAATGATTATTAACACATGTTGAGTTGCCAAATTTTAAGCTATGTAACCTCCAGTTTATGATAATATGATTAAAAGCTAGAATGTTCTATTTTCCTAGGTTATGATTCACTTGGGGGTTATAGTAATGCCGATAGCTTACATCCTCAAAAGGTGGACATCAAATGCAGAAACTGAAGAAAGCAATCAAAGCATTGTGCCAATTGAAGCTGAGATGCCTGAAGAGTCAAGGATACATATGAAGTGTGCAACATACTGCGCTAAACTTACAAAACTAGCAAAATATGCTTCCCAAACAGATGATGGTCAGCACATTTTTTCTATGCACATAAAACAACTGAAATATGATCTTGCTACATTAAAGAAGAGACAACAACGAAAAACAGCTCAAGAGACTGCTGCTGCCAACAATTAACCACTCAGATCAAGGAGGCCATCTGCAATAGCTCTGACACACGCTGTTCCACCTAGAAGGAGGGTTTCAACAACACATACTTCAACTTCTATGAACCCACCTAGAAAAAAGGACCCAAAACAACTACATCAGCACCTACATTCCCTAGTAGTGTGAATGGACTACAACCTAGTACACCATGCAGTACAAGTGCATAGCCGACATGACCTATATGTGTTGTTACTATTGAAGCATTGACAAGCACAACTAATTTGCTTGCTAATGATATTGTGGACCGGATTGAATGCATATGCATTGAGGCGTTGGAGAGCTCGTGTAACATAAAGATACATGACCCTCCTCTATCAAACACAAAAGGTCGTAAAAGGGCAAAAGCATTCAAGAGTCCACTGGATATACAAGTAAAAGTGAAAAGGGAGTGCAAAGGATGTGTCTTCAAGGAACATGACTTGCACAACTGTCCAACCAAAAACTAAGTAGCACATTGTTGGATTAGAGGGATGTAAAAAATGCTTGTAATTTAATTTGGCATATTGTTTTCTATGCTCTTATGTAATATCAGGATACATGAAAATAATTTAGTTGTCTTTGCACACATATGTCATGCAATACTGTAGGTGAGCAAGTTACGCTGTTGATTTCCTACCAGATTTCAGAGATAAAAAGTAACCAGCAAATAGCCTACTCACTTGCCAAATTTCTTGCTAATAGTAACCAGAAACCTAACTACTTAATTACCAAGTTTCCTAGTAACAATGACCAGCTAAATCAGAACAACTAAGAAAAATTAAGCAAGATGCAACATCAGTTACCTTGACTTGTTTCAAACATCCGTGAAGCATCTTGCTGTTCTCCGGACAGTACCTCCAATTCTTTGTGAGGTTCAATGGTGAAGTCAACAGCCTATGTGGCCATATTTTCTTCACTTTGTCAACATATTCCGGCTTCATGGGAGCAATGTGCTCCCCATCCCACTTCTAAGCATTGTTCAGCCCAAAAAACCCACAATCATCGTTATTTTAAAAAATTAATAACCTGGGCAAAGTGTTAAGAAAGTTGCCAAGTTGTAACAGTATGGTTACCACATACTTCTTATGTAGTTGCCACAATGATAAGAAACAGGTAACCAAAAACTTCAGTTTATGAAAAAAATTCTTTTGCTATATTATTTAGCATCTAGCTTCCTGATTACTTGCACGTAGTTGCCGCGTTGCTATAAAAGTGAGAAAAAAGGCATTGCGAAGGAAGAAAAAACTCACTTAGTAATTTTCTTCGGCACATCAATAAATTTCGTGGTAAACTCTTGAATCGGGTTCTTTGCTCCATCATAAAAGACACACCAAGCTTCCTTGATTAAATTCACATACTTATTAGCGAAAGTAATGAGGCTTTCGCTAGTCTCGCCACGAAGAGGATCCATGACTTCAAATCTTTGTGCAATAATGTTCAAGTTTATAACAAACCAGTGGTAAGGGCCAGTGGATGTGTCTCCCAAATTTTCATACATTACAAACACCACCTACCACACAGATTGTTAATATATTATTGTCAGTTACATAACAAATTGTTCCAGGAAAGAATAAAAATAAAAATAAGATGACAAAACGTAAAAGCATATATATCATATGAGATATGCATTTGCTCGGATATATTTAGAACGTAGTTGCCAGTTTTTAAGTACATGGTTGTCAGGTACTTACAAAGGTAGTTACCAGAATGATAAAAACATAAAACAAATAATGAATAACTGAGTTGTATGAAACATGTTATTGCCATATTATTTACAATCTAGTTGCCTTCAAACTTGCATGTAGTTACCATGTTGTAAGTTTGATTTTTAGCATGAACATTGAGATACTATGTACTCCTATATGTTGTGTTTACGGGGATCCGATGAATATTGAGATACTATGTCAGATTGATTATTGATTCTATCATGTCTATGTTATTTGTGATCTTGCATGCTCTCTGTTGCTAGTAGCTATCTTGGCCAAGTAGATGCTTGCAACTCCAAGAGGGAGTATTTATGCTCGATAGTAGGTTCATGCCTCTAGTAATTTAAGGGAAGTGACAGAAATCTCTAAGGTTGTAGATGTGTTGTTGCTACTAGGGAGAAAACAACAATCCCTTGTCCATGGGACAATTGCATTATTTACTTTACACACTTTGCTTAATGCAATTATCTATTGCTTGCAACTTAATACCAGAAGGGGTTTGGATGATAACCGGAAGGTGGATTATTAGTCATAGATGCAGTTGGATTACGGTCTATGTATTATGTTGTAATGCCCAATCAAATCTCGTAGGAGTCAAGATGTCTAGTATATGCATTGTTATGCTTTCTCAATCTATCAATTGCCCCACTGTAATTTGTTCACCCAACATGCTATTTATCTTAAGGAGAAACACCTCTAGTGAACTATGGACCCCAGTCTATTCCTTTACCATTAATATACCATCTACTATTTACCGTTTACTGTTTACTTTTTGCAAGCCATTACTATCTTCCACACTATACATTTAATCCTTTGTTTTCAGCAAAACCAGTGAGATTGACAATCTCACTGTAAGTTGGGGCAAAGTTCTGTGGTTGTGTTGTGCAGGATTCCAAGGTGCTAGCAACACCTTGGAGTTGTTTCCTTACTCCTACTGGTTCGATAACCTTGGTTTCATAACTGAGGGAAACTTGTTGTTCTGCTCATCATACCTTCCTCTTGGGGTTCCCAACGAGCTCTACATATCTTGAGACATCAAGCACTTTTCTGGCGCTGTTGCTGGGGATTTAAGGACAACTTCAATCTCTTCCTCCTCGTCAATCACTTTTCGGGGAGAAAGAAGATTCTTGCAAGGGGAGTCTCTCACAACCAATATCTTTATTTTGTTTTTGTTTTGCATAGTTTATTTTGCTTTGTTTGCTTGTTTATTTTTATCAAAAACACACACAAAAAATAGTTGTACTAGTTTGTTTCTTTTTATAAAAAACACAACAAATTTAGTTCTTAAAAAAATTCCTACTTCAAGTTGCTTTTATGTCTAGCATTGCTCCAATCACTATGTCATCTGAGGAAATGATTTTTACTTTCAAACAAGGAATTTAAGAGAGTTTCAAAGAAGCTTGGTCTAGAATTTCTGATTTACATGAAAAAACTGAACCTAAAATGACCCAAGGCTTGTTTCTTAGCAGTTTCTACTTTGGTCTTGCTCTTTGTTATAGATATGCTTTGGATGCTGTAGTAGGAGGAGATTTCCTCTAGTGCAATGAGGGTGAAGCTTTTAATGCCATAAAAAATTTAATTGCAACATATGATTTGCCTAGAAAATCTGATTGCTCCTTTACAAACATTATTGCTAGATTAAACACTCTTGAGACCAACACAGCTAGTTTAAAAGAATGCTATAATATGCTTAGAGAGCATCATGAATATGTTCCAATAAATTCTGAATCTTCAAAATGGCTTCCTATAGTAAAAGTTGTTATAAATAATGAAACTTTTTATGCTCGTTGTGATATCATGTCTGAATTCTGTCTTATGCCTAAAGATATATATGAATCTTCGAATCTTTGGGGACTTTCTGAGGGAGGAGAAGAAATATCTCTTACCAATAATGCCATAATATTACCCATTGGAATAGCTGGAGGAGTGTTTACAAAGATCCTAGGTAAAGTGGTGTCTACTGATTATCTTGTTATTGAATGTGTAGGAAAAGGACAAATTACACTTGGAAGATCCCTACTGAAACTCCTTGGAGCAATAATAGATGTGGGAAAAGGCATCATGTTTCTCCACCAAACAATCATATGTTCCTAAAGATAAGAATAAAGGTAAGAAAGGTAGGGGCAAGAAATTTGATCTCAATGCTTCTTCATTTGAAAATACTTGAATCTTGCTCCTATGCCTAGATGAAAGGCGTTAAAGAAAATCACTATTGGGAGATAACCCAAATTATTTTTAATTTCAGTAAGTTTTTATTTTGTTGAGTCTTGGAAGTTATTGCCTCAGTAATAACCTCTTATTATCATTTTTGTGTGGTTTTTGTGCCAAGAATAACCTCTAATAAGAGAGAAGTAAGACTTGGGAAAGTTGCTGTCCCGAAAGAGATTTTTGTGCTTCACTGTAAAAAATCGTGAAAAATCCTTGTACGTCGGATTGAGCTATAATTTTCTATGCTTATGACCCAGGTTATTATCTAACTTTTATTAGTTTAGCACGTTTCTATTTGAGCAACATAAGGTCTTCATAAAAATCGTTTTTTACCTGCTGGTCTGTTTTGACAGATTTCTGCCATTATTTGCATTTGCCTCTTAATCTCTTTCTCTTTGAGTTCTCTTTGATTACTTGAGCTTTTAGAAGGAATTTATACAGTAGCTTGTGTTTTAATGGAAGTTTTAATTATCTTGAAACTAAACCCAAAGACTTATTATCTTGAATACACTAATGTTGCTAATGAAGATTGTGTGAAGTTTTGTATGAAGGAAATTTTCAAGTGTAGGAAAGAATAATGTGATGACCCGTTTAGTCGTCTTTTTCGAACTATGTTTCATTCATATGATAGAATATGGGTTTAAATAAATCGAATTTTTGTGGGGGCTTCCCCGATAAATACTTAACTTTCTTTTATCCATATTGCTCCATAGATAGCAAGTTTGGATTAGTATACACAAAACTAAACCAATGACTATTCATGATTCCATCCATATTGGATCAATTCTCTATACCAATTTGCAATGAAAAGAGGAATGTTTGTTATGGTAAAACTTCGTTTAAAACGATGTGGTAGAAAGCAACGTGCGACTTGAAGGACATGATCGATTGTGGATTTTGCTATCCACCATTTTCCATAGTAATGAAAATGCTCTTGGCTCGACATAGTCTGTTCTATTCGTCCCGAACCTAATTTGCGCTGGGTTGTTTATTTTTAAGTAAATAGTACACAATGGAGCTCGAGAGGATAGAATTTATTTTTTATCAAGGGAAAAGATCTAGGGTTAGTGAAAACTAAGATAAAGTATGGACAAAAGCTCAAGCTTGGGGATGCCACCCATGTCACCCCAAGAAATATTCAAGAGGTACAAGCGTCAAAGCTTGGGGATGCCCAAGGCATCCCCTTCTTCATCAATAAAATCTCAGGTTTTCTTCCAGAACACATTCATTTTTATTGTTTCATGCACAATTGTGTTGTTCTTGGAGCTTTTTTGTTTTTAGTTTTATTTTCTTTTGTTTGCTTAAATAAATTGGTTGGACCCCCACATTCATATGTTGTTTCAAATAAGTTGATTGGTGTTGGAAAAGATCAGGAAGCTTCATGCTTATAAGTGGTACAAAAGGAGCTTGTTTTGTCTGTGGCCTAGACTTTATCATGTCATGTTTGATGTTGCTTTGACTTTATGCTTTGTGATTATTGTTGTAGCATGACTTGTTCCAAACAATTGAGATTGCCTAATGTGCCTTGAAAGAATCATGCGTTGTTTTAGCATACAAAAGCATAATATTGTGGTATTCTCCTTTGATGCTTTATTTGGGTTGACTTGGCACATGCTTACACCATGTTAACACTATGAACCAGTCACCTTAGCCTCTATGATCATTTAGTTTTTGACTTGTAATATCACTTTATGCTTTAATTAATAATGTTTTGTCGCTTTGCATGATTATGGCCATTATTGCTCTCTTAGTTGGTTGCTCCCAGTTTTTTGCTAGTCTCCACATGTACCAAGTATGATTCCACTAATGCATCCAACCTCCAAGAAAACCACTCATGCATGGCGTGTTACACCATTCCAAGTATATTCATTTTTTATCTACCTTCCAAATTAAACTTGTTATGTGAAAATTAGTGATTAAAGCTCTCACAAACTTGATGGCACACTTTATTTTCTTGCACTTAATAAACTTGAACCATTGTGTCCATCTGTGTTGCTTATATGCTTGCACTTTATAAGTTGTAAATTAGCAGAACCATGTACCATGGGGAACGCTTTCAACATTGCACTTATTATTCAGTTGATATCATGTTCTTTTGTTTATGGATCCCAGCGGTGTGGAATAAAAGGGGAGCTCGTAAGCTCATGGAGTTTGTATGTGTTTTAGAGAAACGCCTGGGCGGCTAGCCTAAGCCATGCCTAATCATGGTGGAAACTTGCAGTGTAACCATAGTGAGCATTCTGTGAAGCATCCTCAATAAAAACCTATGCAAATAGCAAATAAAAAGATCGATGAGATGCTCATTGTCTGTTGCCTTGTCATTTTGATATGGGAAAGCTCCTGTGTCATGGGGCAAGGAGCACCCCATTGGCGGTTCTCCATGATACACATGTACTTACAATGACAAGAACTTACTTGTTACTAAAGTTGAGTAGCATGTGGTTCGGTACTCGTAAGCAAGGGGCATGAGATTTTCAACTTATAACTTGTCAAGCATATCCTCATATTTGTGTAACTTTAACCTTAATCACCTCAAGATGCTTATGATAGGGGCAATGAGAGCTGAAAGCTAATAAGTACCATAATTTTTGGAAGCTCTTTATGAAATTTGAAATCCCTGCTTCCCTCTGTGAAGGGCCTTTCTTTTTTAATTTTATGTTGAGTCTCCATATTCTATCTTTATGCACCAATTTAGAGAGCATAGTGGTCATTCTTAGTTTAATGTGCATTGTCCCAAAACTTGTTGATTGATTTATAACTTTGATATTGCTTGTTCTTTAATTATTTGTATCTAGTCACCCTTATGAACTTTGAAGGTGTCCTATGCATTTATGTTTTGCTATACCGTGAGGGACAAGATAAATACCACTCTTATTATGTTTTCTATATGTGAAACAAACAAAAAACGTCTTTCAATGCATTGTTATTCATGATCTTTTGTTTGTACCTTTTCATGTTACAACATAGTTGCTATGTCTTATTGTTAGAACTCTATATTTCATGCTCATGTTTAGAGTAATTTGATCCTAGCTATCAATGCTTTACAAATACCTAGATCAAGATTGTGATGGTGCATGTCACCTCAAAAATTATTCTTTTTATCACTTACCTACTCGAGGACGAGCAGGAGTTAAGCTTGGGGATGCTTGATACGTCGTAAACGCATCTATAATTTTTGATGCTCCATGCTTGTTTTGTATCAACTTTCTTATGTTTTGTTTACACTTTGAGGTATTTTTATACATTTTCTGGAACTAACCTATTAACGAGATGCCACAGTGCTAGTTACTTGTTTTCTATTGTTTTTGGTTTAAGAAAAGCTAGTAAGGAAATATTCTCGGAATTGGACGGGACAAAAGCGAAAGTCAATATTTTACCAGAAGGAACACGGAGTCCGAAGGGCAGCCGAAGTGGGGCCATGATGTCTACGCATGCTTCTATTCTTGTAGACAGTGTTGGGCCTCCAAGTGCAGAGGTTTGTAGAACAATAGCAAGTTTCCCTTAAGTGGATCACCCAAGGTTTATCAAACTCAGGGAGGAAGTGGTCAAAGGTATCCCTCTCAAGCAACCCTGCAATCAAGATACAAGAAGTCTCTTGTGTCCCCAACACACCCAATACACTTGTTAGGTGTATAGGTGCACTAGTTCGGCGAAGAGATAGTGAAATACAAGTAATATGGATGATTATAAGTGGTAATTGCAATCTGAAATAAGAGTGGCAACAAGCAAACATGTAACATGACTGATTGTAAACGGTGTTTAAATGCTTAGGAACAAGGCCTAGGGATCATACACTAGTGGACACTCTCATATAAATATATTCTCTTCATTATGCTACCTTGAAATACTCTCCAGTTGGACGATGTAGGGCTATAACAGCACACATTAAAGTTCGCATTCCCCATCTACATAACCCCTCATTATCACCTTGAGCGCTAGATGGTTCCAACAAACACCACAATCTCATAGAGACATCCAACTCAAATTATACTCATGATAAGTATTTCTGTAACCTTAGCCAAAGTGCCACATGGTGTGCACACTGTCAACTTCACACACGTGAGGATAAGCAGAGATTAATTAAAGAACTTGAGTAGCAGAATAGATCTATAGATTACAAAGCTCATGATCTCATAAGATCACGCATAGAGAGAGATGAACACATAGCTACCGGTAGAGCCCTTAGCCTCGAGAGAGAACTACTCCCTCCTCATCATGGGAGTCAGCAAAAGCGATGGAGATGGCGGTGGAGTCGATGGAGATGGCTCCAAGGGCACTTCCCCGTCCCAGTAGGGTGCCGGAACAGAGACTTCTGTCCCCCGAATCTCCTCTTCGGTGGTGACGGCGTTGCAGAACTTTTCGTGGAATTCTGATCTGGTCCTTAGGGTTTTCGTCTCGGGGTACTTTTATGGCGAAGAGGCAAGGTCGGTGGTGGCCCGAGGGGCCCACACCAGGTGGCGGCGTGCCCAGGGGTGCCGCGCCAGCCCTAGGTGTGGCCACCTCGTGGCCCCACTTCGGCTGCCCTCTGGACTCCGTGTTCCTTCTGGTAAAATATTGACTTTGGCTTTTGTCCCATCCAATTCCGAGAATATTTCCTTACAAGCTTTTCTGAAACCAAAAAAGCAAAAAAATAGGCAACTGGCACCGTGGTATCTTGTTAATAGGTTAGTTCCAGAAAAATCTATAAAAATATCTCAAAGTGTGAACAAAACATAAGAAAGTTGATATAAAACAAGCATGGAGCATCAAAAATTATAGATACGTTTACGACGTATCAGGCCACGAGGTGGCCACACCTGGGGCTGGCGTGGCCACCCCCTATGGCACGCCGCCCCATGGTGTGGGCCCCTCGGGCGCCCACCGACCTTGCTGTAACATCCCAAATCTTTAATCCAAGGTTATTAAGATCCAAATCATCAAATTTAGAGTTAACAAAAACTTTTCCAATTAAAATTATTAAAGCATTCATGGTGTGTGCATTTAAATAGGAGTTGATTTGAATTGCCATGATTAAGTGATCCTTTGCTTGTAAAATGTTTCTTAGGTGAAATAAACATTATTTAGATCATTCCCAAACAAATCCCAAAGAAAAACAACTCAAAATAAATAAATGAAGTGAATGGTCATTTGTGCCAATTTAACTACCATGCCTACTTTGGCTATTCCTAGAACTCAAAACCTAACAGAAACAAATGTGGATCTTTGCACCCCTTGCTAGTACACATAATGATGTACCAAGGCCCACTTTGTGATCTGTCAAAAACATTCAAACCCTAAATTTAAATGGCATTTGAAAATTGAATCTAGTGTATGTCTCAAGATCACCCTATTTCAAAAACCACCCAAACAAGCTCAAATTTCAAAACCCAAGCACCCACAAAGTCTCAAGCTTAGTACTAGCACACCCACCAAAAATCTTTTCAAAATTCAAAAAGAAAGTTCTTGTGGCCATTTCATCAAACACATGGCAGGCATGAATTACACCTAGTAATTAGCTCACTGTTGACAACAGGGTTTTGCACCCATTCTTCCTCCAAACACTCCCTTTGTCCCCAAATGATCTAACCAAGGCCTTTGCACCCCATCCCCTGCACCCTAGTGGCAATGCAATGCCATGCCGAGCACCAACTCGCCGGCCAAACCTTGCCCGCTGCAGCAGACCATCTCCCTCTCTCTCGCCATGTCTACTAGCTAGCCGTCACCTCACCGCCACCCTTTGTTCCCTTCCCGGGCCAGGCCAAGCCATGGACCACCCACAGTGCGCCGCGCACTGCCTGTCTGCTCCATGCCGAGCACGCGCCAGAGTGTCGTGCCCGACACGCGCATACATGTCGCCCCTCGACCACAGCCCGCGTCCACCGCTTCACCACGACCTAGGGAGCACGCCGGACATGCCCATTCGCCGCCCAACTCACCACAGCCACCGCTCGTCGTGGACACCGCCGTCTCTGCCGCTCAGAGCGCCAGCACCGCCCGACCGCATACCACCGCCCCTAGTCCCGCATTGATCACATAGAGCACCGCTAGGAGACCAGCGACCGCCCCCTACCTCGAGCCACACAGCTAGCATGTTGTGCAGCCCTCGCCGGAGCCGCTCGCCCATGCCTCTCGGTCACGTCGTCGTCCTATAAATAGAGGCCACCCGCAGCCCATTTTGGCACACCACTCACCTCCCCTCACCTCACTGACCGTTCCCCACCTCTAGCCGGAGCAAGGCGAGCAGCCGTTCGCCGGAATTGCACCGGAGCAGGCCGCCTCTAGAGGAGAAGGGCGCCGCTGATTGCGACCACCCTCGGAGGTGCCTCGACCGTCCCTGAGTTCGCCGTCGACCACCAGTTTGTTGCCCGCCTTGTCGTCGTCGCTGGAGCCCTGGTACGCCCCCTGAGCACCCCCCACCGAGCCGCTAGGGTTAGAGTTCACCGGCGACCAGTTCGTCGTCGACGACGATCCCCAGCCGTTGATCCGCGTTCTAATCCAACGACCCATATCGCCCCGTATCGCTTCACGCGTTATGAGCCGCTGACCGGTGGACCCCCCTGTCAGCTGATCCCCGCGCCGCGTAGTGTCACTAGGCTGGCCCGTTTGTTTCCCGCGCGACCCAATTAGTTTGAATTAGGATTTTTCTTTTTTGTTTAAACTTAGTTTTGTCCCGTAGTTTGAAAATTCAATTCAGAGAGATTTACAAATCCAAATGGAGTGATTCCAATTTTGCTAGAAAGCTACTGAAAAGATCTACCCAGGACCGTTGGACTTAATTCAATTAGAGTTAGAGATCTCTCCTAGTAAAAATAACAAGACAGAAGCATTTGCACCTTGCAACATTTTTATAAAATCAACCAAGATAGCTTTTGAGTTGATTCCAACTCTCAAAAATCACATTTCACCATATCTATCTGAATATGTAATAATATTAAGGTTTACATGCAGTGACTTTGGACTAGTACCAAAATAATGCTATATAGGCATTTCTAGTCACTTTAAATTATTAAATAATGAACTTAAACCAAAGTAATTGTGATCCAACCCTTAAATTATATTCCCACATGTTAGAATATGTGGTGATGACATGTGTCCACATGATCCCATATTTTAAGTGGTGAATATTAAATCTTAAATAATTTTTCTATGAGTAGAAATTACTTTTCTAAAATCAAAAGAATGAAACTATTGAATAAAACTTGTGATGCTTGTGATGATAATAGATCATCAAATGTGTGTCTTAGAATGCAAATTAGACTAGTTAAGTATTGCTTGGTGATTGTGTACTCCGTATGTATTTATAGACAATAGTACCAACCAAGCTTTCGACGAGGAGGAGTTCTACCAAGAAGAAGAAAACTTCAACCACTGCACTAACCAAGGCAAGCTATTGTTAGCAAGCTAGAATTAAGCTAGATGACTTGAGAAATGATGCTTTAGGCATGCTTTGGTTACACTACCTTGACTAGCATTTACCCCAAGTCTTATTTTCAAGCTTTACTTCCTTTACTTTACACAAAGTTCTTTACTTGTTTTGAAGGTAGCATAAAGAGTATAAAACTTGGCCTATTTAGATAAGCTTTAGATGTCATTCTATGGCATGAGATTGGTCCCATCATTTTCCACCTTAGTGAACACTCTTAACTTAGTGGTCTAGAGTAGATAAAAACTTGAGTCACTCTAGATGGGAATACTTGGTGAAAATGAATTATGAAAACCTTGGAATGATGAGTCATTCTATTGAGATGCTTTGACATGTGTTGAGAAACACAAATGGTTTATGATGGTGAAAATGTTGAGGCATGAGTCTTAACCCTTTTACAAAACTGATGGTTGGATTCGGATGTGATACCATTCCAAATTTACCGTACAACCACAATACCTGAATTGGGTAAGGCTTAGCCAGAAGTTTATATGCATTAGTATTAGTTCCCTTGCGGGAGAGGTTTGAGATGAGGCTACCTCTCAATGGTGTCCACCTATGTAGTGGCCAAGATGACAAATGGTCATGGTTGGGAGGCCATACTCATAGGAGAGGTGCTTATACTAGAGTGTGTAAAGGGAAGGTTATGTTTGATTATCTGCATACTAGGTATGATGATGCAGGGTTATCCTTGACAAATGTATCGAATCTTGTGGTGAAAGTGTACCACCTCTGTAGAGTGTCAAACTATTCAAATAGCCGCGTCCATGGTTATGGACAGTTGGAATGGCCATACTATTTCGTTGTCAGATGTTTTCAAAATGACTTATGAAAGAAATGATGAATCTTGACTTGACCACAATAGGGTTGTGTTTATGACAATAGCTTCCCAACTTAAGTGATTCTAGAACTTTATTTTATCTTTCTTTGCTTCTGAACTCAGCTTAGGTTTCAAACTTAACTTTATAGTTCAACTTAGATTTAGCTCTTTAACTTAGAACTATACTACTTGTTAGTGGTAGTTGGCGAGTACTTAAAGAGTACTCATGGCTTTTGTCCCTGGCTATTCTCATGGCCAGACTATGAAGGAGACTACCAAGATGATGGCCAGCAGGATGGCTATGATAACTAGGACTATCTGCCTTCGTCAGCATTGCATGTGCCCCTGAAGATGGACCCCACCGCTACGCCTATCTTTTATTTTCCACTGCTTGTTGTAGTAAGACTGGATCATGAGATCCTTATTTGTGTAAGCCCTTATGTATGGTTTGTAATGGATGATGTATTGTGATATCCAATCAGTTATGTCTCGCAAAAATGGTAATCCTGGGATTGCGATGGATGACATAACAGGCATCTAGGATTAAAAATCTGGGTGTTGACAAGTTGGTATCAGAGCCATCCTGACCATAGGAGACCCTAGTTAGAATGGACGTCCAAAAAAAACTAGTTTCAAAACCAAAGTGAGCATTTATGAAAAACTATTTCCTCTCTTATCCTTGGGAATTCATTATTTCTCTCAAAAATTCATGTTCCTCAAAATTCTTACACTACTACTTAAAATTTGACACACTTGATCACTTCACTAACTTCCTCATCCTTAATTCTTGTAGATGGAGACTCAGCTCAGCAAGTTCTACAAGTTGGGAAACGGAGGTCAACTGATATTTGAAAGGGATCTGGATTCATTGTCGGAGTTACTAGGACGCCCGCATCCGGAGTTTCTTGGAGCTCAACTTCTAGGACCCCCAGGAGGAGATTTACAGTGGCTAGTCACAACTAATCTTAGAGGAAGCATCGAAGCACCAACATCCGGGAGAATTCAGTTCTTCGTGAGAGAGAACAACTGGCTAGATGGATTAGCCAGGGCAATGCATGAAGCTCTCGCACGTCTATGTGCCCTTAGCGTCAACCAAATCCAAGGAACCCGTTTTTCTCACTATGCAAGATATGACTTCATGGGAATGCCAATGTAGATGCCAAGTCACCCAGAGTTGAGGCGTCAAGTGGAGAATCTTGACTTCTTGTTGCACGACAGACAACGGGAACTAGATAATGCTAGAGAGTTAGCCAACCAGAACCGTACCATTGCCGACCAGAAGGCCCAGACTTTCGCACTGCTCATCCAGGATCGCCAGTCTCTTCGCCGCCAGCGTGCAAAGAAGGATCGCACCATCGCCCGTCTTTGCAAGAAGGTGGCTGACCTCAAGAAGACTGTCAAGGAGCACGAAGCTCAACTGACAACAAAGGAGGAAGAAGAGGAGGGTGAAGACATCCAGGGAGACATGGATTCTTACCTCAGCAATGATGACGGCTTTCTGGAGGAAGATGTCGTGGACTTCTACACTGACGATGAGGACTCTGACTTCATCGACGATGAGTAGATGCACTAGAGCACTGTCGTAGCATGAGATGTATCGGTCCCAATGTATCGTAGTTTGCAGAATGGTTCTTCAAACCATCTGTTTTCCTTTGATTGTTGTGGTGTGTGTTTGTATCGTGTGTTACTTGCATGAATGAAATAGAGTTAGTTGAAAAACCTGAGTCTAACTCAAAGTTTTAGATTTAAAACCAAAACCATGAACCTTAGAACTTTCCCTCTTACCCCTATATCTACCTCAATCTTCAGATGACTCGTGGAAACCAAGGAGGGAGCAGCTCGTCGCAAGACCCAATGCTGCAGATCTTGCAGAATCTCATCGCGGACAGAGAAGTAAGCAGGGCAGAACGCCAAGCCAACTTAGCAACACTGCAACAGATCGCCCAGATGGCTCTCAACAACCAAGGGAATGGAAATCAAGATCATCAAGGATCCAAGATGAAGAACTTCCAGAATACAAATCCCCCAATCTTTAGCACGTCAGAAAACCCATTAGATGCTGATGAATAGTTGCAGACGATGGAGAATAACTTGGAGGTAGCCAGAGTTGATGACAATGAGAAAGTTCTCTTCGCCACCCACTATCTGGCAGGAGATGCAAGAGCTTGGTGGAACAGTATCTGCCTAATGAACCATGGTCAAGTTATGACATGGGAAGCCTTCAAAGTCAAGTTCAGCCGCACCCACGTGCCGCAAGGTCTAGTCACCCGAATGAGGGATGAGTTCAGAGAGTTGAAGCAAGGCAGAATGACTGTGGTGGAATACCGCGATAGATTCCTGTCACTTCCAGATATGCACCTGATGAGATCAACACGGAGGCCAAGAAGAAGGAGAGATTCTTGAACGGACTGCATGATGAGATGCAGACTGTCCTCGTCAACATCCGCTTCGAGGATCTCGAAGAGTTAGTCGACTCTGCCATTCCGATGGAAGGGAAGATTAACCAGGCAAACGACAACCGCAAACATCGTATGATGCAACAATCTGGATCTAGCAATCATCAGAAGTACCGTCCCAACCCTTCATCGGGATATGCACCAAGGAACAATCGACCCCCAATGTCTCGCCCAAGCTACCCCAACCGTAGCGGAGGCAATGTGAAGTCCGGAGGAAACAACCACAACTCCGGCAATGCCAATAACTTCAACCGTGCACCTCCCAAGAACAACAACAACAACACTGCACCCAGAACCGGCAGCAATGATGTGCCCGTCGCAGCAAAGGACAAGTCTCAGATCACTTGTTTCGAGTGTGGAGTGAAGGGTCACTATTTGAGTGTCCCAAGAAGACTGCAGTCACTGCCAATGTGAATGCCCCAGCTCAACAGCAGCGTCATATTCAACCAGGAAGAAGATTTGCCCCAGGGAACCCTCACAACCGCAACGGTCGTCTCTTCCACATGAACGCAGAAGAAGCCCAGGAAGCGCCAGATGTAGTGCTGGGTATGTTTTCTGTCAACTCAGTTTTAGCAAGAGTATTGTTTGATTCGGGAGCATCGCATTCATTTGTCACCGAAGAATTTGCATGCACTAGTAAGATTCACCCAACCAACCTGAAGCATGTCATGATAGTTCAAATATCCGGTTCAACAACCAAAGCTAGAAAAATTTGCAAAGTTGTGCCTATCAGAATACATGGGATAGATTTTTATGCCAACCTAATTGTACTTGGAACCAAAGGATTGGAAGTAGTACTAGGTATGGACTGGATGTCAAGGCATAAAGGATTGATAGACTGTGCTAAGAAAACCATCACCATGACCAGTAGCTCTGGAGTAACAGTATATCATATCTCTGAAACCTTACCCCGTCAATTCAAGTGCAACAAGAGTGTAGCCCTGCCCACCATTGACCAAGTCAGAGTAGTCTGTGAATACCCTGATGTATTCCCAGATTAATTGCCAGGTATGTCCCCGGATAGGGATATTGAGTTCATTATCGAACTAATCCCCGGAACCGGACCCATAGCCTAGAGACCCTATAGCATGAACCCCTCAGAGTTAGTGGAACTGAAGAAGCAGTTGGGTGCCATGTTAGAAAAAGGCTTGATTCAACCAAGCGCATCGCCATGGAGATCACCAGTGTTATTCGTCGACAAGAAAGATGGAGGCAACCGTTTGTGCACAGATTACAGAAAGTTGAATGACGTCACCATCAAGAACAAGTACCCCTTGCCAAAGATAGAGGATCTATTTGATCAGTTGACTGGAGCCCAGGTATTCTCAAAGATTTCTCTTAGGACTGGTTATCACCAACTTAAGATTCGTGCAACGGATATTCCGAAGACCACCTTTACTACTCGCTATGGTTTATACGAGTATACGGTTATGTCTTTTGGATTAAACAATGCCCCTGCTTATTTCATGAATCACATGAATAAGATCTTTATGAATTTCCTAGATAAGTTTGTAGTTGTGTTTATCGACGACATCCTTATCTACTCCAAGTCAGAAGAAGAGCATGAGCAACATCTGAGAATCATCCTAGAAACCCTGAGAGAGCATCAGTTATATGCCAAGTTCAGCAAGTGTGAGTTTTGGCTGAAAGAAGTAGGATTCCTAGGACATATTGTGTCTGCCGGAGGAGTCTGTGTTGATCCCGCCAAGATCAAAGATGTCGAAGAATGGGAAGCCCCAACCACTCAGACCCAAGTCCGTGCATTTCTCGGATTAGCGGGATACTACCGCAAGTTCGTAGAAGGATTCTCGAGCATCGCTAGACCCATGACCCAATTGTTGAAGAAGGACAAGAAGTTTGAGGGGACCGACAAATGTGAAGCCAGTTTTCAGGAAGAGAAGAAGAGATTGATTTCGTCCCCAATATTGATCATGCCAGACATCAAGAAGTCGTTTGATGTGTATTGTTATGCATCCAAGATTGGTCTCAGATGTGTATTGATGCAAGAAGGCAAAGTCATCGCGTATCTGTCTCGACAATTGAAGCAGCATGAGCAGAACTATCTGACCCATGATCTTGAATTAGAAGCCGTAGTGTTGGCATTGAAGGCATGGCGTCATTATCTGATGGGTAATCGCTATGAGATTTACTCAGATCACAAGAGATTGAAGTATTTTTTTCACTCAGAAGGAGCTGAATATGAGACAAAGGAGATGGATAGAGTTAATCAAGGATTATGACCTTGACATTCACTATCACCCCGACAAAGCCAATGTGGTAGCGGATGCTCTTAGCAGATTACCGTGTAGGCTAAACACCATGATCAAGGAGAAGCAACCAAGTTTGTATGAGGAGTTGGAGCAATTCAGAACTGAATTAGTTAGCGAAGGATTCTTAGCTAGCATTGAACTTCAACCCACTTTGATTAGCCAAATCAAGGAAGCCCAGAAGGGGAATGAAAGTATCGACGGAATAAAACGTCGTATTGGTACAGGAAAGGTACCTGGATTCACTGAAGACGAAGAAGGAGTACTATGGTACAAAGAACGTATCTGTGTGCCAGGAGATTCAGAGCTGAAGCAAGTTATCATGAAGGAAGCTCGTGATACTCTTTATTCTATCCACCCCGGAGGAACGAAGATGTATCAAGATTCGAAAGAGCAATTTTGGTGGCATAAGATGAAGAGAGAAATCGACAGCTACATCGCCAAGTGTGACATCTTTCAAAGAGTCAAAGCAGAGCATCAAAGACCTGCAGGACTTTTGCAACCATTGCAGATTCCGGAATGGAAATGGGATTCCGTAGGAATGGAATTTATCACCGGTTTACCTACTTCCAGTAGGGGAAATGACTCAATCTGGGTCATAGTTGATAGACTGTCCAAGGTAGCTCACTTTATACCTGTCAAGACAACCTACCAGAGTTTGAAGCTAGCAGAGTTGTATATTGCTAGGATTGTTAGTCTGCATGGAACCCCCAAGACCATAGTATCATATCGAGGAACCCAGTTTACCTCTAGATTTTGCTAGAAAGTTCAGGAAGGATTGGGAACCAAGTTGAATTTCAGCACAGCTTATCACCCGCAAACTGATGGACAGACTGAGAGAGTCAACCAGATCCTAGAGGATATGTTAAGAGCTTGTGTGTTGGAGTACGGATCAAAATGGGAAGACTGCCTACCTTTCGTAGAATTCTCATATAACAACAACTATCAAGCTAGTTTGCAGATGGCACCATTTGAATTCCTATACGGAAGGAAGTGTCGTACCCCTTTGAATTGGTCGCAAATAGGAGAGAGTCAGATCTTTGGACCCGACATTCTCCGAGAAGCCGAAGAGAAGGTTCACAAAGTCCGTGAGCACCTCAAGACCGCCCAATCCAGACAGAAGAGTTATGCTGACAAGAGAAGGAGAGACCTGACTTTCAATGTCGGAGATTTTGTATATCTCAAGATTTCACCATTGAAGAGAACGCAGCGCTTTAGTCTGAAAGGAAAGTTATCCCCCAGATATATCGGGCCCTTCAAAATTCTGAACCGTTGAGGAGAAGTATCGTATCAACTGGAACTACCTGAAGAGATGTCAGCCATCCACAATGTGTTCCATATCTCGTTACTTCGCAAATGCTTGGAAGTGCCAGAGAAGACTGGAGTTTTCAAGAACATCGATCACAGAGCTCTGGAGATCAACAATGACCTGACCTATTGTGAAGTGCCCATTCGTATATTAGAGGAAGCCTACAGAGCCACCAGGACCAGGAGTATCAAGTTTCTCAAGATTTAGTGGAGCAACCATACCGAAGAGGAAGCCACTTGGCAGCGAGAAGATTACATTAGGACAGAGTTCCCAGATCTCTTTAGTTCCTAGTTTTGTTTGTAAATCTCGGGATGAGATTTTGTTTAAGGGGGGAAGGTTTGTAACATCCCAAAACTTTAATCCAAGGTTATTAAGATCCAAATCATCAAATTTAGAGTTAACAAAAACTTTTCCAATTAAAATTATTAAAGCATTCATGGTGTGTGCATTTAAATAGGAGTTGATTTCAATTGCCATGATTAAGTGATCCTTTGCTTGTAAAATGTTTCTTAGGTGAAATAAACATTATTTAGATCATTCCCAAACAAATCCCAAAGAAAAACAACTCAAAATAAATAAATGAAGTGAATGGTCATTTGTGCCAATTTAACTACCATGCCTACTTTGGCTATTCCTAGAACTCAAAACCTAACAGAAACAAATGTGGATCTTTGCACCCCTTGATAGTACACATAATGATGTACCAAGGCCCACTTTGTGATCTGTCAAAAACATTCAACCCCTAAATTTAAATGGCATTTGAAAATTTAATCTAGTGTATGTCTCAAGATCACCCTATTTCAAAATCCACTCAAACAAGCTCAAATTTCAAAACCCAAGCACCCACAGAGTCTCAAGCTTAGTACTAGCACACCCACCAAAAATCTTTTCAAAATTCAAAAAGAAAGTTCTTGCGGCCATTTCATCAAACACATGGCAGGCATGAATTACACCTAGTAATTAGCTCACTGTTGACAACAGGGTTTTGCACCCATTCTTCCTCCAAACACTCCCTTTGTCCCCAAATGATCTAACCAAGGCCTTTGCACCCCATCCCCTGCACCCTAGTGGCAATGCAATGCCATGCCGAGCACCAACTCGCCGGCCAAACCTTGCCCGCTGCAGCAGACCATCTCCCTCTCTCTCGCCATGTCTACTAGCTATCCCTCACCTCACCGCCACCCTCTGTTGCCTTCCCGAGCTAGGCCAAGCCATGGACCACCCACAGCGTGCCGCGCACTGCCTGGCTGCGCCATGCCGAGCACGCGTCAGAGCGCCGCGCCCGACACGCGCATACATGTCGCCCCTCGACCACAGCCCGCGTCCACCGCTTCACCACGACCTAGGGAGCACGCCGGACATGCCCATTCGCCGCCCAACTCACCACAGCCACCGCTCGTCGTGGACACCGCCGTCTCTGCCGCTCAGAGCGCCAGCACCGCCCGACCGCATACCACCGCCCCTAGTCCCGCATTGATCACATAGAGCACCGCTAGGAGACCAGCGACCGCCCCCTACCTCGAGCCACACAGCTAGCATGTTGTGCAGCCCTCGCCGGAGCCGCTCGCCCATGCCTCTCGGTCACGTCGTCGTCCTATAAATAGAGGCCACCCGCAGCCCATTTTGGCACACCACTCACCTCCCCTCACCTCACTGACCGTTCCCCACCTCTAGCCGGAGCAAGGCGAGCAGCCGTTCGCCGGAATTGCACCGGAGCAGGCCGCCTCTAGAGGAGAAGGGCGCCGCTGATTGCGACCACCCTCGGAGGTGCCTCGACCGTCCCTGAGTTCGCCGTCGACCACCAGTTTGTTGCCCGCCTTGTCGTCGTCGCTGGAGCCCTGGTACGCCCCCTGAGCACCCCCCACCGAGCCGCTAGGGTTAGAGTTCGCCGGCGACCAGTTCGTCGTCGACGACGATCCCCAGCCGTTGATCCGCGTTCTAATCCAACGACCCATATCGCCCCGTATCGCTTCACGCGTTATGAGCCGCTGACCGGTGGACCCCCCTGTCAGTTGATCCCCGCGCCGCGTAGTGTCACTAGGCTGGCCCGTTTGTTTCCCGCGCGACCCAATTAGTTTGAATTAGGATTTTTCTTTTTTGTTTAAACTTAGTTTTGTCCCGTAGTTTGAAAATTCAATTCAGAGAGATTTACAAATCCAAATGGAGTGATTCCAATTTTGCTAGAAAGCTACTGAAAAGATCTACCCAGGACCGTTGGACTTAATTCAATTAGAGTTAGAGATCTCTCCTAGTAAAAATAACAAGACAGAAGCATTTGCACCTTGCAACATTTTTATAAAATCAACCAAGATAGCTTTTGAGTTGATTCCAACTCTCAAAAATCACATTTCACCATATCTATCTGAATATGTAATAATATTAAGGTTTACATGCAGTGACTTTGGACTAGTACCAAAATAATGCTATATAGGCATTTCTAGTCACTTTAAATTATTAAATAATGAACTTAAACCAAAGTAATTGTGATCCAACCCTTAAATTATATTCCCACATGTTAGAATATGTGGTGATGACATGTGTCCACATGATCCCATATTTTAAGTGGTGAATATTAAATCTTAAATAATTTTTCTATGAGTAGAAATTACTTTTCTAAAATCAAAAGAATGAAACTATTGAATAAAACTTGTGATGCTTGTGATGATAATAGATCATCAAATGTGTGTCTTAGAATGCAAATTAGACTAGTTAAGTATTGCTTGGTGATTGTGTACTCCGTATGTATTTATAGACAATAGTACCAACCAAGCTTTCGACGAGGAGGAGTTCTACCAAGAAGAAGAAAACTTCAACCACTGCACTAACCAAGGCAAGCTATTGTTAGCAAGCTAGAATTAAGCTAGATGACTTGAGAAATGATGCTTTAGGCATGCTTTGGTTACACTACCTTGACTAGCATTTACCCCAAGTCTTATTTTCAAGCTTTACTTCCTTTACTTTACACAAAGTTCTTTACTTGTTTTGAAGGTAGCATAAAGAGTATAAAACTTGGCCTATTTAGATAAGCTTTAGATGTCATTCTATGGCATGAGATTGGTCCCATCATTTTCCACCTTAGTGAACACTCTTAACTTAGTGGTCTAGAGTAGATAAAAACTTGAGTCACTCTAGATGGGAATACTTGGTGAAAATGAATTATGAAAACCTTGGAATGATGAGTCATTCTATTGAGATGCTTTGACATGTGTTGAGAAACACAAATGGTTTATGATGGTGAAAATGTTGAGGCATGAGTCTTAACCCTTTTACAAAACTGATGGTTGGATTCGGATGTGATACCATTCCAAATTTACCGTACAACCACAATACCTGAATTGGGTAAGGCTTAGCCAGAAGTTTATATGCATTAGTATTAGTTCCCTTGCGGGAGAGGTTTGAGATGAGGCTACCTCTCAATGTTGTCCACCTATGTAGTGGCCAAGATGACAAATGGTCATGGTTGGGAGGCCATACTCATAGGAGAGGTGCTTATACTAGAGTGTGTAAAGGGAAGGTTATGTTTGATTATCTGCATACTAGGTATGATGATTCAGGGTTATCCTTGACAAATGTATCGAATCTTGTGGTGAAAGTGTACCACCTCTGTAGAGTGTCAAACTATTCAAATAGCCGCGTCCATGGTTATGGACAGTTGGAATGGCCATACTGTTTCGTTGTCAGATGTTTTCAAAATGACTTATGAAAGAAATGATGAATCTTGACTTGACCACAATAGGGTTGTGTTTATGACAATAGCTTCCCAACTTAAGTGATTCTAGAACTTTATTTTATCTTTCTTTGCTTCTGAACTCAGCTTAGGTTTCAAACTTAACTTTATAGTTCAACTTAGATTTAGCTCTTTAACTTAGAACTATACTACTTGTTAGTGGTAGTTGGCGAGTACTTAAAGAGTACTCATGGCTTTTGTCCCTGGCTATTCTCATGGCCAGACTATGAAGGAGACTACCAAGATGATGGCCAGCAGGATGGCTATGACAACTAGGACTATCTGCCTTCGTCAGCATTGCATGTGCCCCTAAAGATGGACCCCACCGCTACGCCTATCTTTTATTTTCCACTGCTTGTTGTAGTAAGACTGGATCATGAGATCCTTATTTGTGTAAGACCTTATGTATGGTTTGTAATGGATGATGTATTGTGATATCCAATCAGTTATGTCTCGCAAAAATGGTAATCCTGGGATTGCGATGGATGACATAACAGGCATCTGGGATTAAAAATCCGGGTGTTGACACTTGCCCCTTCGCCTATAAAAGTACCGCGATGCAGAAACCCTAAGTACCCCATCAAAAATCCATGAAAGAGTCTGTAGCCGCCGCCATCTCCATCCCTAGATCAGGGGGATTCGAAGCTCTTCCCGGCACCCTGCCAAAGGGGAGAGATCATCTCGGAGGCCTTCTTCATCACCATGCCAGCCTCTGGAGTGATGCGTGAGTAGTTCACCCTTGGACTATGGGTCCATACAGTAGCTAGATGGTTCGTTCTCCTCCTTTGTGCTATAATGTTTAGATCTTGTGAGGTCTATTCATGATCAACATCATCTATTTGTAATCCTATATGTTGTGTTTGCGGGGATCCAATGGATATTGTGATACTATGTCAGATTGATTATTGATTCTATCATGTCTATGTTATTTGTGATCTTGCATGCTCTCCGTTGCTAGTAGCTATCTTGTCCAAGTAGATGCTTGCAACTCCAAGAGGGAGTATTTATGCTCGATAGTAGGTTCATGCCTCTAGTAATCTGGGGAAGTGTTAGAAATCTCTAAGGTTGTAGATGTGCTGCTTCTACTAGGGAGAAAACAACAATCATTTATCCATGGGGAAATTGTATTGTTTACTTTACACACTTTGCTTAATGCAATTATCTGTTGCTTGCAACTTAATACTGGAAGGGGTTTCGATGATAATTGGAAGGTGGATTATTAGTCATAGATGCAGTTGGATTACGGTCTATGTATTATGTTGTAATGCCCAATCAAATCTCGTAGGAGTCAAGATGTCTAGTATATGCCTTGTTATGCTTTCTCAATCTGTTAATTGCCCCCTATAATTTGTTCACCCAACATGCTATTTATCTTAAGGAGAAACACCTCTAGTGAACTGTGGACCCCAGTCCATTCCTTTACCATTAATATACCATATACTGTTTACCATTTACTATTTACTTTATGCAAGCAATTACTATCTTCCACACTATATGTTTAATCCTTTGTTTTCAGCAAAACCAGTGAGATTGACAACCTCATTGTAAGTTGGGGCAAAGTTTTGTGGTTGTGTTGTGCAGGATTCCAAGTTGCTAGCAACACCTTGGAGATGTTTCCTTACTCCTACTGGTTCGATAACCTTGGTTTCATAACTGAGGGAAACTTGTTGCTATGCTCATCATACCTTCCTCTTGGGGTTCCCAACAAGCTCTACACATCCTGAGCCATCAAGAACTACCAGGTTACCCATTTATATTTGAGGTTTGAGTTTTTGATGTATGCTTCATGAGATTGAAAAACAGTTGCCAATTTAGTATTACTGAATTACCAGATAAAAGTACATAACTACTAGATTACCACTTTATATTTGAGGTTTGAGTTTTTGTTGTAGGACGCTTCATGAGATTGAAAAAACAGTAGCCAGTTTAGTATTAGTGAATTACTAGATAAAAAGTACAAAACTACCAGCTTACCCCTTTATTTTTGACATTTGACTTTTTGATGTATGCTTCATAAGATGCATGTACATAGTCTCTTGATCTGCAGTGACTTTGAAACATTCATCGAATAGGGATGAGCAAAACTTTGACACTTTCTTCACTCGAGGATTGGCGGGAAAAGGCTTTGGTGTTGCACTTTTCATGCCTTCATCTGCTTCTTTTCCAGGAACAACCTGAACAGACGCTTCTCAACTTCACGTTTTGCATTCTCCTCCAACTCATCCAACACACCAGCAGTTTCTTCGTCGATGCATTCGACATCATTGTTCAAGTATGCTGACAGTAAACTTTCCTTTCTATATTCTTCAATGGGAAAATTATTATGAGTGCACGTGATAAAATAATAGAGAAATAGTAAGCAAAAACCCAAAACAATGAAAAAAGAATTGCTACAAAAACAGAACAAGGATACAAAAAACTTTGCATTCATGGCATAGAGAAAAAAGGCAGATTTAATATGATGCAACAATTTAAAAAAAGGAATGCTTTGTAAGCAGCATGGTTTACTAATTTCATAAAAAACATGGCATCTGATATATACATATATGAGCATGTTTCGTGCAAAGAGTGCTTGAATAAGTTAGCTTTTTACCTTCAGTGGGCTTCCAAATAGCTAAAGGAGCAACAAGAATAGGTTTTGATGGACCCTGTCCTGCACCATACTTATCCGGGCTGCTATCCACATTCATGTCGATACCATCATCCTCAGATTGTGAGGACTGCGACAACAAGTGGAACAACGGAGAACATGCCCATCCGTCTATCTCTTGGCCTACTGGGCTTGACTCCAGAATCATCAATAATGAGGTCCTTCCCCTTATCTTTGTCATGAGATGCTACCGAGTGCTCTAAAATAATTCTTCCAAGATCCGTTGAAACAATAAGATGTGTCTCTCCACCTCCCCATTGATACTTTGCCTAGGAAAACAAGTTGACAGGTGAGGGAATTCGAGGAAGGGGTGACAGCATAACTGGCCTTTGAACACTGATCCCTGCTAAACTAGCATCCGGCTTGGGTGGCGTAGGTGAAATGATAATAGCATTTGTAGCACATCCAGTGACACCCTTCTGCACTATTGGTGACAGTATTATTGCAGTACTGGTGCTTCTTCCGGATACTTTAGGAATCCCCTTCTCTATTATGTCTGAAGGAATCGATTGATTGTTGTCTTGCAATGTATGATCTGCTTTGGTAGTGTTTTCCTTCAACAAAGACACATCTGTTTGATCAGTGTTATCAGCTTCCCCAATTCCAGCACTTTTTGCCCCATCACTCTGCAAACGAGGAGATGTTCTACTTGCCAACCTTTTATAATTCTTGTGTTTCCCACTTGATCCCCTGTATTTGAATGAGAAAGTATAAGACTCATATAGACAAACTACCAGATTATGTAAAAATAAACTGATATTGAAAAACAGATAAGCTACCAGGATGAAATAACTAGCTGTCAGGATAAAAATAACTAAGTTGCCACGATAATATAGTTAAGAAAACAAGGATAACATGGAAAAGCTGCCAGGATAAAATAACTAAGATGCCAGGATAAAATAACTAAGCTGTCAGGATAATATAGTTAACAAACAAGGATAACATGGAAAATATACAAGGATAAAAAACTAAGCTCGCCAGGATACAAGCCTAAACTACCAGGATAAAAATATTATTCTGCCAGCATGATATATATAGCTAAGCAACAACGATAACACATAACAACTACCAGGATCAGAAAACTAAACTGCCAGAATAAAAACCCTAAGCTACCAGGATAAAAAAAAGCTAATCTGCTAGTATGATATAGTTAACCAACAAGGATAACATAGAAAACTAAGCTGTCGCCATAAAAAAGACCTAAGTTGGTAAGCTACCATCATTAAAATGCTAAGTTACCAGGATAAAACGGGCAAGATACTAGACTAATATCCTTATTTACAGACACAAACTGTTTGGTGCATAATGGCTAAGGTTTTTAGAAACAAAAAAGAACAATGTATTAGACTTACACATTTAGACTTGAAATACCACATGGTGGCGTCCTAACATCTCCGATTGCCTCAAGAGACGCTTTTGGCAAAGGATCAGGTGACTTTTGTGAGGCGGTATTATCAAGAAAAGGGCGTGGAGCACAAGAATTTTTCATCAGGCCCAACTCAGCAACAACCATTTTCTTAATTTTGATATGTGTCTCCTTGCAAGCTTCAGGAATATCAACAAGACCACTTCGCTTATTTGAACCGCCAAGATTGGAAGCCATCTCAGCTGCTTGTTTCTTTATCATCTTGTCATCTTGTTGGCTGCTAATATTCTATGACTCAACAATGCGAACATCATCGCTAGCTTCTGACAAAGAAACATCACTGTCTGGTATGGGGATGACAAGGGGATCGATGTTCATTGCAGATGCATTGTGATCCTCATCAGCAGAATTACTTGACGCTTGCACAGTGTTGTCTACAGATCCACCTACATTAACCATTTTTTGCTTACTACCATTCTTGGAGGCCGCAATTACCTTTCCCTTGGCGCTTTGGACTTTTGATGCTGTGTTGCCGCTTGACTTCGCTAATGTGATCTATTTTGAATTTGTAGCATTGCGCTTCCACAACTCATACACATTATTTTCATTTGAAGATTTCGAATCAGATGACGACTCACCATCATTCATGGTATCATCCCCTTGCGCTGAACATGACAAATCATTCAAGCTTTGCACTGGTTCTTATGATTGCCTTGAAAGCATTCTCCACAGATTGACTAGCTGCAGGTCCAAGGGAGGTCCAATCGCGAACAAGCTTGCTCAACAAAATGTCGAACCCCCTTGCAAAGTTGTGTACAATAGTCCCTACCTTTGCGGCCTCCTTCATATACGAAAGAGAGGTAATAGTAAGAAAAATAAAAGAGGACCAAAAACAATTGATAAAAAGCAAGTTAATAGTTCTATTAGCACCAGATGATGAAAAAAATTGTAAAGTAACCAGGTTCTACAGTAATGAACCACTACCTCTTCTTTGCAGTTGGGATGCATGTGGTACGACATCCACTTCTCAAAACCAGCTTCGCCCCCATAAGGGTCTGGTTGTGATGCAAACTCTTCTTGCAGCTACATAAAACAATGAAAATAAATAAAGGATATTAATAATCAAAGTATTAACATAATGTGAAAACAACAAAAAATAAGAAAAATATAAATATTTACCCACTTCAAGTTTGCCAAAAGAATTCACATCATCATCTTGCATATCCAATCCAGATACTGGCTCCACAACATATCTTGTCTAACGATTAATCAAAAATTCACCCTCATCCAATGTAAGTATATAATTATCGTAGTTTAGTGAGGAAATGTACCGTAACTGCAAAAAATAAACAACTATATCAGATTAAAAAAAGAATAAAAATAAAATAGAGCAAAAACATGATAAAAAACATAGAAGATACTAGGGGAAAATTATAAGATTTATTGAAAAAGGACTAGATACCTGAATCTTACAATTAGGCTGCCAGGAAACTATAGCTGGGCTACCAGGATATTTTAATTAGGATACCAGGATATTGTAGATATGATACGAGGTTATTAGATTATTGTAGCTTGGTTTTAAGGATGTTTTAATTAGGCTGCCAAGATGTTATAGACAGAATACCAGATTATTATATTACTGCAAACTATACTACCACAAAAAATCCTATGATTAAGCTGCCAACAAGATGTAGAAGAACTACTATATCAAATAACTAGGCTACTAGTATATTGTAGATATGATATGAGGTTATCATGTTATTGTAGCTAGGCTATCAGGATTGTTTAATTAGGTTGTCACGATGTTATAGCCAAAAAACCAAATTATTAGATTACTATAAAACTATACTACCCCACAAAATTTTATAATTAAGCTGCCAATGCAATGTAGCACAACTGCCAGTATCAAATATCTAGGTTACCAGGATAATGTAGCTAGGACACCAAGGGAGTTTCCAGATTCAACTACTAATACGATGCAAGGATCTTTTACATCTAGACTACTGCATATATGCAGGTAAACTACAAAGGACCAATAACTTAGTATGCCAGAATCATGCACCTATGCTACCAAAATTCATATATATAAGTGGCCAGGATCATGAAATTAAACTACCACATTCATCATCCTAGGATTTCAGGAACATAAATATGTCGAGAAAAATGGAAAACTGAATAAAAGAAATTGATACCATTGCACACAACAAGAAACCATTGTTGAACTTCCCGTTTGAAAAAAAATCATGCATCTAATCAGTGACAAAATTGCATAAGTTCAGATTTGGAGCATCCTCAATATTGACCTGACAACAAAAGAAGAGCAGAAATGAAAACAGTAGTTATGATGACGAAAGGATTAAAAAAGATGCGGACAAATAAAAAAGAAGTTAAGAAAAAATAGCATAAAAACAATATTGGGGAAAAGAGAAAACCTCACCAGCATTGGATACACTTTGTTGTTGATTCTTCGTGTCAGTTGTCGGAGCAAATAACGTGCACGTGATGTAAACCATCCACAGTCTCTTGAAGGTGTCATCAACAAATTTATGCTGAAGCAACAGCTCTGCCACCCTGGAAACTTTGGGTCCGGTGCCTTCACCAGGAAATAATTAATCAACTAATTTAACCTCGATGTCGTTATCCACATGGTAAGGCACTTCAATTGGTCCCCTTGTGACACCCAATGGAAAATAGATGGACTCTTCAGTAACAGGGATACTACAATGTCCAGAAAACACGAAATCCCTATTTTTGCAACTTTAGAACTTGGTTAGCCAACAAAGCAGTGGGTTGTGTAGTTGGTCGCACTTGATTTGCACCAAACTTACCTTCTTCAAAACATAAGTGATAACTTTCTTCTGCTCATCCGTGAGACCACCATAAAGCTTCACAATACCATTCGGCGAAGCTCTATTTCTTGGAACCACGACTTTTTTAGACTATTTATTGATGATTAAAAGTAGTTAATGAAGGGCGACAAATGGATATAGTCAACAAAAAAGAACACGTGCTAAACATAAAAATTCACTCGATAACACCAACACAGCGATATCTACAAACATGTTACTAGCTAACTACAAACATGTTACTAGGTAGCTACACAATGCAAAACTGGCAAGCCAAAAAGCATTGAAAACCAGTTAAAAACAGTATACTTCCATAGCATACAAGCTACAATGCAAAATAAGTACAAAAAAGATACTTCCACCACCCTTGGTAACTGCTAACATGTTACCAGGTAACTACACAATACAAAACTGGCAAGCCAAAAAACGTTAAAAATCAGTTAAAAAAACATTATACTGCCATAGCATACAAGCTTCAATAAAAAATACAAAAGAATACCACCACCCCCGGTAACTACTAACATGTTAATAGGTGACAAAAAATGCAAAAAAATGCTAACTTAAAAATGAATTTAAAAGACATAATCGAATATAGTACCATGGCATACCAACAGGAAAAAAAGGGTAATATATTCAAGGAAGGATAAACAAATATAAAAAAGATACAAACTTGGTAACTGCAAAGAAATTTAACTAGGTGACTATAAAAAAACATAACTCGCAACTAAAAATAGTTAATTCCTCTCGTACCTTTTTGTGTTGGTTACCAATATCCAACAACACCATTTTCAGTGCTTACAGTTCTCTTCCTCCTACCCATTCTTAGAAGAACAACCTATCATAATGAGGGAAACCATGTGGTTATATATGTGACCAAAATTTATGGCCCAAACACACACGTTGATTAACTAGGCTAAAAACATACATACCCATCAAACACACAACCCAATACACCAAAAGTACTGAAAAACCAACCACACTCATACTCTGTTGCAAGTACAACACTGAAAATTTCTACTCCAATACCGATACCACCTTCTGCCAGTGAAATAGAACCATTAGTACTCGCAGATACAGGGAACGCTTGCCGGATCACACTGACACACCGCTGATTCGAAGGGGCTCGCCGGATCTAACCGCCGTGCCGCTTATTCGAATGGGCTCACCGGATTTCACCACCGCGGGGAAATGAGCTCCCCGGATCTCGCGACCAAACACACAACATCACCAAACTACTCCCCACCACACTACTACAAATAGAGACGGTCGCCGCCTAGCCGGGAATACCGGGATCCCACATACATATGCCCGAATCGCACATAAATTTCCCGGAATCCCTCCACCACCAAAAATCCGACACGGAAACGAGAGAGGGCCAGATAATGAGCAGGAATGCGCGTGTGAGGAGCGAACTTACACGGCAAGTCGTCGCAGTCCATCCCAAGAGAAATGCCTAGAAGTCCTCGGCCAACCCTCTCCTCGAAGATCTGAGCAAAATCACCATGAACAAAAAAACCAAGGTAAGCATCGAAAATCCGAGACTGGATATGCGTAGAAAATAGGGGTTGCCGCCCAGACCAAATCCCCCTGACAGCCGCCGTCACCGGATACCTTCATGTCCCGTGACAGAGCAATACGCCACCAAAATCGCCAGAGCCCCGCGACGGAGCGAGCAAGGCGAGAGGAAAGGGGAAACAGAACGGAATGAACGGGGCTTCATGTGTTTATCGGCGCACCCCCCGAAATTTGAATTAACTGTCACCGGCAAAGAGGGCCCACCTATCTCCACACATCCCAGTAACGTCGGTCCGTTCAGGGCAAATATAGACCCACAGGTCAGCGCCTCTCGCCACGAAACCGCCACCCACCGTTCTTACTGGATGAAAACTGACACCCCCCGCGCGCCTGTTTAAGAAAAATCCACGCCACGCGCGCGTTCGATATGACGATTGCACGAATCGTGGAATGTCGTACGGGACTCTCGTTCCTAGTGCACATTTTCTTATTATATTTACCGATTAATTAATAGAAAACAAATGAAAAGTCATGAGCAAGCCAACCCACGACTACCACAAACTTGCCATGACCACATTTTGTGATGGTTAGTACCCCCTCCGTTTCATAATATAAATAAGATGTTTTAGCTCATTTTGCTAGAAATATTGCAAGAAACTTTATGAAGGTAATATCTACTCTATGTGTTTCATAATATAAGATGTTTTAGCTTTCCACCCTTTTCAGAAACGGAGGGAGTAATATGCTACTGCAGCTTTGTGGGATGTTATTTGCTAAAAAAAAGCTGGTATCCTTAAATGTCTGAAGATGTACTTTTTGATAGCCATGCCAAAAGGAAATATAAGACTACTTTACAATTTTCAGAGACAACCTTTTCTTCTAGGAATGGCGAAAATTGTAGCGTTTCTTTGGACCGAAAACAGCTAGTTGCACATGAGCACCGGTACTTTCGTTTATTTCAAAATTGGAAAACGCTATTTATGGGCTAATATACTCATATAATAAAAAATACGTTATATTTTGGGCTACACAAAAAAGAAAAAATCAGGATAAAATATGAGTTCTCTTTAGTACTTTATATATACAGCCATATTATTGCAGCCTAAAATATAATTTTTTTTTACCAAAACTTTGCACAAGTATCCAGAACATGTGTATCAAACTATACCATTTTCAAAACTTTGAAAACGGAGCTCAAGTGAGCCCGGGAGCCATGGAAATAAATGTTTATCTCGGATTTGACTTCAGCTAGGCCTACTGTCTATCCTTTAACCCTAATCCTAAATGGCCCAATAGGCCCATACCTTCATCACACGGCCCATAACGCATCTCCTCTTCAGTATAAATTCCCTTCCGCCTCCGCTCACGCACGCCGCCTCCAGAAACCCTAGCCTTCTCAGCCGCAGCGGCGCGCACCCCACTTCTTCCTTCCTGAAGAGAGCGGCCTCGTCGGCGAGAGGACAAGATGGCGACCGTCCCTCCGGCCGAAACCGCGGCCTCTACGGCTCGCACGGTGAAGGATGTGAACCCCCACGAGTTCGTCAAGGCCTACTCCGCCCACCTCAAGCGCTCCGGCAAGGTAAAACACCCAGCTCTTTCAGATCTGTCGCCATGGTCGTTTCCAGTAGGGTATTTGTTGGAGGATCGTTCCTATTTCGGGATCTTAGCGCCATCCCATGCACGCGAGATGTCGAGCGTATATTCTGTTCATTCCCAAATAAAATCTCAATACTCTACTTCGTTTGGGCCAACTATGAGCTTAGGGGTTCAATTTTCTAATATCGCGTCGGTTGTTGTTGCTTATCCAATTTCTGTGGATCGCGGTTGACTAGTCGTATCACGGTTAGCAAATAATGTACTTGGGTGTAAAATCGAGCGACCCGAGGAGGACACTTGTAAATATCATGCAAATAGGAAGTGGTGTTATGCTGCTCACGTGTTTATTCTGTTCAGTTTCTCATGCAAATGAGATTTGGGGTTATTTTGTTGCAGATTTACATCTACCAAGTCTATTTTTTTGTAACAGTACAAGTTTTGGTGTATGTCCACTCCAATTTGTGAATTTATTTGGCATGATCTTAGAGTTGGATGACAATAATATTCAGTTTATTTGTGTAAGAGTCATCTCTATTAAAGAGATTCTATTTAGGAAATATGTATGTTCACTTATTCTGTGTATGTTCAATTGTTCTTTGTGACGCAAATATGTTTGTATTGGAAGCATCTGAAGTTCCTTAGCATTTCAAATATCTCTGTTGAAGAGATTCTATTTAGGAATTAACAGTTTGAGTGGCTACCTACAGTGCTATAGTATATGGAATCTTCCTACATAATTTGGAGACAGACCCACTATTTGTATCTTGTTCATGGTTATGTTTTTACATAGTTTCGTGGATTTCTGGGGACTAACATAATACATGCTCATACAGATGGAACTTCCGGAGTGGGTTGACATTGTCAAGACTGCAAGGTTTAAGGAGCTCCCACCCTATGATGCTGACTGGTACTACATCAGGGCTGGTGAGTATACCTGTTTTGCCTTCCTCATCTATTATGTTTATGACCTATTTTTGCATTTCTCATCTACTATGTTTATGACCTGTTCTTCCTTTCTCATCTACTATATTTATTCACAAGTGTAATTGATGTACCAGACATATGTTTAATTATGATCTGACATTCCATGTTGTCACAGCCTCGATGGCAAGGAAGATCTACCTGAGACAGGGAATTGGGATCGGTGGCTTCCAGAAGATCTATGGTGGACGCCAAAGGAATGGGTCACGCCCCCCACATTTCTGCAAGAGCAGTGGTGCTGTGTCCCGCAACATCCTCCAGGAGTTGCAGAAGATGGGCATTGTGGATGTTGACCCCAAGGGGTAATGCTTCTGCTTTTGTGCTTTCTTGTGTTGGGCCATTGTTAATTCTATTGCTATGAACTGTTGTTTGCTTATCTTGTTTTTGGAATTTTGTCTGTTGTAGTGGAAGGCTCATCACCTCCCAGGGAAGGCGTGATCTTGACCAGGTTGCTGGAACTGTCCCTGCCGAGTTCTGAGCAGTTGAAATCCCCTTCAATGGAATCATGTCCGGTAGTGAATTGGCTACAGTTTTTGAACCCTGTGTTTGTTATCCAAGAATTTGAAGTAGCATGCATCCAGTTTCTGGTGCAATGTGGTATTGTCTGAGTTTCTAAATTACCTGCCAGTTCTTCTGGGACAATCTTATGATTTTGAACTCCTGTGGTGAAGTTTGAATCTTTTGCCTTACCGTGAATGTGACTTATGAAATTGTTAGCGTACTATATAATATTTGTCCGGTCTTGGGTATGAGTTTCGTCTGTTGGTTTGAAATGTGCTTTTTATCTAATTGAACAAAAAATTAAGAAATAGTATAGGAAGTTTGCCACATGGCTTAGTGTAGTTTTCTTACTCCCTCTGTCTCAAAATAAGTGATGTGGGTTTGTCTAGATTTGGATGTATCTAGACATGTTTTAGTATATAGATATCTAGAAACCTAGATAAACTCAAGTCACTTATTTTGGGACAGAGAGAGTACTTTATTTCTGACTAATATTTGACGAAGAATTTCAAGTATGCAAAATTTTATTATGAATCTCGAATCCCACTAAATTTGATTAATAATTTCCAAGCCCAGAAATTTCGACGGGAGTCCTTTTTTTTTAGGGGAACATGTACTCTTTATTGATCCATAATCATAATGTCATTACAAAGCGCCTCGACCCATGCCACACAATTAGCCGAAGAAATACAATCTCTAGCTAAGTGATGAGCAGCAACATTGAGTCCGCGGGGAACATGACAAAACTCTCAGAGCGGTTCAGTAGATTAGACTTAATGCGTTGTATTATTGATAGGCAATCAGAGGCAACGTTGATCTTGGGGAAGCCTTCTTCCTGAGCAAACAAGATGGCCTTTCGGATTGCCGGAGTTTCTGCCACATCATCCGAAAGCTCAGCATGAGCAGCCACACCCAAATGGTCTCTCGATACGATGCTAGCTCCCATCTGCCTAGAAGCCGAGAATGTGGTTGGCTAGCGGTTCGTAAAGATGAACAAGGATCATATCAATATATGCATTTACCAAGGATCATATCAATATATGCATTTACCTTGGCAGTAAAGATGAATAAGGATCATATCAATATATGCATTTACCTTGGCAGCTAATGAAGTCGGATGCATCAAATTCTCCTCCTCGCTTTATTCCTTGCATCCCAAATATCCGAGCATCGATCGTAGTGATCTAACTATCCGAGCAGCGGCTCAAGGCTTCAACACCAAGTTCTTGGGGATATAAAGGAGCTCCTCTTTAGGTGAACTTCGTGGTTAGATTTAACTGCTTTCCAGACTGCTTCGGCAAACTGACAGGAAAGCAGGGCATGGTCAACAGTCTCGTAATGGTTACAGAAAACACATGCTGTCGATCCGGTATGTGTCGCTTCTGAAGCTGATGACCGCACGGGAGGCAATCATGGGCAAATCTCCAAAGAGTGATAATCATCTTGCCAGGAGCTTTATTCGCCCAGAGCCTTTTCCAAAGTTTGGAGTCGGCAGAGTCCAATGCTGTCGAAGAAGCACCCTGGCCAATGCTGCTACGATCAACAGTGAAGCGGTCTTCACGAGCAAGATGATATGCAGACTTCACTATATACTGTCCAAAGCGGGCATGAGGCCAGGACGCATAATCTTCACCACCATGCCGGCTAATGGGAATCTGAAGAATGCAATTAGCAGTGGCTTCATCAAAAAGGGTATGGACAAGCTCCACATCCCACACTTTAATATCTTCTAGGATCAACGAGTCCACTCTCTCATTATGAGGAATAGCAATAAGCGGTCGCATCATGTAAGGTTTAATCCCGGTGATCCACTCATCCGTCATGATCCTGGTTCTAGCACCATCTCCAATGCCCCCACTGAAGCCCTTTCCTAAGAAGTTTCATACCAAACTGAATACTACGCCAGGTATACGAAGAGGATCGAGGTTGTGGCACCTCAAGAACATCATAGTCTGGGAAATACCGTGCCTTCAGCACACATGCACAGAGGGAGTGAGGTTCATTAATTAGTCTCCAGCACCGATGCCCAAGCATGGCCTGATTAAAAAGTGACATGTCTCTGAAACCCAGACCACCCAAAGCTTTCGGCGTCGAGAGCCACTCCCACGAGCGCCAATGCAGTTTCTTCTTACCATCCTTCATTCCCCACCATTGATTAGCAATCGATTTCTGCATGGAAACACATGTGGACATAGGTAATTGAAAGCAGCTCATAACATGTGTCGGTATTGCTTGTACTACAGACTTGAGCAGAATTTCGTTACCCTTCCTCGATAGTGGGCGATTGGCGTTGCCATTCATGTGTTGCCACATGCGGTTGAATAGGTACCCGAAGGATCGGACAGGAGACCGGCCGACCTCCGTAGGCATACCAAGAGAAGACTATTGTAGTGTTTCAGATAGGATGTTCAGCCTTTGCTTCACCATGTTCTTGATAGCTTCGGGACAGTGTGAACCAAAGAAAACTGATGACTTGTTGAGGTTGATTTTTTGACCTGAACCTTCACAATATGTTACCAAGGTTCTCTCGAGAGCATTCACACTTCTTTCATCACTGCGGGCTAAGAAAATGCTGTCGTCCACAAACAGTAAATGTGATATAGGGGGACCAGTTCTACCATTACATAGGCCTTTTAGCTCGCCCTGGTCCGCCCACTGTTGCAGAAGACAAGATAATCCTTCCCTGCAGAGAAGAAAGAGGTAGGGGCTTATTGGGTCTCCTTGCCTGATGCCCCTAGATGGGATCACCGGCACAGTAAGCTCTCCGTTGACACGCACCGCATATCTAACTAAAGTGACACAGCACCTCATCATTGTGTCAATCCATGCCGGATCAAAACCCAGCTTTTGGAGACAGCCCGATAGGTAGTTCTATTCCACTCTATCATAGGATTTCATCATGTCAACTTTGAGAGCAAAGAAAGATCGTTTCACTCGTTGTTGTCTGATAGTATGGAGGCATTCATAAGCAATGAGAGCATTGTCGGTAATTAAGCGTCCTGGGACAAACACGCTCTGGTTTTCAAACACAACAAATGGCAGAGTCAGCTTTAAGCGATTAGCTAGGACTTTGGATGCTATCTTGTACATCACATTACATAAGCTGATGGGGCGGAAGTTATTCAGCTGATAAGGATTTGTTACCTTTGGAATCAACACAATGATTGAATCACAGAAATCCTCCGGTAGGGAACCTCCATGCAAAAAGCTCCTGATAGCCTGACACACTTCCGCCTCCAGAAAATCCCAATGGTTTTGATAGAAGAGCGTTGGGAAACCATCGGGCCCCGGAGCCTTCGTCGGCCCCATTTGGAAAAGGGCTGCCTTAATCTCCTCATTTGTGTACTCCTTAGTTAAGTCTGCATTCATAACATCTGATACTTTGCGAGGAATGGAGTCAAGGATAGCATCGGAGGATAAGGTGGGTTCAGATGTAAATAGGTACCCATAGAAATCCTGAACCATACCTTTTATTCCTTCTTGATCATCACAACAAGAACCATCATCACGTCTTAGGCTTTTATTCCTATTTGCTCGCTTGCGTGCAGTAGCTTTTGCGTAAAAGAAACCCGTGTTTTGATCACCGTCACGTAACCAATCCACTCTATACCGCTGGCGGGCCATAACCTCCTCCCGCTCGAACATTTCATAGAGATCCATCTCGAGTGTGCGTGTTTTCTCATGGTTCGCATCAAAAGCGGACATCCGTAAATGCTTCAGGCGACGTTCTAGCTTCCGGGTCCTATTACGCACCACTCCAAAGGACTCATGGCTCCATGCTTGTAGTGTCCCCACAACCCGTTGGAGAGTAGCCCAGGTTGAGTGTAATGAGTGGATACCATTAGCACTCTCAGCCTAGGCTTTCTCGAACACCTCTTTATAATCAGGAGCTCGCAACCACGCGGCTTCAAAGCGAAAACCAGTCTGGACCGGAGTTTTCAGGCACATGTCACTTAATCTTGATAGCTTGATCAGGATAGCCAGATAGTCGGAAGTAGTAGTAATAAGATTCTCAACAGTACAATAATCAAAGAGGGTCGAGAAAACATCATTAGCTAGGGCTCGGTCCAGCCGTACTTTCACATGATTCTCAGCAGATTGTCTATTGTTCCAAGTATATTTGGGTCCAGTGAAGCCCAGATCAACCAGACCGCAGTCATCAATACAATCGCGGAACAAGGCCATCTGCGTGTCAGGTCTGTTACGTACACCCAGGTGTTCGTCGTGAGTAAGTACCTCATTAAAATCTCCACAACATAGCCAGGGACCATTCCACTCCGACCTTAAGCGACGAAGAAGGTCCCAGAACACGTGACGTTGATCTCTCCTTGGTTCCCCATACACAAAGGTTGCCCACCACATCTCTTCATTCTCCAGAGATATGGCCACATCAGTATGATGATTATTGAAGCCTTTAAGCTTGACCGTGCACTGTGGCAACCAGAATAACGCAAGGCCCCCACTGAGCCCAACGCTACTAACAGCGAAACTTTCAGCATAGCCCAAAGACCACATAAATTTTTGAGCTTTAGTATCTTTCATCTTCGTCTCGCAAAGGAAGAGGAAAGAGGGTCGATAAGTCCGCACAAGATAGCGGAGATCGCCAACCACCGAGTCCGACCCAAGTCATCGGCAGTTCCAACACATTAGACTCATTGTGTCTGGCGGGACTGCTCCGCAGTCTCCGCCGGATCCCCCGATCAAGGTTTCTTGTTTGCTGTTGTGTCTGAGTCTGCCACCAGGTCATCTCCACCATCAAATGTGGCCCGGTTGACGGTGGATGCCAATATCATGGCCCCTGCGGGCACTTCAGTAGAAGGGGTCACACCATCAGCCATGGCAGGTGCCATCGATTTCTTTGGTTTGTATTCCTTGCATTTCTGACCAGTGATACGAGTATTGTTTCCCTTCACCATTGTTGCAGCATCACCACTTGTGTCTCTTTGTTTGCGCTGTCGTGATTTAGCTTGAGGTTTGGCCGGCGAGTTAACCTCACTTGCCTCTTCCTTATCTTTCTGATTTGTAGCAGGCGAGCCTTTCGTCTGCTCCTTCGGGGCACTACGGCCCTGACTCTGCCTAGAGTATTGATCACTCGTGAAAGACCCTTGGCCAGAAAAGGTCCCAGATGTCTTCTTCTTGCGATCATCTGGCACACTCAAGTGGGACCCATGGTATGATAAGAAACCCTCTGTATACCTTTCAGCTGGAGTCGGATAGGTTGTCGATGAGTGGCCCAACAGACCGCAGGAGAAGCAACAAGTTGGGAGCCGCTCATACATGATAGTGAAGTAATCAGTCGCCTGTCTTTTTTGAGAGAAAACAGAGACACATCGCATCAGAGGTGTAGTCACATCAATACTGGCACGAAAATGCAGATACTCCCCCCATGCTCTTCCTTTGTCATCCACGTCCATCTTCTCCACCTTACCCACACGTCCAGCAAGCTCCTCTCCTCGCTGATCATTCATGAGGGTGAATGGAAGATTGAGAATACGAACCTAGATGGACATCTTCTTGAACGTGTACTCCGACGGCTTTAGACTGGAGTCAAAATCATTAAGCAATACATCATGGGTACCCACAGTCCAAGGAGAGCCGTCCTTAACTCGAAGTTTGTCTGCTTTGTTCACAAATTCTGCCATGAATATGTTCCTGCCCATAGATCGCATCTCTAATCCTATAGGATTGCCCCACGCGGAGCGAAGAGCGGATATGATCGTTGAGATGTGGAGAGGGTTGGGCGCTATAACTTTACCGATAATGGCCCACTCAGGGCAGCCAAGATTGTCGCCGCCTTCATCATCGAGAATGAAGGCCTCAGGCTCTTGAGATGTGAGGCGGAGCTTGCCAAACATCTCCGCCACGCTGTCGCCCGACGTCGCGTCAGTTGCCGAGGAACTCGACGACGCCTTGTGTTTGGGCAGATTGCCACTGGCGGTCGCCAGATCCCGGACCGGATTGACCCAGCCGGAAGACGGTTTCTCCGATGCTGGTCCCTTCCCATTCATGGCGTCGCGCAGGGATCCGAGAGGACCGGGGGCGCAACACCAACAAGATGGTAGGGGAGGATCGGAGGAGAGGGTGGTTTAGGACGAAGGTGTTCGCTGTCACCAGAAGGGGGTCAGAGGTCTGGGATCGCCGGAGCACAAGGAAACCCTAGAAAATGACCTATAAGCATTAGTATAAATAATGATGATGGGAGTAGTGCTGGGACCTTTTTGCTTCCCAGGTTTTGTGTGTTTTGTTGCCAAAGTAAGGTTTTTTAATCCATTACTGTACTATAGCATGTGTACGATAAAAAAATTCATGCCAAAGAGTTCCTACAATGTGACCAAATGGCCATGCCTATGCACGAATCATCCCAATCTTCCTCACGCTTCATTGGCATGGTGAGCCATACCCGAACACACTCCTGACGTATATGAATGAAGTTATCAAGAGTGGATTATTTGGACGAATTTGAGTAATCCCTATTTGAATTTGCGATTTGAGAAGTATTCCGTCGCTCATAATTTGAACTTTTGATGTCATTTCCTAAAATTCTTAGCTCTTGATCCTACTTTATCTCACCCAAACCATAATGCTGTATTTGGATGCACTGAATTGTGGCTTGGATTTGAATTGTCGTCGAATTTGAAATCCAAGATGGAAAGGTAATGACTCATTATGAATTATGTTGCTTGGGTGTGTTTAGAATTTGCTGTTGGAATCAGATGGTGGTACCCAATTTCAATTCTTGTTTGAATGTAGAAACTATGAAATTGAACATTTTGTTAAGTTTGAACAGTGTAAACAAGAATATTTTGTTGAGTATTACAGTACTAGTGTCACACATTAGTCCAGTCTATTTCATTGATAGTTCAAAGATAATAGACACATACGGTACTTGATTTGGCATGAAACAGTTTATACTCGCAGAAACCAGAGAAGAAGATGTCGGTAACCCAAATAACATGGAAAGCTATGCGTAAGGATAAGGATAGAGATAGTTACATGATCAGCTTACAAACATATTCTTTGAAACAGCAAGGACATCAGTGAAAGCCTGACATGGACTCTGTACTATGTATATATAGTTCCCTGTTAATTTACAACTCTTGCAATCGCTAACTCTGCGCTAGGAACAAGAGGAAAGACTTTAGAGCATCTCTAGCAGATACCTCATTCTGCGGTGCTACAAAACATGGATGTGGTGTACCAAAACCATTTTTTGGCGAAAAAAGTTGGCGCGGAACATATAGCGCATGCGTACCACAAAACATAATAGTAGTATAACATAATGCATGTATCGTCAATTCATCAAATAAATCAATGTTCAAGAATTACAAATCAATAGATTAAAACAATAGTTGAAAATTGGGAGTTCTTTCAAAGATGGTTTAATTACAAATGGAAACAAATGAAATCAACAGGAATTCTTCCCATGCAAGGATGATATATTGCAAATGTATCTATAATTTTTGATGTTCCATGCTGGGTTTTATGCATTTCTTGTGTTTTGTTCCAACTTTGAAGTACTTTTCATATGATTTCTTGGACTAACCTATTAACAAGTGCCACAGTGCCAGTTGCCTGTTTTCTGCTGTTTTTGGTTCCAAGAAAATCAGAAAATCAATATTCTCGGAATTGGACCGGACAAAAGCCAAAGTTGATATTTTCCTGAAAGACTCACGGAGCCAGAAGAAGAGTCGGAGAGGGGCCACAGGGTGGCCACACCACCCCATGGCACGGGTCCCCCCAGGCCGCGCCAGGGCATGGTGTGGGCCCCCTGGCCGCCCACCGACCTTGCATCCTTCGCCTATAAGAGCCTCCCGATACCAAAACCCTAAAAAGTCAAGCCTCCAGCCACGAAAAGTTCCGCAGCGCCGCCGCCACCGAAGGGGAGATTCGGGGGACAGAAAGTCTCTGTTCCGGCACCCTGCCGGGACGGGGAAGTGCCCCCGGGGCCATCTTCATCGATCTCCACCACCATCTCCATCACCGTTGCTGATTCCCATGATGAGGAGGGAGTAGTTCTCTCTCGAGGCTAAGGGTTCTACCGGTAGCTATGTGTTCATCTCTCTCTCTATGCATGATCTTATTGAGATCATGAGCTTGTAATCTATAGATCTATTCTGCTACTCAAGTGCTTTAATGAATCTCTGCTCTCCCCATGTGTGTGAAAGTGACAGCGTGCTCACCATGGTGGCACTTAAGCTAGAGATTACAAATACTTGTTATGAGTTATATTTGGAGTTGGATGTCTTTATGAAATTGTGGTGTTTGTTGGACTCATCTAGTACTCAAGGTGACAGTGTGGGGGTTTTCTAGATGGGAAAGGTTTACTTTGAGATGTGCTGTTATAGCCCTACCATGGATTAGAGTGTTCAACCGGAGAGTAGTTAAGAGTAGTATCATAAAGAGAATATATTTATATGAGAGTGTTCACTAGTGAAAGTATGATCACTAGTCAATGTCTAAGCATTGAAACACCGTTTTCTACTAGATCTGTTACATGTTTGCTTGCTTCCATCTTTATTTTAGTTTGCTTTTAGTCTCTTCGACACCATCAAGCTATTTTCTATCACCATTACCACTTATAATTATCCATACCACTTGTATTTCACTATCTCTTCGCCGAACTAGTGCACCTATACACCTGACAAGTGTATTGGGTGTGTTGGGGACAGAAGAGACTTCTTGTATCTTGATTACAGGGTTGCTTGAGAGGGAATACCTTTGACCACTACCTCCCTGAGTTCGATAAACCTTGGGTAATCCAATTAAGGGAAATTTTCTGCTGTTCTACAAACCTCTGCACTTGGAGGCCCAACAACTGTCTACAAGAATAGAAGTGCGTAGACATCAAAGGACCATCAGTGGGCAATAAGATCTTGACGGAGCTAGGAATGCTGCGTTTTGTTTTCAATCTGCCGGTAGGTTTCAACAAATGCTTCGATTTTGTCTAGGTTTCCTCTAGGCTTGACCCAACAACCAACATTGTCATGCTCCAAGCGCAACCTCTTGTCCTTCTCGTTCTCAACGATCATGTAGTGAAGAATGACACATGCTGTCATGATGTTGTCGCAGTGCAGGAGCATGGGGCGGTGATGGAGACGCCGCTGATAACTCTATAGCGGTGATGGCGCGCAGCGGGCAGCACGGGTCAGAGGCGGTGCACAAAGGGACGAACACAGTCGTTTGGAACGGGACGGATCTGGCGGTGGCGGCGGAGGAAGGGGCGGACGCAGATTCTCTCACGGGCGTCCTAAATCTTCAGCGCGTGTCACCTAGCCAGCGGATGCGGGGAGCGGCAAACAGGACTCGAGAAACCATAGATATGTGGGAAGCTACAAAATATTTTCAGATGCAGAACGATGTGCACCATCTAGAAAAGCCTTTTTGCCTTGCACCGCGAAGCGCGGTTATTTTGCGGTTTCACGCGGGATGCGGTATCTGCTAGAGATGCTCTTAGTTGTTTCCAGTTTCAGAATATGCGCTAGGGACCTTCCAGCTGTCCTCAGTGAGTGCATCATGCAGCAGAGTGTTCTCCACATCAATATCAACTGACGAGGGTAGAACAACATCAAGAACAACAACTTGGGCAACCGCTAGTTTAACAAATTCAGAACTAGGGACAGTAAAACAGAATCAACCTCAGCAGTGGCATCGACCAAGCTTGTAGTAGTAGAGGAAGGGGAGAGAGCGTGGATAGGGTTCCCGCAGTTCCGGTCCTGCCGTTGTTTGCCCTCCTGCCACCATCACCCCTCCATGTCCGTTCGACTATAGGGTTAGGGCATGCAGAGAGGAAGGTGATGGGGCGTCGTCAGACCCACGGGAAGGGGTGAGGGAGGACGACGGGGACGAGGAGGGAGGAGGGCGGGGCTTACCGGCGTCGCTAAGATGGTGCCGTCACCGCTCTCCCGAGTCCCAGCGTGGTTCTGTCTTTCTTGACTTCTCGGGAACGAAAGGGTATGCAAGTGCTCAATACTGAAATGATACTGAGCTCTCTACGTCTGAATTGGATCACACGGGAGGACTGGTCGCATGCGGGTGTGTGGAATTGAGGCCTCGTTCACAGGCCCAATTACCATGATCGCACGGGGGTGCGTGGAATTAAGGCCTAGTTCACAGACTCAATTACCATGACAAACGAAACAACTGAATTAGGTGTCTAATTCCAATTCCCTCATTTTAGACTCAATTCTATGCATCCAAATAGAGCATAAGGTTTTTGTTCTTCAATTCCAAAATCGAGCATGACTAGACGGAAAACATAGACTCTGCTGTATGATAGGGCATGCTGTAAAAAATAGCGATATTTGATTGTTGATTAGAAGGCGCACACACACTTCCTAAATCAAGTTCATAATATTATTATATGGAAGCAAATGAAAAGGGGAGTAAGTGCTAAAACATTATGACAACCCCATAGAGATTTTCTTAACACCGTATGCATTTCATGTAACACGGTGCAACCGTGCAACTAGATTCTGGAGATATGTTTCAGATGGTGATGGTGTGATCATCGTCATATGCTCCCGCCTCTTATCAATATAGTAGTGCCATAGAGGGTGAGCAACATTTCGTGCATGCGATTCATCTCACTGACAAGGGTTTGGGATCTAGTTTTCTGCAGCCTGTTTGGTAGCTTGCATGGATTTTGGAGCTCCCTAGGGCAGCCCTTAGCAGGCCACAAAGAAACAAATGTCATTTTTTTCTCTTATTTGGCTGCCCACAAATTTTCAGCTTTCATGAGTAGAAAACAAGAGCTAGCGTTTGGTTGTCTTCCATCGATTTGGCTGTCACATGAGCATTCGTTAACAAGTACATCTAACAATCATTAACACGCATACGTAAACACAACCTAGTACAAGTTCATTCAGGCTACTGCAATTGTCGACGCGACACTTGTTGCGGCAGTGTCGGCGATGGAGGGTGGCGCGGTACTAGAGAACATGGCGGCGGCGAGTTGTAGCAGTTCTTCCACCTGCATAACCCGGGTTTTGACCATGCCTTCTTCTTCAACCTCATATACATGTTGGGAGAGCTACATATGGTGGAAAATATTATCAACTTTGACCATGATTTTGAGAAGATGCAGTTCATGATACTAGGTGGTGATGGTCGAAATTGAACCCCATTATCGAAGTACATTTTTTCATGTAGAGCTTCTTGTAAAACGAAGCATGGTTATGCCGATTGCAAAAGATTAGGGAGAGTATGTTTGAGAGAGAAGAAAGAACTAGTTCATCCTCAACCTCATGTACAAATTGAGAAGTTACATTAAATTGAGAAGCTATCGAGAAATTCCTCTATCTCCACCAAAACAAAAACTTACAACACAAGGGTTGTGAGGAACATCGAGATCAACCTACTCCTCAAAGGAAATTTTGAAGGTCAACCATATGCGATGAATTTGAGGAAAGTCGTCCCAAAAAACTCCAAACAAGAACTCGAGATTTGGAAGATAGAGTTGGCAAAAGTCGAATCCGGTTATCAAAAAAGAACACCCTCAAGCGTATCCTTTTCATGTAGAGCTTATTTTAAATCGGATCATATTTGTGCTAATTAGAAGTGGTTATAGATCGACATCATTAGAAAGGAGTCTCTCTTATCCACTCGTGCAGGATGCCCTACTTTAACAAGCGAACTGCCGATTCGGTAGATTCCCAGTGAGCCTGCCCCAACGCTAATTTAGGTTTCGTACATGCCACAATACCAAACCGGCCTAGGCATCGAATCATGCCTTTTTCTTCTTCCCACGGCCAGGCCTGAGGTGCTCCAGCCTACCAAACTTGTCCTTGGGATCAGGTGGTTCGGGCCAAGAAAAGCACACAGGCGAAAAGTCAGGCCCGTGCTCGGGAAAAGGCCCGAAAACTATATGGGCCGGGCTCTTCATTATTTCGCTTTTTCAGGCTGCCCAAGCCCAGCCTGGCCCAGCCATTGGACGGAAAATCCAGGCCCAACCATGCCCATGGATACTCGCTAGCCCAGCAGCTCGCGTTGGAGTCTAGTGGTTCTAATAAATGGAACATGTTGCATCCATTGCATTTGTCCATGTGTACTATACCGGGAATTCATATCCAATATAAAGACCTCAACAACCGTGCATGACTTGTCTTTGGAAATGCATATCGCTGCTCACTTTTTTTTTTGAAATTCCCGATCTATTAATAATCATCAACAACAGTATAAAGAGTCCTAAAAATAATACATTACAAATAAGTCATTAGACCACCTAGCGACGACTACAAACACTGGCACGAGCCGAAGGCGCGCCGCCGTCCTCGCCCCTCCATCACCGAAGTCAGGCAAAGCTTGTCGTTGTAGAGCTTATTGTAGTAGACAGACGGGAAGTCGTCGTGCTAAGGTCCCAAAGGACCAGCGCACCAGAGTAACAACCATCGCCGAAGATGAACAACGTAGATCAGAAGAGACTGACCTCAAAACACACGTACGAAAAACGACCAGATGCCAAGGAACCTGTCGGACACATGACTTCACGCGCCCTCCGCTGATGCTAAACGCACCACCAGAGCGAGAATAGTGCGGGAAGGACCTTATTCTAACCTCAGGACGTAGCCGCCGCCTCAACATCCTGAAGAAGACACTGAAAATAGTCTAAAAAAAACATTAAAATCTTCCGCCGACGAGAGGCCGTGGTCCGCCACGCCTCCAAGCCCTAAGGCCGCCGGAGACGGGACGGACCGGTGGCGTCGCCGGCGGAGGGAAGGAAAACCCTAGATGGGTTTGCTGCCGCCGCCTCCTTCTCCTGGAGAGCTCACGTAGCCTACCGGTTCGGTTTATCTACCTCGCTGCTCACTTTCCAATGCATAGGAAATAGGATATACATTGCTTTCAACGTGTGAATGGGTGACTATATATTAATTAAATACTAGATGACTGACAAATGGCCATCTCCCTTCATACCGGTGGTCAGGATGACTATTGGGAAGTTGGAGTCAACAGACGAAGACAATCATGTCTTGTGATAAATCCTGTACGGTTTAGTTGGACTGGGTAAGCAAGCTAATAATTCAATTTTTGGCCCTTATAAATTGACAACTTCCACATGCTGAACGAGACAATAATGCTGACATATAAATGTACAACAGTTTAGTGATTATTCACACAAATAATTAACCGAACTATCTAAAAAAAAATCAAGAAAAAGGAGATTATATCAAAAGTAGGATTGTGAGAAAGAGTTTGCTGTGTTTTAAAAGTTAACTTAGTGTTTTTTAAAAAAATCAACATACATTGATAGTACCTATATGTGGGATTACAGGTTGTCTGCTTCGCAACCCCATCAAGAAGTGATCGCTCCAACGGGTAACCATAAATTAGATACGCCTATGTCTTCCTCGCAGTGGAGAAATAAAAATTCTATCCAGTCAAATGGAAGAGGAGCTTTTTTTTTGATAATTTAATGGGAAAAGAGCTTTATTTACGAGGTAAGGAAAATGTATAAAAGCAGGATAAAAAGTGTCAGATCTAGTCAACTGAAAGAGGAAGTCTTCACTCAAACCTGGCAAGTGGTGCGCCTGGCACCCTCATCAATCCGTTCCCTCGTATTTCCTCTAGGATTCTCTCCTTTTTATTTCATTTTTCCTGTTAGGTTTTTCTCTCATTTATTTTCATTTCGTCCTCCCCCAGCGCTGCCAGCCCAGCCAACTTCCCCTCCCGAAGGAAGCGCCCCTCTCGATCTCCTCCCCCAACCCACTGGCGGCGGCTGCGGCGAGCTCCCACGGCGCCACCGCTGACCGGTAAGCGAACCGCATCCTCCTCTCCACCCTCCCGCTCGATTCCTCCTGTGAGGATCGGATCCTCTCGGTCTAAAAGCCAGATCCATCCGGCCTGCTAATTCCTCAATTATTGGTCCCCGACTTATCCGTATCACTTCCCCTGAAATCTAATTTGGGACAAAATCCTTGTTATAGGTCTCGATTTCTATTCATCACTCCGGTTGTTGACTGACCGGCCGATCGTGGCGCCGATGGGAGGGCGGTCACGGTGGTGACCCTTGGGGAGTTCTTGGTTCACTCCTCGCTGCGATGGCTTCGAAGGCGGTTGCTGAAATAGTCGCCGACAAGCAATGCGCTAAAGACGTCGCCGAGTCCTCCGAGGCCGCGCCTTCTAGGAGGCAGCCCGAGGAGCAAATTGGTGGAGCGAGCAAATCGGGGCCTCCTTCGCCAAGAGCTGTTCTGCCGGGTGACGTAGCCACATCCAGTGGAGTGAAAGAAGACGATAAAGGTTGCAGTTCCGTCGACGGCTCTGTGAAACTGGACGACGATGAGGACGCCGAGAAGAACTCGATGCGAGGGAGCGTCAAGGATAGCTCGGTCTCTGCCAAGTTCAGCGACGGGACGAGCAGCCTGACGAAGGCGAGCGGGAGCACCAAGGTCAGCGGCGGCAACGCTGATTTCGTCCCGAGCGGGAAGAGCAGTCTTTACCGGGCCAGCGCCGGCAGCGATGTGAGCGATGACAGCACCTGCAGCAGCATATGCAGCAGCGCCAGCAAGCCTCACAAGTCGAACGATTCGAGGTGGGAAGCGATCCAGGCGGTCCGGACCAAAGAAGGTTCGCTAGGACTGAGCCATTTCAGGCTGCTTAAGAGGCTTGGCTGTGGCGACATTGGCAGCGTCTATTTGTCGGAGCTTAGTGGCACCAAATGCTACTTCGCTATGAAGATTATGGACAAGGCGTCTCTAGCTGGCCGCAAAAAGCTTCTCAGAGCCCAGACTGAAAGGGAGATACTGCAGTGCTTGGACCATCCTTTTCTTCCAACTCTATACACCCACTTCGAGACGGATAAGTTCTCATGCTTGGTAATGGAGTTTTGCCCTGGAGGAGACCTCCATACCTTAAGGCAGAAGCAGCCTGGCAAGTTTTTTCCTGAACAAGCTGCCAAGTAAGTGCCTTCATTCTATGTTTTATTATATAAATGTTACTGCATCATTATCGACCACCATTCCTGTTTATTTCTTTTGTTATATAGCATCCGGTTGTGTACTAATACAAACCTTTAATCTATTTATTAGACAGGAGGATATCACTATCATCTCTCATATTTTGTTGGCCCTCTGTTTGTGTGTATACTATTTTGATAGCATTGATATGAATCTTGTAGATTGTAAAATCAAATTATTTTCAGGTTTCTTTGGTGGCTATTCTTAGGGTGTGTTTGCCGGTTTGGTCTGAGCCCAAGATTGGCTCACCAAACATTTGTCTGGCCAAGGTTTTGTTTACCCATGATGGCTAGTTTTGGCTTAAAAAAATAAAGTAGAGCTGGTAAGGAGCCATTGGCATGCTGACAAATTTGGCAACCATTCAAACAATGAACAAAGTTTTGGCCATAGCCAAAAAATTGATATATTTTTGCCACAGCCCAAACATACCAGCTCAGAAATGTTGAAAATCTGGAATTCTAATAACATACTTTTCAGAACGATTTCATATCTCAAAATCTTGAGGATCACAGAATCTGTAACTAGGTAGTCACATACTCCCTCTGTCCAAAAATGTAAGGCATATAAGCTTAGTCAAAAGTCAACATCTTCTAAGTTTGACTAAGTTTATACACAAAAATAGGACCATCTACAATACTAAATCAATATCAATAGATTCACAATAAAATATATTTTCTCAATGTGTCCATTCAATACTGTAGATGTTCACATTTGTGTATAAACTTGGCCAAACTTAGAAGATGTTGACTTTTGACTAAGCTTATATGCCTTACACTTTGGGATTACTAGCATTTATGACCACTATTCCTGCTTATTTATTTTGTTTTATGCAGTCCGGTTGTGTACTGATACAACGGTTAAGTACTTTGGATCTATTGAAAAATTGGTGTCAAATTATATCTTTGATCTATTTATTTAGACAAGATGATATCACCATCATCTCTAATACGTTTGTTTGTCCTCTACTTGTGTCTATACTATTTTGATAGCAGGGATATTGGCCTTTTAGATTGTAAAATCAAGTTCTCTCTTGTGGCTGTTCTTAGCTCATAAATAAATGTTTAAAATCTTGTTATTCAAATGTTGAATAATTGCTTTCGGTTTCATGGATAATATGATCCTATTGTTTGTATTTATTTTGAGGTTATCTTTTATTTTATTAAGTTAATCTGTACCATGCATTTTATTACTGTTAGCAAAGAATGTAGGACATTAGAATTGCTACTGTTGCTGGATTGAGTGTCATTTTGGAATTAGAAGAACATACTTTTCAGAACGATTTCATACCTTAAAATCACGAGGACTGCAAACTCTCTCGATAGTCACGTATTATTTGTCGTTGGCAGTAGATGTGTAAGCACTAGAAGTGGTAGACTGCTAGTGATGTTGTTAAACCAAATTATCTGGAGTGCCTCTAGTGGACATGCTTCTGTAAATTTCATCGCTCTTACTTGGAGGTTCTTAGATTAACGGGATTCTACCTGTCACCTCATTGATTAGGGTGTAATGATTTACCCTTTACCAACTCCTTTTCTGTGAATAGATTATCCCAGTGCTCAACTAAACTATGCATCCACGTTAGCATTTTCGCTTCTGAACATAAATGCTTTAACTACCTATATCATTGATCTGGAATCCCTAATCTATTAAAAAAATGATCGCACATCCATGTCAAATATCTAGTTACATAGGCCTTCAGGTGCATATCTATAGGGATTTTTATGTGATATGAAATATGATGTTGTAGCATTATTTGTGGCAATGCACTTGGAGTGAAACATTCGTCGGTTGGGTGTTTTGTTCACGAGAGTCTTGGCGTGTGTGGACTATTGAGTTTACTTTACCATCTTGGTTATGGAACTTTGACTCTGCTTTTTGTTTGTTCAGTCCATTTATCCGAGGTTGATTTGGAGAGTGAACATACCTGGCATACCTTTTATGGTGAAGACTTATCAATTGTATGAATAAGGGCATATGCAATTTTAGAGTAAATTCTGCTTTTACCCCTTAGTTTGTCATTTGTGACAACAATTACCCCCATTTAACAGAAATTTTGGTTACCCATTTAGTGAAACCTGTGCCATATTTTACCCCTTTGAAGATTTGGAATCGTTCTGCCAGGCGGGATCCTGTCATCACGTATACGTGGAGTGCCAAACTGGAGGCGTGTTTTCTTCTTTGGTCTCTTCCAGCGTTCACCCTCTAGGGAGTTTCTTAATGTGTATCGTCATGGGAAACAGCCTCTCCCCATGCATTCACCTCTGACGGCAAACGCTGATCTGCTGGAGCACACACATACATAGTTCGTCACTCCTAATTGCCTGCTTCTCCTCTCCCGTCTGCCCAGACAGCAGCCCAGGCATCGCGGCCAAAGCTCAGGGATGGAGCCAGCATGTGAACTTGAGGGGGCCTAAATGGACAAAGTTAATGCCGTAAACTTCAGAAGGGGGGCGGATTTGACCAAATCACTAAGAAATAAGAGCTCTAATGGCTAGAGTTGTTCCGAAATCTGAACCATGGGAGTGGCCTACCCCCCCGTCCCCCCCGTCCCCGCTTGTCTCCGTCCCTGCCAAAGCGCAAGTGCTCACCACTGCATGCAGTAGGTGTCAGCATTTGGATCGATTCGTGAAGCACCAACACACGGATGTGTAAATAGCCGATAGTACTTGTACGTAGCTAGCTAGCCGAAGCAGTTTGATTGATCTTGAATCAGCAGTGCACAGCTTTCCGTATCCTGATCGATTAGAAAAACTCACATGAAACCAAAACACAAGAAAATTTGACAGAGGAAATTTTAGGACACGACTTATTGTTTTCTTGGTTCTTTCTGCTTATGAAGCTGGCTAGCAGACCCAGCAACGGGGTAATCCTTTGTCGAGTTCGATGTGAATGTATGCGCATTGTCTTCGACCATCAATTGATTAATGTCCATGATTTGATTGAGAGTTATGGGGAGCAAGTCGCGAATGCCAGAACAAAATACTTCTTTGATGTGATGCGGTACGTCACAGGTCACATAGACCTGATGACCGGTCTCAATCTGACTTAATGCTAAAAGGGGTAAAATCTGGCACATGTATTCTTAAATGGTGTAAGCAGGATGAATTCTTGTTAAATGAGGTAATTGTTGTCACACATGACAAACTAAAAGGTAAAAGATGGAATTAACTCGAAGCTTTATCATCAAACATAAATAACTCCTTCAGCATATCTGGATCATTTTTGTTCCGCTATCAAATTCTTACATCATCTGTGTTCACTTTTTTTTTTACTGTTTGGGGGAGTTACTTCTGTACCCACGTAGATTACTTCAGTTTAGTTTACCTGCTGTTTATATGTTAGTCACTTGTGCAACTGAATTTGACATTGGATACCAATATACACACGTGAAGAAATATCCTCTATAAGTTGCCACTGGTACTTAGGATTTCGTGCAGCACATATTTTCAGCGATGTACATAACATATCTCTATCATGTAATTGTTGTAGGTACCAGCACACTCTGTTAACTGTGAGAACTCATGTTATCTTTAAAATATGTGTGCAGGTTTTATGTAGCAGAGGTGCTTCTTGCTCTAGAATACCTACACATGCTCGGTATCATATATCGGGACCTCAAGCCAGAGAATGTTCTGGTGAGAGAAGATGGCCACATCATGCTGTCGGATTTTGATTTGTCCCTCCGCTGTGATGTGAGCCCTACCCTTCTTAAATCGTCGAACCCTGGTGTAGATCCTAATCAGAAGGGCAATCAAGCTTATTGTGTACAGCCAGTCTGCATTGAGCCAGCCTGTATCCAACCCGCTTGTGTTACGACAACCACATGCTTCACACCTCGCTTTTTCTCATCCAAGTCCAAGAGGGAGAAGAAGGAAAAGAAGGCAAAGGCAGACATTGCAAGTCAGGTCAGACCACTCCCTGAGCTTGTTGCAGAGCCCACAGATGCAAGGTCTATGTCATTTGTCGGCACCCATGAGTACTTGGCACCTGAGATTATAAAGGGCGAGGGGCATGGGAGCGCTGTGGACTGGTGGACTTTTGGCATATTCTTGTATGAACTTCTTTTCGGCAAGACTCCGTTCAAAGGTTCGGGGAACAGGGCAACACTGTTCAATGTTGTCGGACAGCCCCTCAGGTTCCCAGAATCACCTGTCGTGGGTTTTGCTGCGAGGGATCTTATACGGGGATTGCTCATCAAGGAGCCACAGCATCGATTGGCGTACAAGCGTGGAGCCACAGAAATAAAGCAGCACCCCTTCTTTGAAGGTGTTAACTGGGCATTGATAAGGTGTGCCACTCCTCCAGATATCCCCAAGCCAGTCGAGATCCCTCGGCCAGTGGCCTCAACAAGTCAAAAGGCAACACCATCAGCTGAGAAAGGTCCAGACAATTATCTTGAATTCGATTTCTTTTAGTGGATTCTTCTAAGACTATTTTATGTGCAAGCTGTAAAGTCCTTTTTTTTTCCAAGACATATTTCTGGTTTCTAATAACTTGATATGTAGATGGCATATGTTCCTAGTGCTATTCTTATGTTCCATTTGCAGTTCATTTCACCTCACTGATCACAGTGGATCTGTGGATGGGAGCCTCTATCAGGTGTATGTTGTAATATCCTTCATCAATTACTGAGAAGTAGGTTCTCTTCAATAACAAATAAGTGTTTACGTTCCATTTCCAACTTCGATTTCGGGAGCTATATTTGGTGTACTGGAAGGTGATGGCATATTGATGTGTTTACCGAAAAGAAGTAGTACCACCATAGGTTCTCCTGAAAATAGACTGAATTTCTTCAAGTTGCTGGTCCTGTGTCCAATAGGTCTGAAGTCCTTTCTTGATAACAGACTCATCCAAGGATGAAACCCATGGGAGCTAACAGATTCCCCAACATAAATAGACAGATATTGCAGTTCTAGCGATACTTGCTTGACATAATGTTCCTGTTCAGTTTGGATGTATAAAGTTTTTTTAGATAGGACACATAAAGTTGTTATGCTGCAACGAGTTACTTGCTAAACTGTTGATTGAATTTCCCTCAGGATCGTGTGAATGTTTGTTTTTGAGTCAGCACTTCAGTTAGAGTTCTCAGATGTCTTTCCTAACCACTACAAAGTACGAGTAAATATCAGTACGATGTTGAAGAATTACTACTGTTGGAGTTTGTTGACGTAGGAATTATGTCCTGGGGGCCGGACATCCATTTGGTTGTGCTTCTGGAGTACATATCTGCAGGTAGCGGAAATGATTAATGACACCGAGCTTCAAAGTGGTACGCACCAATCATGTGTATCCTAAAACCAATCCTGTACTGTTCTGTACGTATTGTGTTTCCCCACAAGTTATTGTGGAATGTTAAGCTGCCTCTAAAATTGAATACCTTTTCATGGCTAACCTTGGAAAACAGCTTAGAAAGAGGATGGAAATGTGACAAAAGTTGTGAATTTTGTGGGAAAGATGAATCTATTGATCGTCTGTTTTTTTAGAATATTCAGGAGTGAGATCGACCTGGAACATTTTAGAGCATGTTTTAAAAGATTTACTTGTGTCTCCGATAGTGTGCGATCCTCTTTGGTGCCTGGCTACCGGCTTTCAGGGGAGCTGCGCCCATATGGTTTGGAGTTTGGAATAAGACTGTTCGAGCAAGTAGCGAACAGGATCTTCAGATAATCTAGAGGGTTGGAGACCTGGGGTCCGATTGATTTCTGCAGTTTGAAGATGAAGTTCTCCTAGGATCTTGGCCTTTGCTATCTGTATCCTACTGTGATGTGTATGTGGCCGCTCAGCTTTCCCTTCGAGCCTTTCTGGGTGCTACTTTTGTCTCGGATTTTTTTTTGCTGAATGTTGCACAAGGACAAACTTTAGTAGCGAAGGAGGAGTACCGTTCTGTGCCCTCTTTTAGCTTCCCAATTAGCCCTCTATGTTTCAGTTTATGAAAAACCGAAGGTTTGTGATATTGGAAATCAGATGGGACATTCTTAAGAAGATCACTGAATGTTCTGATCTAAATGCACCGATTGATCAGATCGATTACTAATTGTTTTTTCAAATACCAAGTACAACATAGGCAAATATACACTCTACCAGCAAGCGCGCGCACACACACTCACACAACATATGTTAACGACATCGGGGAGTTTCAAGATTGACGAAGTCAGCATAGGTAACTCACTATCGACGGGAAGGTCTCCACCCACTTATAGAATATCTCACCTAAGTGAGATACATGTGACGTCAAACCCACGGGTTGATTTTTGGTGGACTAGAGGTACAACCACCCTTCTAATCATCCAACCACAAACCCTTAAATTAGATGGTTACTAATTATACGACTGTCAGCTCTAACTCACACTTCTAGATACAGTACATCCTGGCCCATTCAATTTAGGTATGTGGACATGTGGGTGCTGGAGAAATATCGGTTAGTCATTCATATGGACCACCATTTTTGTTTTCTTGGAATTTAAGGAACATATAAGCTATTCTACACTCCAAGTCCATTAAATTGAAATATTAATAATTGTACGTCATGCCAGAACATCATGTCTTGTAGGTATGAAATGTATTATGTACCTCTTAACTAAAATACTAGTCATAATCGGCCGGCAGCACTAGATTCGTTAATGCATTATACAAGATGCTACATATCTGGTGATTAGAGTCACACACACATAAATTCTTCTGACAACAGATGGAGCCTTTCGGCGTGGCGGACGATGAGGCGAACATGTATATATCTCCTGATTTTTTTTAATAGTTGGTCCAGTTTGACAAGAACAAAATTGTCAAGGAATTTATTGGCTAGTGGGCATCAGTTAGCATACTTCTTTTGTGTACCCTGGCTAGCTTTCCCCTCAAATGGCATATAATTCGGAGATGCTACAAATTAGTGAACGATTAGTGGTCTGTCCATTGATATATATATGTAGACATGTATATAAAAGGGCTTGCTCTTCCTTTTTTCCCTTATCTTTGGAATCAGATCTAGTGATCTACTTTACATTCTAAATTTCCTTTTCTTTAGTGAATGTAGTATATATGTGTAACCTGTCATGAACACACACACCATATTCCCGCATCATGCCACATGCACAAATGCCACACACAAAAAAGGTGCTAATTAGCTCTATATAAAGGCTCCGAATCTGATCACCATTTTTCCAATAAAATTTATTACAAGTTATGAAATCAAGTTATAAGGTATTTCCGCCATTTTTGTGTAGCCCATTGTATAAGGTATTTCACATTGAGATTTTACAGGCTTGTAGTATATATTCTTATTTACATGTAGGTTTCTTTTCAGATTTTTTGAATCTCTTAAATACCGTTTTTTGATTTTTTCATAAAAGGGGCCACCGGTAACCTGACTCCATAGAGATTAAAGCCCTCTCACTGGAAAACCATTAAGGGCAACTAAAAATTGTATACGGCGCGGATGCGAATTTTATCTGCCTCCTAAAATGTTTTTTTTTCTATAATACACCCTGGAAGGTGTAACGCCCAGTTTATAGGTATTGAAATAGAATCCAACAAAATTCTTACACTTTCCGGTTATCCACGCCATATTTTTTTAAAAGGGGGAATACCAGGCGTTTGCATCAATAGATACGCACATCCCTATTTTTGAGTACAACTTATCTTTGAGTACTCGAATAAGACTCACGGACGGACCGCTCGAGACGCCCCCTCCCGAGCGTCTCTGGCGGCGCCCCCCCCTCCACCAAATCCTAGGTGGCGCCCCCACCCCCCGCCCCTTGGCCGCCCCCGCTGCCCTCCCCGGCGGTGGTAGCGGCCCCCTTCGCGTCGAAGACGGCGGCAGGGATGGAGAGATGCCTCTATTGTTTTTCCTCGGGAGTTGGAGGATCACCGGCGGAGGCGCAGGGCGGCGCGGCTGTTCGGGCCGGGGCCTGAGGCCCTCCGGCAGGACGGCATGAAGGAGGCGGCGGTGTGCCCTCAACTCGTCTTCAACGAGCTTGGCGGCGTGCTGGCTCGTCGGGCCAAGATCTGAGCTGAGTGGACGATCTCGCCAGATGGGTCCAGCCATGGCCGAGGCAGAGGGATCTGGCGGTTCCTTGGATCGCCGGTACCTGCAACCTTGCGCTTGGACTGCTTCCTTCCTTTCTTGTCTTCGGCGTGGAGGTGACTGGTGGCGTGGGGGCATGCTAGTCTTGCGAATAATGACGGCGGTCCTAGGATTCCTTTTGTCGCCAAGATGATGATCTGCCGGTGCTTGTCCCCATCGATCTGGCGGAAGTGGCGTGTTCCGAAGGCTTCACCGGCGAACTCCCATGGGCGAAGAATGCCTAGAGATTGCTGGATTAGAGGGATTCGGTCGTGCGCACCCATGTTTTATTCTGACCGTTTGGGCTCAGAGGGAGCGCTTCGAAGCTCTCTTGGCTATTGATATCATGGGGCATGTTCTCGTTCCATAGTGCTGAGGGAGAATGTCATGGAGACCGAGATCTGAGGATTGACAATGGTGGTTCGAGTCTAGATGGTGATGAGGAATTGGCTTGGTGACTCGTGACTTGGTGCAGTGACATGCAAGTGGGGGCGACTGCACATGAGAGGTTCTCAGTCCTACCTTTCAGGGTGAAAACCTAGGGTCTGGCCTTAATTGGTTGTGCCTGACAATGGCCTTGTTGAAGGTATTATTTGAGAGCATGGACTTTCTTCAGGGTGAAAACCTAAGACCTATGATCGGGCGATAACGGTGTTTGTGCACTGTTCCTTTCTTGGAGGCGCCGCTTTTGGAGAAGCTGGACTTCTGGTGTTGTCTTGGTGGTGGTAGTACCGCTGTTTCAACGAATGGGTCACTGTAGCGGGATTTTTCTTTTTTGTAATTCTTCTTTCTTTTTTGGCTGTGTGCATCTATACGGCCGCTAGGGCAATGCGTTGTTGCAGAGGCTTGGTGTAATTGATATCTTCTGATATTAATATATGCTCTTTTTAAAAAAAAAGACACGCACATCCATCTTTTATTAAAAATCCTCAAGTATCATCATCATTATTACATCTCATGGGTCACATGAGACCGACATAAAAACCAACCATCGGAGAAAAAAAAACAAGTAGGCGACTACTGAACAGCCAGCCAGCCGGGTAGAGCAGCAAGGGCTCATGGCCTAATGCTGTCGTGAAGAATTTTAACAGACCCATCGCAAATCTCATAGATAAGTGGGGAGAGCACACACAGCCGTATATATGATCCTCACAAAGTGAAACCAGAAAAATCCCAATCACTGGAGCCACTACCATGAAGGCGCAACAACTGGATGGTTATATCTCGTTTGATCTAGCTTTGGAACCCCACTACCATTAGGATAAAACTAGCTAGATGCTGGCCCTAAAAGTCTCCCCTATCATCATCATCTCTCACTTCACATTAGCACATGCGTGCATACGGCATCATTTAGCACCTCAGATTAGTTATTATCATAAAAGAAATACTGTGGTAAGCACATGATCATTGGATCGATTCCATCGATCTCCCAATCCCATCCGGAGAAATATAAAGAATGACAAGTATGGCACATGATTCTCGATCTCTCCTCTGCCCTCCGTAGCCAAGAAAGGTGATGGCCTGCCGGCCGGGATAGCTGTCGCGCTCCAGCTCCAGATGCGGCGTCAAACCTTCACCGTTGCTGGTGACGCGGCAAAAGCTAGCTAGCAGATGTCGCCGTGTGTGTGTGCTCGTTATTCCCCGTCCTAGCTAGCTACTGTTATGTGTTCTCCAATTCGTCATTGTCTAGTCACCGATTTGCCCTTTCGAATCTTGGGTTGGATGGGCCGATTGTTCGGCGTAATACTGATGAAGAGATGTAGACCAACCATGCGTTAGAGTCTGGTAATGGTCTCTTTGAATTTGGATTCGTGGAAATTCTCTTCGTAGCTTGTGGAATTTTTATTATGCCTGATCAAAGGACCCGAAACAGTCAAATTTTGAGGGGTTGCTATCCGGCGGCAGGTACCCACGGAGGAAGAACCCAACCCAGTGGTTAATTTAATTTAATTTCTGATGATGTCTCCAAAGCTGCCGGATGCTAGCTCTCTCTTCGTGCGTGCGCGCAAGCCCGGACCGGTTCAGGGTCCCCTTCTCCCGGTCATCACTCAAAATTCTGATACTAAGTCTTTGCACGAAGTTTGACATGATTTTTCAAGAAATGTTAATGAGCTATCATGTCCTATAACGATTTTTCAACAATTATGTATGGTGCTTTCAATAAGCAGAGACGACAACAATTGGATGAAATTCCAAATAAGTTCATGGACTTTTAGCAAATTTATCATGAACATCCATAAATTCGTGGACGGACCTCATAGAAGTTTTGGATGAACTTCTAAAAACTATAAGAGCATCTTCAGCAGCGAGCCTCTAAGAGCAAGCACAACGTGATGAAAACACTGAGCCTAAGAAACCTTAGACCTATGTCTAACCGGTGGAAAGAAGGTGGCTAAGAAAAAGATTCTCCACAATGAGTCCAGTACTAGACACAGAGCCTAGCTGAATAAAAAATCATATCTATCCCCGGTGACTTCGTTCAGGGGAGGATGAGGAAGAGTTTGGTGGGAAAAGTGGACTGGGCTGGGTCCCACTGGTTGAGCCTAAACGGTGAAGCTCATTTTTTCCCTTAGAGGCAAGTTCACCTTTTCTCTTAGACACTACCACACGTTGTGCTTGCTCTAAGGGCGCCCCAACGGCTATTTGAAGCACCGGATACAGGACGCGTCCATCCATGGACCCTAAAGCCGCGTGGTGTCCAGCGTGTCCGAATAATGTGTCCGACACTCCCATGCTTCTCCCACCCCAAAGGGGGACTTGCAGGTGTGCCGGACACAAGCCGCACACGCTCTGGCTAGTCCAGGAAGTGGAATGACCTAAACCTATTTGATTTCCATTTCCCCCCTTTTATTTCTTTCTTCCCTGATAAGGAGTAACCTCGGCAATATCTATTGTTATAGACTAGGATTTCAGGGAAAAGAGGTGCGTTGGTGATTTTGTCGGCTTATCAGACAAATAAGAAAAGGTGAGATTTACCTAGATTCAGGACCTCGTAGAGGAAACCCTACTTCCTGCTTGTCTGATCTTTATTGATGGAGAGTACAAAGTCGTCGAGTTGCTAGATGTGATCTAACTTACAGCAGATTGCTACGAGTAGATTCAAGTGTCTTCCCCGTTGGCTCCTCCCAGCCTTTATATGAGAGGCTGGGTCTCAGAGTCCAAGTTGGGTCGATTACAGAATAAAACGTAACCTTATGACTATGTCAGCTATATCTTGGGCTTTGCCTTGATTATCACGTCCGGTTCCTAGGCTTCAGGTGCTTCTAAAACCTCTGGCTCCTTATGGGCCTTATGCGCCTCGTCCTGGATCCGTATCAGGTATACTAACAACGGAGACCCGACAGGTCATAACCATGCTAGTAGGCCCCGAGGCTCCACTCGACTCGTAGACTCGGGTTGAGTCCCCAAGTCCTATTTGTTGGGAATATGCCCTAGAGGCAATCATGGTTGATGATATTTCCCAAAGTATTTATAAAGTAAAGTTGTTCTTGTATGAACATCAGATATGTATCACTGAATACGTGATTCAGTTGCGGAACTATGTATTTATGATTGTTCATACTAGACTGTCCTTGGTCATTGAGGTTATGCTGGACACACAACTTAGACCAATGTGCAAGTAGGCTGATGGCACGGTTCCACTTGTCATGGGCATGGTGATGCTATTCTGACTTACACTAATTCTACTAAAGAGTTTAGCGAGTCGGACTGACCCACAATTGAGATGCAACGAGCATGTTGTCATTTGCAGTCTCAAGCAATGGAATCCTTTGACCTGAGGTGATTGCATGATCCGACTTGTGGATCGCCAACTTAGGTTCTATCAAACGTTGTTCCGTAAATGGGCAGTTATAAAGGTAGAGTTTAGGTTGGTTGTGAATCAAGCTGCGTGACGTGGATTACCAAGATGGGATTTTCCCCTCCGTAATGGAGAGATATTCTCTGGGCCCTCTCGTGTGATATGATTCGGAAGCATGGCCATGCGCTACTCAGTTAAGGGTTAACTGAGGAGTCGGACTAATATTTAGTCCAGTGAATCACATATCATGGTACGAGAAGAGAGTTAAGATATTAAAGGGATGTCAACTACTTGCCTATAGCTTAATAGATATATCGTGGGGCAAAGGGACTTGGACGAAAGTCACATTGAAGGTTCCTCTTCTGACTTTACGACGCTTGCGAGTTGACACATCTTGCTAGAGGCCGCTACCATCTATCGACTTGAGACCAAGTGTTCATGGAAGTGAGTTGGACTCAAATCCATGACGGGATACTTGGAGGAGTAGCTCATGTCGTGTCCAGGTGTACGTGAACCTATAGGGTCACACACTTATGGGTAAGGAGCCCATGTGGATTAGATCCATGTGGAGATTGGAGTACCGCCTAGATGGGTCTCAAGCGTTGAGCCCAACTAGGAGTGTATATAAGTGGAGTGACAATGGATAGTCCCTGACCTAGCCATCACTTTCTCCATTTCCATTTCAGGCTAGACGGGATCTAGCAATCCTCTGTCCGAAGCTCCTTCCTGTATGTGTGGATACCGGTAGAGGCGTTGCACGTGCGGCGCTGGAGGCGAAGGTGTTCATGGGGATCTGGTGGAGGACTGTCCGTGGGATCCAGAGGGCTGTCCGAGGGATCGTTCGACATTGCTTCGACGCGCTACATCAACTTCCGCATCTGAGCGTCTAGCGGTAATCTCGTGGCCTATAACCGGAGATGGATCTTGGGAGTATCGTGTTAGGGAAAAGTTTTGTTTATCTCTGCGTGGACCAACAGTGGTATCAGAGCAAAAGCTTCTGGTTTTAGGCTCTAGATCTGTGCACATGTGATATGCATGAGGTGGTGGATGAGATCCACTTAGGGTTTCAGTGGTCGATCTATGAGAGAGATCGGTTTTGTGCAAGATTGATTGGATCAATCGCACTCCTGGGGGGGCATGGAAGATCAGGTGCGGATGATCAATGAGATTGGTCAGATCTGCACACGGACCGCCGGCTTCGCCCTGTCGTAGTGCATTAGATGTCGTTACGAGGTTCACAACACCTGCAGATATCGTATCTATGCATAACTTGTTTTTGCAGAAAGTTGTGAATGGTATGGCTTATGTGCATGAGATGTGTGTAATCCATATGTGATCTGCATATCACGGGTTTGTCAGCCGGCTAGAGCCAAAGTGATGTCACTGTTATTGTATAACGACCTGCGTGTCGGCATGAGATGCCATCTTCTTGTATATTCCTGTGCTAGTGTAGCACGTTTGGAGGACTTGAAGGACACTACAACCAAAGGCATGCCAAATAGGTTCATGGAGATGGAGATCACCATGAAGGGAGCCATACCATTTCACATTATAATTGAATTATTTTGTGTTATTGTTATGTCTCTAGTTTTACCTCTATGAGATAGTGGTTAAACTTTAATCCCTCAAAGAAGGTCTAGTCGGTCTCCGCGCCGGTGCTGCACCATCACAAGTCGGACATTCTTGGTAGTGGGCTCATAAAATTGAGGTGCTACCAATTTTCTTCGACTAGATGGGTTTGAGTCGGACTCTTACAGCGGAAGCACTTGGTAAGCTAGACGGGTCTATCACACCGGTTGTGGGGCTTAGGGAGATGTCGGTCGAGATCCGAGGCATGAGATGCCACCCGACCAGCAGGAGTCGCATGAGATGCGATTGGCAAGGAGTTACCTACCTAGATCACTTGACGGCTAGCGGTGATGCTAAAGCTCACTAGTCGGCTTGCTTATTTAGGATCTTGAATCACTAAGTAACCATCGAAGGGGTGTTGGTTCTAGTGGGAGCATAAGTATTAAAACGTTTAATACGCTTGATATTTTATGAATACTTGTCTTAAGTGTTCTGCATTTTTCTGTTGTAGATAATGGCACCTAGTAGCAGTCTCCCTTAGTTATCCAGTTTTGCTTTGAGGACCATCCTAGAGAAAGATAAACTTAATGGAACAAACTTCACCAACTGGTATTGTAATCTAAGAATTGTTCTCAAAAAATAAAAGAGGGACCATGTTCTAGACAACCCGCTTCCAGATGGATGAGAATGTGAGTGTCGCAACAACCAATGCCTACCGTAAAACATGTGATGAGTCTACGGAAATTAGCTGTCTTATGCTTGCTCACATGGAGCCAGACTTGCAGCAACAGTATGTGAATGTTGAGGCCTACAATATGACCGAAAGCCTCAAAAGTATGTTCCAGGCTCAAGCAAAGACCGAGAGGTATCAAATCTCAAGCTTTGCTGCGTTGCAAGCTTAAGGATGGTGATCAACTGAGTCTGCATGTAATCAAGATGGTTGGTTATGTGCAGCCTCTGGAAAGGCTTGGCTACCCCCTTAGCGAAGAGTTCACTACATATATAATTCTGAACTCTCTTCCTAGTGTGTATGGTCAGTTCATATCGAACTACCACATGCATGGTATGGATAAGAATCTCACTGAATTGCATGGGATGCTTAAGCATGCAGAGGTTGATCTCAAGAAAGGTACTAGCCAAGTGTTGGTGGTACAGAATAAGGCTAAGTTTAAGAAGAGTTCTTTGACTGAGAATAAGAAGGCTAAGTTAGGAGGTAATGAGGATGAGATCCCAAGCGTTTCCTTAGGGACAAAGTCATCTCCTTCAACCGGATCCGCTTGCTTCTACTACAAGGAGGATGGCCACTGGAAGAGGAATTGCAGCAAGTATTTGGCAGATAAAGCCAAGAGTGGAGGTGTGACTTCCAACTCAGGTACACTTGTTTGCAATGTTATAGACCTTTATCTTGCCGATGCACCTGGTAGTTCTTGGGTATATGATACCGGATCAGTCATTCATATCTGCAACTCATTGCAGGTACTGTAAGAACTAGGGGCGTAGCAATAGGCGAGGTTAACATTTAGGTCGGCAACAAAGCAAGAGTTGCTGCATTGGAAGTCGGCACAATGCAACTTCATTTACCTTCAGGATTCTTAATGGAACTAAATAATTGTTATTATGTTCCAATGCTTAGTCGAAACATCATTTCTGCCTCATGCTTGATGAGACAAGGCTATGAGTCTAATATTAAGAACAATGGCTGTTCTTTATATTTGAATGATATGTTTCACGGCTTTGCACCCGTTCAAAACGAGTTATTTATTTTGAATCTTGATGGTGGGTCGGTCTATAACATAAATAAAAAAGGTTAAAACCAAATGATCTGAATATGACTTACTTTTGGCACTGTCGACTTGGTCATATAAGTTGGAAACGCATGAAGAAGCTCCATGATGATGGACTCCTAACTTTGTTCGACTTGGAGTGGTTCGAGACATGTGAATCCTGCCTTCTAGGCAAGATGACCAAGACACCTTTTGCAAGGAGTTGTGAAAGGGCGTATGACTTGTTGGGACTAGTACATAGTGATGTATGTGGTCCAATGAGCGCGACATCCAGGGGTGGTTATGAGTACTTCCTTACCTTCACTGATGATTTGAGTAGATATTGATATGTCTACTTGATGAAACATAAGTCGGAAGCCTTTGAAAAGTTCAAAGAATTCCAGAATGAAGTACAGAATCAACTTGGCAAGAAAATAAAGTTTCTTCGGCGGACTGAGGAGGCGAGTACATGATCCATGAGTTTGATGACCATATGAAGAGTTGTGGAATAGGTCCTCAGCTCACTCCTCCGGGTACGCCGCAGAGGAACGATGTCTCGGAATGGTGGAATCGGACCTTGTTGGACATGATACGATCAATGATGAGTCAGACAGATCTACCTTTATCATTTTGGGCTTATTGTCTAGAAACCGTGGCATTCACACTAAATAGAGTACCATCAAAATTGGTAGAGAAGACACCACATGAGATGTGGATAGGCAAGAAGCCAAGTTTGTCTTTTCTTAAGATTTGGGGTTGTGAAGCATTTGTCAAGCGACTTTAGTCGGACAAGCTTACAGACAAGTCGGATAAGTGTATTTTTGTTGGGTACCCAAGGGAAACCTTGGGTTACTACTTCTACAACCAAGAAGAGGGAAAAGTGTTTGTCGCTCGGAAGGGTGTCTTCCTTGAGAAAGAGTTTCTCAGTCGGGAAGTCAGTGGGAGTACGATGCAGCTCGAAGAAGTTTGAGAGGAACCGGTCAATAGAGATTTGGTGAAAGCCTTGGAGGTTGAGCCAGTCGTGGTAGCTGAGCTGGTAGCTGCACCTACATTGCGAAGATCAGCCAGATTGCGAAGTATTCGTGACATATTACTGTTGGACAGTGATGAGCCAAAAACTTATTCAAAAGCGATGGTGGGTTCTGATTCTGAGTCATGGCTTGGAGCCATGAGATCCGAGTTAAAGTCCATGGATGAAAATCAAATTTGGAACTTGGTTGATCTGCTAGACGGTGCAAGACCCATCGAGTGCAAATGGGTCTTTAAGAGGAAAACTGATATGGATGGAAATTTTTCTGTCTATAAAGCACGGCTTGTCGTGAAGGGGTTCTGGCAGGTTCAAGGAGTTGACTACGATGAGACTTTCTCACCCGTAGCGATGCTTAAATCAGTTTGGACCATGTTAGCTATAGCTGCCTATTTCGACTATGAAATATGGCAAGATGGATGTCAAGACAACTTTCCTTAATGGAAAATTAACCGAGGACGTGTATATGATATAACCCGAGGGTTTTGTCGATCCAGCTAATGCTGACAAGGTATGCAAACTTCAGAAATCCATTTATGGGTTGAAGCAAGCATCTCGGAGTTGGAACATTCGCTTTGATGAGGTAGTCAAATTGTTTGGCTTCATCAAGAGTGATCATGATTCTTGTTTATACAAGAAGTTTAGTGGGAGCAAAGTAAACTTTTTGATCTTATACGTGGATGCCATATTATTGATTGGAAATAATGTCCCGATGTTGCAAGAAACCAAGGAGTCATTGGAAAGGAGTTTCTCAATGAAGGACTTGGGTGAGGCAACTTATATACTAGGGATCGGGATCTATATATATAGATCTAGGCGGCTCATTGGATTGAGCCAGAGTACATATTTGGACATATTTGGACAAAGTGTCTAAGAAGGGGTTCTTACTGATGTCCCATGGTATAAAACTTAGCAAGACTCAGTTTCCTTCGACAACTGATGAACGAAGTAGGATGAGTGTGATTCTGTATGCTTCGGTAGTCAGATCCATCATGTATGCCATGATTTGTGAGAAGATACCAGGCTGACCCTAGAGAAATCCACTGGGAAGTAGTTAAGAACATTTTTAAGTACTTGAGAAGGACTAAGGATGTGTTCCTAGTTTATGGAGGTGAGGTTGAACTTAGTGTAAGGGGTTATACGGATGCGAGTTACCTTACTGACTCTGATGATTCTAGTTCGCAATATGGGCATGTGTTCGTAATGAACGGAGGGGCTGTGAACTGCAAGAGTTCCAAGCAAGAGAATGTGTCAGCATCTACAACAGAGGCTGAGTATATTGTTACCTCGGAGGCCGCAAAGGAAGCTGTTTGGATCAGAAATTTCTTGATTGATCTTGGTGTGGTTCAGGGCTCGTCCAATCCGTTAGACGTGCATTGTGACAACAATGGTGCTATTACACAAGCCAAGGAACCTAGACAACACCAGAAGAACAAACACATACTCATGCGATACCACCTGATTCGCCAGTTCATGGATCGAGGTGATATCAAGTTATGCAAGGTACACACGAATGCAAACGTTGCAGATCCGTTGACAAAGCCACTTCCATAGACTAAGCATGAGGTGCACGTAAGAGAAATGGGCATGAGATGCTTAGACATGTAATGTCTAGATGATTGACTCTAGTGCAAGTGGGAGACTCTTGGGAATATGCCCTAGAGGCAATCATGGTTGATGATATTTCCCAAAGTATTCATAAAGTAAAGTTGTCCTTGTATGAACATCAGATATGTATCACTGAATATGTGATTCAGCCGTGGAACTATGTATTCATGATTGTTCATACTAGACTGTCATTGTTCATTGAGGTTGTGCTAGACACATAACTTAGACCAATGTGCAAGTCGGCCGATGACACGGTTCCACTTGTCATGGGCATGGCGATGCTATTCCAACTTACACTAATTTGGCTAAAGAGTTTAGCGAGCCGGACTAACCCATAGTTGAGATGCAACGAGCATGTTGTCATTTGCAGTCTCAAGCAATGGAATCCTTTGACCTGAGGTGATTGCATGATCCGAGTTGTGGATCGCCAACTTAGGTTCTATCAAACGTTGTTCCGTAAATGGGCAGTTATAAAGGTAGAGTTCGGGTTGGTTGTGAAGCAAGCTGCGTGATGTGGATTACCAAGATGGGATTTGCCCCTCCGTAATGGAGAGATATTCTCTGGGCCCTCTCGCGTGATATGATTCAGAAGCATGGCCATGCGCTACTCAGTTAAGGGTTAACTGAGGAGTCGGACTAAGATTTAGTCTAGTGAATCACATATCATGGTACGAGAAGTGAGTTAAGCTATTAAAGCGATGGAAACTACTCGCCTATAGCTTAACAGATATATCATGTGGCAAAGGGACTTAGACGAAAGTCACATTGAAGGTTTGTCTTCTGACTTTACGACACTTGGGAGTTGCACTTGCTAGAGGCCGCTACCATCTATCGACTTGAGACCAAGTGTTCATGGGAGTGAGTTGGACTCAAAGCCATGATGGGATTCTTGGAGGAGTAGCTCATGTCGTGTCCAGGTGTATGTGAACCTACAGGGTCACACACTTAAAGGTAAGGAGCCCATGTGGATTAGATCCATGTGGAGATTGGAGTACGGCCTAGATGGGACTCAAGCGTTGAGCCCAACTAGGAGTGTATATAAGTGGAGTGACAAGGGATAGTCCCTGACCTAGCCGTCACTTTCTCCACTTCCATTTTGGGCTAGACAGGATCTAGCAATCCTCTGTCTGAAGCTCCTTCCTGTACGTGTGGATACCGGTAGAGGCGTTGCACGTGCGGCGCTGGAGGCGAAGGTGTTCGCGGGGATCTGGTGGAGGACTGTCCGTGGGATCCGGAGGGCTGTCCGTGGGATTGTTCGGTACTGCTTTGACACGCTACATCAACTTCCGCATCTGCGCATCTAGCGGTAATCTCGTGGCCTATAACCTGAGCTGGATCTTGGGAGTACCGTGTTAGGGAAAAGTTGTGTTTGTCTCTACGTGGACCAACACTATTGAACTGTAGGTATTTTGTCATGGGGATATAGTGGTATAATGAGTCTGGTGCATCCGACGGATCAGGAACCAGTTAATTCTCTTGGGCAAAAATATCGTGAACCTTCTAAAGCTCAAGTCCCTGGACTCGAACGTGCTATATGCTGGTGTAATTCAACTTGGGCTGCTGAGGTCTTATCGAATCTGAATTCCAGTTTATGTTTGGATACCCAACGCATCCGTCAAGATTTTTCATCATATCATAGATATGGAAAATTTCTAGCTAAATGCAGCATGCGCATTACCAGTGTCGTAGGACGGATCCCCGGGTCTTATCTTCATGTCGTAAACATGGCATCCATACAAGTTTTAGATGAACTTTTAAAAACTAAGAGCATCTCTAGCAGCAAGCCTCAAATGGCGCCCCAATAGCTATTGGACGCACTAGATAGAAGACGCGCCCATACACAGACACCAAAGCCACGTTGTGTCCAGCGCGGTAATGTGTCCAACACTCCCAGGCTTCTACCACCCCAAAGGGGGCCTTGTGGGCGCACTTGACATAGGCCACGCACGCGCCAGCTAGCCCTGACAGTGGTACGACCTAATCCTATTTGATTTCCCTTTCCCCTTCTATTTCTTTTCTCCCGCCTTGTCGGTCCCATTTCCTACCCCATCCCATTCCATCACCGAGCACCCCGTTCACCTAGCCTAGGCCATCACAACCATGCCACTGAATGTACCAAAGGCGAAGAGGCTCAACAAGGGGACGAAGGGGACATTCATTAAGCCTCGTAAGAAGTCAGTGCCGAAGGTCAAGTCAGAGGGAATGCCGAAATCAGTATGACGTCTAAACGCATCTGACAGAGTTATGCCATGGAGGAACACAATGGGAGGAGTGTTACCCTAATGAAGAAGGCGACCATGGGGGCGGTGAACCTTGTGGTAACCCAAGGGCTCAGTATTGGCACCGTCGCCGCTCGGGTCGACGGAAGTCAAGGGAGCACCACATCCTCTTTCTATTCGAGAGTGGGTTGCCGTTAGCCCTAGGATACTTCAAATAAGGCATGGTCGCGGTGCCGCTGCCAAGGTTCTCCCTACCCCATATGGTGAGAGTGAGCATGGTGGCTTCAACACAAACAGGGAATTTTCCCTGATCATCACGGACCACCGCCATGCTATGGATGACAACACCATCAACCTCAACAATCACACGAGGGTTTCGTCAGCGGCCCAACATGCCCGGAGGTACCATTCTACCAACAAGTTAACCAGCCGTGACTTGTTCGGTGCTCCCGGCCTAGACACGCACCACATGTTCGGCGAAATGCAATATGGTGGCTCAAGCACCTACAAGGTATGAGAGCACCAACATTGTGTTTCTGTGTGCATACCATGATCATAGGCTTATGTAGCCCTTATGTTTACATGCATAGAGGGATCATGAGGCCACCGCCATGAATGCCATGATCAATGATTCAATCGGCACCACACAACAAGCATTTTAAGAAGAGGAGGAGATGAGGAGGAGATGAGGAAGAGGGCAAGGAGGATGAACAAGATGAGGGGAATAAATACAAGGACAAGCCGAAGGTTGGGCTCTGAGGACCCTTGTGGAAATATTTGGAGGATATATGCTTGTGTGACTCTTGGGCAGTTGTGTCACTTGATCCTATCACCGGTTCTAATCAAACTTGTGGTGCCTATTTAAAGAGGATCAAAACCGAGTTTGATGAATGCATGATTCTCAACCTAGACTATGCCGCTATCCACATGAAGAGGAACCACAAGGCTCTGTCAAACCGGTGGGGTATTTTGCAACAGTCGATGAACCAATTCTATGGTTTCCTTGAGAATACAAAAGACCCCAAAGTTGCACGAGCATGGTTGATCAAGTAAGTACATGCTCACCGCGACTATGAATCAACATCAAGTATAAATTTATCTCGACTTTGTTCTTTTTGCTCCATTAGTAAAGGCACTAGAAGTATATAAAAAGAGAAACACCAAGAAGCCATTCAAGTTGATGCATTGCTACACGAAACTCAAAAATCTTGAGAAACGGAAGGTCGTGCGGAGTCAACTCAAGAAGGGCATCAATGGTAGCTTCATTGATATTGATGGGCCCTCGGCGGCCTCGGAGGGACGCCCCATCGACAATAATAAGGCAAAGATGGCCATTGTTGTGGTAGCATCATCGGAGATGGTGCAAGCGTGTCCACCGACAAGTGCATCGTCGAGGTCTTATCGAGCTCAAACTTGATGTGGCAAGAGGCCGATGCAAGGTGGACCATTATACTGGACAAGCAAGAAAATAAGATCGAACTCAAGATAACGAGAGTTGCGGTCAAGAAAAGGAAGGAAAACTATCATCAGATTAAGGACAAGTACGCCATGAGGGGGCCCTCGAGGCATGTGGAAGAGAGGGCTGTGAGTCGTATGGTGTTTCGGGATGGTGATCACACAAGTTTACCAAGGTTCGAATCCGCCAATGGTGGACGGATCCTACTCCTGCTAGCAATCTAGTAATACGGCAGAGCCAGATATGGGTTACAAGGGTTTCACCTGTGCGAGTTGAGATTGTAGACTATTGTGGGGTGCCCTAAAGGTTGGTCCCTAGGATGGCTTATATAGATACCCGGCCTAGGGTTTACAAGAGAGACCTATCCGGCTACGACTAAGAGTCGGTTACAGAGTACATCTTGAACTACAAGTAACACTACAAGCCTATGTCGGTAAGTCTTCCGGGCCTTCCCGTAGCCGGACTGGACTCCATCTCTTCTCCCTGACTGGGCCACCCGTGAAGCAACGCTCTAACCCGAAGTGGGCCACCCTGGTCAGCGAGGCACAGTGAGGATACCCGGAAAGTATATCCCCAATGGCAGCCCCCGGAAGCCTCCAAGATCCAGAGTTGGATTTCACCATCGTATAGCTTGATTCATCTTCGGCTTGCAGAATCTTCAAGGGTTCCTGAAACTTCAAAAGAAAGGATAGGATCCGAGTCTTAAAAATAAGTCGGACCTATGGGTACATTATTCGGGTTTCCAGCTTGAAATTCAAACTAAGCCAGAACTTGGTCTCTGATGTAACCTGACATCAGTCAAGGTCAAGCTACGTCACTGATAGACATTCCTGACAGCATGACCGTTGGTGGGTCTTCCTTTCACGGAACTAATGCATCATTTTAATGCGTGCGTGGAGATAGAGGCGGCGTAATCCTCGCTAGGAGGTTACCTAGCTCCTTCCACGACGCGTGGCACCGATTACTGTTTATTTTGCACAAATCTTAGCGCAGGTGAAGGATATAAGGGGTCAAGATTTCCTCTTTCTTCCTTACCAACGCTAGTGTCTTCTCCTTCCTCTCGAAGCCACCACGCAAAAGCTCCTCTGCCTCCTGCCCAAAATGCACAGAACCGCCAATCCAAGGTCACCACCATTCACAAAAATGGCTCAGGCTTCATCTTTCGGCACGGCATCGACAATGGTGACGGCCTCCGCAATGGCGGAGAAAGAGAACTTCCGTGGGGTCTAGATCTCCTGCGTCCTTGATGACAACAAGCTTTGCGTCGTCGAGAAGGAAGGCCTCCTCCGTGTTGATGACTGGCGGAGCGGCTTCGGTCAAACCGTCCCCACCCCCAACGCCAACGAGCGAGTGCACTTCGGCACCCACCTCGACAGAGGTTTGAGTTTTCCTCCCTCAGATTTATTTTACGAGGTTATAGATTACTATGGATTTTAACTCCACAACTTCCCCCGAACTCAATCTTAGAAATGAGCACTTATGCATCTTTGTGTGAGGGGTATCTCGGAATTAGGCCAAGTCTTGTTCTATTCTGGTACTACTTCGGTACCTGGAGAAATTGTATCACTTCCGGTAATCCTTATATTACCGGAACTCTTAGCATCACTGTTAGGAGAGAGCGAGTCTATCCTAGAATTAAGCCTAGCAAGTCCGTGAATGAATGGCCGTCCATGTTCTTTTATCATAAGGACATACCAACTCCCAGCAAAGAAACTGCTTTGCCGATTTTCATCGGTGGCGCCGCCACGCCCAAAGAGTCCTGGGACGCGGAACCTCCGGCTCTCACCGAAGATCTACTTCTCGCCAAGAGGCGGATCGAGTATCTGATGAAGCACAAGGGTCTGAAAGGATCCGACTTAATTCACTGCTGGCTGGCACATCGGATTCAGCCCGTCCAACACCATGGTGACCGGCTCATGCATACGATCACCAAGAGCAAGACAGATTCTCTCCGGATCTGCTCAAAGTCATATTCGGAAAAATACTATGAGTCCTAGATCAATTGGTTGATCAAAGAGCGGATCTAGAGGAAGATTCCGGACCTTTCTCTGGATATGTATACAGCTGATGATCCCATGACACCAGTAAGTTTTCTAGCAGTTACTCTTATACTCGAATATGTGTTGATCCGTACTTTGTTACAGCTTTTCGCAATACCGAGGTGATTCTTCTTTCATCTTGTTGACCCCCTCGAGTCGGAGCTTGCTCATCTTGAGGGATATCCTCCTGAGATGTCTCAGGAGGAAGGAGAACTTGTACCGCTGCCGGAGGTGTTTACTCGGAAGCGCAAAACTCCGACTGTTTCCATTGGCATGAAAGAAGTGCCCGTTGTGAAGAGGTAACTTTCCTCACAAGGTCTCATATTTTATCTCTTATTCTTTCAGAAGCGTAACGATCTTGTACTATCACTTCTTCAGAGCTAAACAACTCATCAAGGGCAAGGGGAAGGGAACCTCGTCAAAGCCCCTACGCCAGTCAAAATTAAATATGACTTCACCTACAGCTCCGCCTCCGCCTCCTACCGCAACGCCTTCTACAGCACCGGAGGTTACTTCATCTCCTCGTGTTGCAAAAGATCCAACTTAGCATTCTGAGCTAATGAACGTTGGCTCACAGACCGACATCACCATGAGTGATTCGTTAACTGATAAGGGTGAACCCTCAAAGGGTAATGATCCCTCGGCAGAGGTTTTCGCGGACAACCTTCTTAGCAATCTGGGTATCGCCAAACTTGGCATTACTCGGAAAACTGCAGAAGAGATCCAAAAGTTGGCTCATCAATGCTTGGAGAGCCTAAACATCACTGCCAAAGAAGAGGTGCAAGAAGCCGAGGACGTAAAACTCTCCAAGCTTCTTGACCAGGTTCGTCTTTGTGACGACAAGCTGAAGGCCGGTGTGGCTCCGCCATCACCAGTGATCCCTCTGACTCTCGCCGAGAAAGTTTCTTCTGAGGTGAACACGAGTCTAAGCAAACTAACCCATGAACATTATGTAAGTTGGAATTTGACTCTCTATTTTACTTCATTTCATATCATATCCTCTAGCCCCCAAGCATGAAGTTGGATAGAAAATCCGGATTTATGCTTTCATAGGATGCCAAAAAACGAACATGGCCTCCAAAGAACATGATCGCAAGATCGCTATCCAGGATAAGAAAATCTTGGATCTCACAGACGAGTTGGCCAGGGAGAAGGACCTCACCCAAGCTCTCTGGGATGAACTCCAGAGTGTTTGGGAGGAGAAGACCAAAGTTGACGACGTCATCTTTGGTAATTTTCCTGTCTCTGACCTTTCTTTCTTCCGACTCTAGGAATTCAGATATATTTTTGACTTTTGCTTTATATATGCAGGCCCTCTGAATTTTCCGGATTCTTCTTCTTCCGAGTCTCGCACCATCCGGCTTAATGAAGTCAGCGATCTGCTTCATGATTTTCACCAGTCAATGGAGGACATTAGCGAAGCCTTAAAGATTTCCGATATGAATAGAATGTCTACCTTTGAAGTGCGAGATAAGGCAAAAGAGATGCCCCAGCTCATCTAGGACTGGAACATGTCGTATGCGTGAACTGCAACACAAAATGCCCTAACAATGGCTATGAGCCATCATGGAAGCATGGAAATTTGGCAAGTAACTAGGGGTTATTCGACTATTAATGAAGACGACAAGGAACATAACATCAAGGATATCATGGATGCCTGTGCTGGTTATGGGTGCCACGTAGCTGATCTAACCAGTTATGACACTCCCTTTTCACTCATGTGGAAACGCCTCCTCCGCCTCTAGAAGAAACAACTGAAGTTTCCGACGATGAGGAAACCGAGTCTGGTCTCCTCGTCTCGGAAAGATACCAAGGCAGAGGTGATGTCACCAGTGAGCCGGCTGCTCTTGCCTCTTCTCCTGCATCGTAGAGTACCAATGTGTTATTCTGAAACAATCGGATTGTAATAAGTAGTATTATATTTTGGGTAGTGCTAAGTTTGTAAGAACTGATACTTTTTACTTCCTTTTATCACTTTTTAGCTTTATTTTGACGTGCCTGAAATTTTACATAAGCACTTTTTGTTTTGTCTATACTTATCATTTATCTGGCTTTCTACCTCGTCCCTTTCGTGAGCCGGCAAACCTTCCACACAGAAACTTTGCCGAGCAACGGAGCTCAATTGCTAAACCAGTTTAAACTCAGAAACAAAGTCGGCTTCCAGTACCAACAATTCACTACTTGGAAATTACCCGCATCCAGCAATCAGACAAAGAACCAAAGTATAAACTAGAAAATATTAGATTTATACCTGAAGGTAGCATTTTTAGAATCGGAAATCTAACCAGAACAAACATGAGCATAAAGTACTTTCAAGTATTCTAGGATTTTTGACTGTGACATGATCATTTGGAAATAAGATGGTAAAATAAAACTTCTCAGAAAAATATTGAAGCAACCAATACTTTATTTCACTTTGAACAGATACACATATATGATTACAAAGAAAGAAAATTTTAAGAATAAAAGGGACGTAACTGAGAAATATTCCATGGTTTTTGTAATTCTTCCGTGTCTATACTGCCTCCAACTCTCTTTATCTTCTTAGTAGCAAGTTGGCCGCACAACAGCTAGATAGTAAGAACCATTGTGTAATACTCGAATAACTAAAAAGGGCCCCTCCCAAACTAGGAAAGTTTGTGCTTTCTTTATTGCACGAGCCGGAGAACCAAATCGCCCTTATTGAAAGACTGGTTTCTGACTCTCTGGCTATGATACTTGCTTAACTTTTGCTGATAGGCTGTTGATCTCTACTTAGCAACGACGCGAACTTCTTCGATTAAATCGAGATCATCTTGTCGAGAAATTTCGGCATCCTCTTCGATATGCGCAACAACTCGGGGAGAAGTATGAATCAAATCATTATGAAGAACTGCTTCTGCGCCATAGACCAAGAAGAAAGGTGTGTATCCGGTTGACCTGTTTGGAGTCGTTCTCAAGCTCCATATCACAGACATCAATTCATCTGCCCAAGCCCCCGCATCACGACAAAGTGGTGCTTCGAGTCTTGGTTTGAGGCCTTGAAGGATTAAACCATTTGCTCTTTTGACTTGTCCGTTGGCCTGTGGATGCGCGACTAACACAATGTCAAGCTGGATTTTTTGTTCGTCGTAGAATTTGGCAAGTTCTCCCATGGAAAAATTGCTCCCATTGTCCGTGATAATACTGTGTGGATAACCGTATCAGATTATAACGCCCTCGACAAATCTTTTGGCTGTTGCTCCATCACAACTTGTGACAGGTTTAACCTCAATCCATTTTGTAAACTTATCCACCATCATTAAGAGGTGAGTAAATCCACTTGGAGCCCGCTTAAATGGTCCTACCATGTCAAGCCTCCAGACCACGAAGGGCCATGTTATTGGAATTGTTCGCAGCTGATCAGCCAGAACATGAGCTTGTTTGGCGTATTTTTGGCAGCCTTTGCACATCTTGACCAGCCGTTTGGCATTTGCGTTGGCTGTAAGCCAGAAAAATCCGTGTCTAAAAGCTTTTGCCACTAAATATTTGGCTGCAGCATGATGGCCGCATTCGCCTTTGTGGATTTCCCTTAGGATTTCCACTCCTTCTTCCGGAGATAAGCAACGCTGAAAAATCCCAGATACACTCTGTTTATAGAGCTCACCATTTATTATTGTATAGGTTTTTGCTCGTCGGACGATCTGCCAGCTCAGAACCTCGTATTCGGGTAATTTTCTGTCTACCAAGAAATCGAGGTAGGGTTTTGTCGAGTTGGGAATCACAACCAGACCTGCTATTAAAGGTGAGTTGGATTTGGTCGGATATTCCTCATCAACTCCTGTGATAGAGGGTACTTTGAGGTGCTCTAGAAAAGCACCATCCGGGACCTTTTTCCGTGCAGAGCCTATTCTAGATAATGCATCTGCTTCCTCATTTTCTGTCCGAGGGATGTGTTGAACCTCAAACCCTTTAAATGATTTAGATAGTTCATCCACGACAACCCTATATGCTTCCATGTGTTTGTTTGCTTTATAGTGATCTGACACTTGTTGAGAAACAAGATCGGGATCTCCATAACACATAAGTCATCGGATGCCAATATCCTTGGCAATCTGGATTCCATGTTGAAGTGCTTCATATTCAGCAATATTGTTTGTTGCCGTGAAGTGGATCTGCAACACATAGAAAAGTTTATATCCTTGGGGTGTTTTGAGCACCACGCCAGCCCTCGAGACCCCGAGCGCTTTAGACCCGTCAAAATGCAAGGTCTAGTATTTCGACTATGGTAAGGTCATATTCTCCGTTGTCTCTGTCCAGTCAGCGACAAAGTTAGCGAGGATTTTGGATTTGATTACTGTACGAGGTTTGTACTCAATGTCGAAAGCTGAAAGCCCCATTTTGCGACACGTCCTGTAGCGTCGCTGTTGTTAATTATGTCTCTCATGGGAGCTGTGCTCACCACAGTAATTTTGTGCTCCTGAAAGTAATGCCGCCGCTTTGATTCAGTTAGGACTTCACTGAGGTAGTAAGTCAGACGCTACACCAGGTGTTCCTGTGTTTCCTCTGGCCTTTCCACCACCATGACGATGCTGACGACACTATTTGTTGCAGCTAGATAGAGCAACATCGGTTCTTGAGGTTCCGACGCTGCAAGGATAGGAGCAGACGAGAGTACTACTTTCAGGTCTTGTAGTGCAGCTTCACCTTAATCAGTCCAGATGAATTTTTTGGTCTTTTTTAGGAGCTTGTAGAGTGGTGTGGCTCTTTCACCAATCCGGCTTACAAAACGACTAACTGCAGCAATGTAACCAGTTAGCCTTTGTACATCCTTCAGGCGAGTTGGCCTGGAAATGTTGAGTATAACCTTAATCTTGTCCTGATTCACCTCTATGCCTCTTTGAGACACGATGAAACCTAACAATTTCCTGGCTGGTATTCCAAAAAAGCATTTCTTCGGATTAAGCATTATGTTGTATTTGCGTAGATTGGCGAACATTTCCTCCAAGTAGGAAATTAGAGTTTCCTTCTTTTTGGACATCACCGCTATGTCATCCACATATGCATGTACATTGTGTCCGATTTGATCGTGGAGGCAATGCTGCATAGTGCATTGGTACGTAGCTCCTGCGTTTGGAGCCCAAAAGGCATCGTAATGAAACAGAAGGTTCTGAAGGGGGTTATGAATGAAGTTTTGACTTTGTCTGATTCCTTCATCCGGATTTGGTGATAACCAGAATATGCATCGAGAAAACATAGGAGTCCCGAGCCTCCTGTAGAGTCGATAACTTGATCAATTCTAGGTAGAGCGAACGGATCTTTGGGACAAGCCTTGTTCAAGATGGTATAATCAACACACATCCTTAATTCAGTGGTGTCCTTTTTAGGGACCATTACAGGATTGGCCGACCACTCAGTGTGGATGACCTCTTCTATGAATCCGGCTAACTCGAGCAGGCTAGTTCCATAGCTATTGTCTTTCGCTTTTCATCACCAAAATGACGTAAGGACTGTTTGATGGGTTTAGTGTTCGGGTCTACATTTAGAGAGTGCTCGGCAAGTTCCCTAGGTACTTTGATCATGTTAGATGGCTGCCATGCGAAGATATCTTGATTGGCTTGGAGGAACTTGACAAGCGCACTTTCCTATGCGCTATCTAAACCTACACCTATCTGAGACACCTTGGAGGGGTCATCATCCTTCAACGGAGTCGTCTTCGTCTCTTCCGATGCCTTAAACTCCGGAGTCGGCTTTGTCACCTCCTTCTTCATCGTAGGCATCTCGGACGGGTCTATGGTCTTCTTGATCTCCTGGTACTCCTAGGCATGTAGTACGGCTTCAGCAAAGGCGGCATTTCCATCCTCGCATTCTCGTGCTTTCTTCGGGTCTCCCTGATGGTGATCACGCCCTTGGAACCTAGAATTTTCATCATATTGTAAATGTAACATGGACGAGCCATAAAAGCCTAGTAATCCGGTCGTCCGAAGATAGCATGGTATGTGCTCTTGAATGGGACCACTTCAAAGGAAAGTGCTTTCGTCTAGTAGTTCTTTAGAGTTCCAAAGGTAACATCCAAAGTGAACTCTCCTAGAGAATTTGCTTGTCTTCTAGGGACAACTCTGTGAAAGATCACAGAGCTGTGATTTAGCTGTGTTTCCGAGATCCTCATCTGAAGCAGCGTTTTGACGTAGAGGATGTTGATGCTGCTGCCACTGTCCATGAGGATCTTGGAGTAACCATAGCCATCAATAAGTGGATTGACGACTAGAGCATACTTTCCTCGCTTGTGTAACTTAGGCGGATGATCAACATGGTCGAAGGTGATTGTCGCTTCCGACCAGTCCAAGAACCGAGGGACAACCGGAATAGTGGCGTTGAGCTCGTGCAAAACTGCTTTCTTGACCTTAGCTGGTTGAGACCCAAGGAAAGTGACGTAGGTGTCCTTCTTTGTTGGGAAGGTATTCTTTCCATCCGACTTGGGATTTGAAGGCTCTGCTTCCTCCATGTCGGAATCTTCCTTGGTCTCCTTTTCTTTCTCGACATTTTTCTTTCCTTTTCTTCGCTTGGCCCTGTAACCAGCGGATTCATCTTTCTTGATTTCATCATTGAAATGACACTTGGCATTTGTGTGGGATGAGCCCCCGTTGGCATCTAAGTGATGCACACACGGATTGTTGGCAATGTCGGCCCAAGAGTAGGTTTTGCCAGGTTACTGGTCTCCTCTACCTTGGACTCTGGATGTCGCACGACCACGTCCATGGCGACCTCCGTGCCCTCCTCGTCCTCCAGACCCAAAAGTAGCGTTAACTACTGCTATTTCCACGGTGGGCTTTTCTTCTGAGGTGTTTTTGCGCTTCTGAGTTTGTTGCTTCGGCTATTTTGCCGACTGTGGTATAACCAGGACGTTCAGTAGTCCTTCTGCGTCATCGTCGGCATCAACATACTTGCTTGCCGTCTCTATCATTTATCCCAAATCGATGACCTTGTTGCACTTCAAGCGGTGATTTAGTAAACCAATTGGGAGTCTTGCAATGAAAGCTTCAATCGCATTTTGATCGTTTACTCCTTCACAGGAGTTCTTGGTGTCAATCCATCGCCCGGGATAATCTCAGCAAGTTTCTCCAGTTTTCTGGGTGCAACGCTGTAGGTCTCCTACCGTACAGGGGCTCCGATATGTGCCTTCGAAATTCCAAAAGAACGTACTCTACATGTTATACCAGTTGTGGGTGGTGTTTTCCGGAAGTTCATTGAGCTAGGATCGTGTCGTCTTCCTCAGCATAAGTGGGATAACCGGGTCGCGACCAAGCTATTTCCGCCTTTGGCGATGCAGCAAGCCTGGAAAAAATCCTGAAGCCAAGTGTCTGGCCGGGCCACACTGTCGTAGGGTTGGATGTGTCTTGAGATAGCAAATCTTTCTAGGAAGTTTGTTTGTCGAATGCGCGGTCTGAAGCATTTTGGACCCAAATAAATGTTTTTTGACTCGTAGCACCGCGCCTCTATGTTAGAGTTGATCCGGTGCCTCATGTCACTTTGTGATAGAGAACGCCGTCTTGGTTGTTCGCTATGGCCGTGGTGTCTTGGAGCCAGAATTCTACTTCCGCCACTGCCTCCACCATGACGCCCTCCATGGCTTGATACATTGCAAATGTATCTATAATTTTTGATGTTCCATGCTTGGTTTTATTCACTTTCTTGTGTTTTACCCACACTTTGGAGTACTTTTCATATGATTTCTTGGACTAACCTATTAACAAGAGCCACAGTGCTAGGTGCCTGTTTTCTGCTGTTTTTGGTTCCAGGAAAGTCAGAAAATGAATATTCTTGGAATTGTACGGGACAAAAGCCAAAGTGCCTATTTTTCCGGAAGTCATCAGATGCCAGAGTACGAGACGGAGAGGGGCCAGGGGGCCACCACACCACCTGGCCGCGCGACCCAGCCTGGCCCGCGCCAGGGGGTGGTGTGGCCAGCCCAGGCACCCCCTCGGCCTCCCCTTCCGCCTATAAGATGCCCTCGGGACAAAAACCCTAAGGACCCAATCAAAAATCCACGAAAGAGTCTGTAGCCGCCATCATCTCCATCCCTAGATCGGGAGGAATCTGAAGCTCTTCCCGGCACCCTGCCAGAGAGGGGAATTCACCCTGGAGGCCTTCTTCATTACCATGCAATCCTCTGGTGTGATGCGTGAGTAGTTCATCCTTGGACTACAGATCCATGTAGTAGTTAGATGGCTGGTTCTCCTCCTTTGTGCATTCATGTTTAGATCTTGTGAGCTCCGTTCATGATCAAGATCATCTATTTGTAATTTTGCATGTTGTGTTTGCGGGGATCCGATGGATATTGAGATGCTATTTCAGATTGATTATTGATTCTATCATGTCTTTGTTATTTGTGATCTTGCATGCTTTCTGTTGTTAGTAGCTATCTTGGCCAAGTAGATGCTAGCAACTCCAAGAGTTAGTATTTATGCTCAATAGTGGGTTCATGCCTCTGGTAATCTGGGGAAGTGACAGAAATCTCTAAGGTACTAGATGTGTTGTTGCTACTAGGGACAAAACAACAATCCTTTGTTCATAGAACAATCGTATTGTTTACTTTACACGCAGTTCGTAAAGCAATAATCTGTTGCTTGCAACTTAATACTGGAGGGGGTTCGAATGATAACCTGAAGGTGGATTATTAGTCATAGATGCAGTTGGATGGTGGTCTATGTATAATGTTGTAATGCCCAATCGAATCTCAAAGGAGTCAAGATGATTAGTATATGCATGTATTGCTTTCTCGGTGTTTGTCAATTGCCCCGCTGTAATTTGTTCACCCATCATGTTATCTATCTTAAGGAGAGCCACCTCTAGTGAACTATGGATCCCGGTCCTTTATTTTACATACAATCTATAAACTGTTTACTGGTTTGTGTTTACTTTCTGCAAACTATTACTTCCTTCCATTCGATACGTTAATCCTTTGTTTTCAGAAAAACACGGTGAGATTGACAACCTCATCGCAAGTTGGGGACAAAGTTCTGTGGTTGTGTTGTGTAGGTCTCTATGTTGCTACTAGCACCGGTAGTGCGCCCTGCTAAGGCTCAGCTAGCAACACCTTTGGGGTGTTTCCTTGCTCCTACTGGTTTGATTAAACCTTGGTTTCATAACTGAGGGAAACTTGCTGCTGTGCTTATCATACCTTCCTCTTGGGGTTCCCAACGAGCTCTACATCAACACGAGCCATCAAGCATTTTTCTGGCGCCGTTGCCGGGGAGTCAAGGACATCTTCACAAGGGGAGTCCCTCATAACCAATCTCTTTACTTTGTTATTTTTTTTTTCTTAGTTTCTTTTTGCTTTGTTTGCTTGTTTCTTTATCAAAAACACACACAAAATTAGTTTTACTAGTTTGCTTTCTTATTTGAAAACACACAAAAAATGACTACTCTTGAAAACACTAAGTTGTGTGACTTCACTAGCACCAACAACAATGATTTTATGAGCACACCTATTGCTCCACTTGTGCCTGAAGATACTTTCTTTGAGATAAAACCTGCTTTACTCAATCTTGTTATGAGAGAACAATTTTCTGGTATTGGTAATGAAGATGCTGCTGCCCATCTAAATAACTTTGTTGAACTTTGTGAGATGCAAAAGCATAGGGATGTAGATGGTGATATTATTAAGCTGAAATTGTTTCCTTTCTCTTTGAGAGGAAAAGCTAAAGAATGGTTGAATTCCTTAACTAGGAATATTATTGATTCTTGGACTAAGTGCAAAGATGCTTTCATTGGAAAATACTATCCCCCTGCTAAGATTATATCTATAAGAAGTGAAATAATGAAGTTTAAACAATCTGATAATGAGCATGTTGCTCAAGCTTGGGAAAGAATGAAATCTTTGGTTAAGAATTGTCCCACTCATGGACTGACTGCTTGGATGATCATCCAAACTTTTTATGTAGGATTGAACTACTCTTCAAGGAACCTATTGGATTCTGCTACTGGAGGTAGCTTTATGACCATTACTTTGGGTGCTGCAACAAAGCTTCTAGATAATATGATGGTTAACTATTCTGAATGGCATACTGAGAGAGCTCCACAAGGTAGGAAGGTAAATTCTGTTGAGGAAACTTCCTCCTTGAGTGATAAGGTTGGTATTATTATGTCTATACTTGTTAATGGGAAAGCCCATATTGATCCAAATAATGTTCCCTTAACCTCTTTGGTTGCTCAAGAAGAGCCAGTTGATGTGAACTTCATAAGAAATAACAATTTTGGCAATAATTCTTATAGTAGTAATTTTGGTAACAACAATTATAAGCCATATCCTCCTAACAATGGTAATGCTTATGGAAATTCTTACAACAATAATAGGAGTGCTCCCTCTGAACTTGAAGTTATGCTTAAAGAGTTTATTAGTAAACAAACTGCTTTCAATAAAACTATTGAGGAAAGACTCTCTAATGCTGAAAGAAATATAGCATCTTTGGTTGAAGCTCAATCTTCTTTGAATAAAATGGCTGCTAAACCTGAAACTAATGATAATCCCTTTGCAGCTACTAATGCTATACAAGTAAGAATTGATGAAAATGTTAGACTATTAGCTGAATCACATGCTAAGTGGGAAAGAGAAGATGAAATTGCTAGAAACATTAGTGTTTCTACTATTACCACCACTAGTGTTGAGGCTAGTAATAATTCTACTACTCTAGATGATAAATTTGATTATATCTTGATGGTTGCATTATCTCTGAAGTTATTAAGTTCCTACAAAAGCTTGCTAAAAGTCCTAATGCTAGTGCTATGAACATGGCCTTTACAAAACACATTACTGATGCTCTCATAAAGATTGAAGAAGAAAAGATGAAACATAAAGCTTCTCTTCCTATAAAACAAGAAGATGGTTGGGAACCATCATTAGTATGGAAGTGAATGAATTTGATTTCAAAGCTTTATATGATCTTGATAGTAGTGTTTCTATCATGCCTAGAAGGATTTATGATATGCTTGATTTGCCTCCACTTGAAGATTGTTATTTGAATGTCCAACTTGATGATAATGCTAAAAAGAAACTCATGGGGAGTCTTAATGATGTTCTTATTATGGTTAACAATGACTATGTCCCCGTTGATTTCTGTGTTTTGGATGTTGAATACAATGCTTCTTCTCCTATTACTTTGGGAAGACCTTTTCTTAGAACTGTTGGTGCCATTATTGATATGAAAGAAGGCACCATTAAATATCATCTCCCACTCAAGAAAGGTATAGAACACTTCCCTAAGAAGAGAGAGAAGATTTCTTTTGCTTCTCCTATGACAACAAAATTTGGACTTAATGCTTCTTCATTTGAGAACACTTGATTCTTTTCTTGCTTCTTATGCCTAACTTAAAGGCGTTAAAGAAAAGTACTTATTGGGAGATAACCCAAAAGTTTAGATGAGTCTTGGAAGTTATTACTTCAGTAATAACCGCTCCTTATCATTTTTATTTGCTTTTTGTGCCAAGAGTAACCTCTAATGAGAGAGAATTAATGATTGGGAAAGTTGCTGTCCCAAAACAGATTTCTATGCTTCACCGTAAAAATTCGTGTAAAATCTTTGAACATCTTTTTGAGGCGTGCATTTTTATGCTTCTGCCCCAGGTTGTTATCTAACTTTCGTTAGTTCAACACTTTTTGATTTGAGCAACAGAAGGTCTTCGAAACAATTCGTCTTTACCTGCTGGTCTGTTTTGATAGATTTCTGCCATTTTCTGCATTTGCTTCTTGTTGGTTCCTTTTTGAGTTCTTTTGGGGAATTGAGCTTTTTGAGGGAAGTGCTACAGTAGCTAGAGTTCTAATGGAAGTTTATTTGGTGTTAGAACTGAACCTTAAGACTTATTTATCTTGAGTGCACTAATGTTGCTAATAAAGATTGTGTGAAGTTTTGTATGAAGGAAAAATTTCAGGTGTATGGAAGGAATGAGTAATGAGATGAAGGATGGACTAAAGCTCAAGCTTGGAGATGCCATGCGTGTCACCCCAAGAAATATCCAAGAAGTACAAGCGTCAAAGCTTGGGGATGCCCAAGGCATCCCCCTCTTCATCAATAAAAATCCCAGGTTTCTTCCAAACCCTTCATTTTTATTGTTTCATGCACAGTTGTGTTGTTCTTGGAGCGTCTTCTTTTTCATTGTTTTTTTGTTTTTCGTTTGGTTGGTTTGCTTAGTTTTCTGAATAAATTTGTTGGACCCCCTCTTTCATACATTTGTTTGCAAATAGTTTGGTTTGGTTTGGAAAAGAGTAGGAAAGTTCATGCTTATGTGGTAAAAAGAGCTCGTTTTTGACTGTGGCCTATGCTCTATCATGCCATGCTTGATATTGTTTTGGCTTTATGCTTAGTATTCTTTGCTGTAGCATGACTTGTTATAAACAATTGAGATTGCTTAATGTGCCTTGGATGAATCATGCGTTGTTTTAGCATATTAAAGCATAGTATAGTGGTATTCTCCTTCGATGCTTTATTTGGGTTGACTTGGCGCATGCTCACACCATGTTATGACTATCCAAGGTCACCATAGCCTTTATGATCCTTTAGTTTTCAACTTGCAGTATCACTTTATGCTTTTATCAATGATGTTTTGTCGCTCTGCATTATTATGGCCATTATTGCTCTCTTAGTTTGTCGCTCCCAGTCTTTTGCTAGCCTCCACAACCAAGTATGAGTTCCACTCATGCATCCAACTCCCTAAACCAAGTTATTCCAAAGAGTCCACCATACCTACCTATTAGCTTATGATATTCCAAGTATATTCATGCTTTTGTTTACCTTCCGATTTAAACTTGTTTTGAGAAAACTAGTGATTAAAGCTCTCACGAACTTCATGGCACACTTTACTTCTCTTGCCCTTAATAAACTTGAACTATTGTGTCGTCTATGTTGTACATGCCTGCACTTATTTGTTGGGAATTAGCAGAACCATGCTTTCATGGGGAACACTTTCAACATTGCACTTGGTACTTGTACCTAGTTGATATCATGCTCTTTTGTATATGGATGTCGTCGGTGTGAAATGAAAGGGGAGCTTGTAAGTCCATGGAGTTATGTATATGTGTTAGAGAAACGCCTGGGCCGCTGGTCTAATCCATGCTGACATGGTGGAAACCTGTAGCGTAACCATAATGAGCTGTCTATGAAGCATTCTTCTTATAAAAAGAGTCCTTTATTGAGAAAGAAAAAAAAGAGAAAAATAAAAAAAAGAGATTATGAAAATAGGAAAGAGAGAAAAAAGCACCATATTCCCATGGTCAATAAGAAGATTGCTGCTATGCTTGTTGTTTGTTTGCCTTGTCATTTTGATATGGGGATTCTTCCGTATCATCGGGCAAGGGGTACCCCGTTGGTGGTTCTCTATGATACACATGTACTTACGATGACAAGAAATTACCAGTGACTAAACTTGAGTAGCATGAGGAGCGGCCCTCGTATACAAGGGACATGATATTTCTAACTTATACTTCGTCATGCATGTACACCATAGTTTGTTCACTTTAACCTTAATCACCTTAAAGATTCTTATGATAGTGGCAATGAGAGCTGTAAGCTATAAGTACCATAATTTTTGGAAGCTCTTTATGAGACTTGAATCCCTACTTCCTTTTATGAAGGCCTTTCTTCCACCATTATATTGAGTCTCCACCTTCTACCTTTATGCACCTACTTTGAGAGCATAGTGGCCATTCTTAGTTCTATGTGCATTGTCCCAAGACTAATTGATTGATGCATATCTTGATATTGCTTGTTTTAAACTATTTGTATCTAGTCACTCTTATGAACTTTGAAGGTGTCCTATGCATTTATATTTGCTACTCTATGAGGGACAAGCTGAATGCTATTATGCTATGTTTTCTTTATGTGAAACAAACAAACGTCTTGCAAAGCATTGTTATTCATGAATCTTTTGTTTGTGCCTTTTCATGTTGCATCATAGTTTCTTTGTCTTATTGCTAGAACTTTGTCTTTCATGTTATGATTGAAGTACTATCATCCCAGCTTTGAATGTTTTACAAATACTTTGATCAAGTCTTTGATGGTGCATGTCACCTCAAAAATTATTCTTTCTTTTTATCACTTACCTACTCAAGGACGAGCAGGAGTTAAGCTTGGGGATGTTGATACATTGCAAATGTATATATAATTTTTGATGTTCCATGCTTGGTTTTATCCACTTTCTTGTGTTTTGCCAACACTTTGGAGTACTTTTCATATGATTTCTTGGACTAACCTATTAACAAGAGCCATAGTGCCAGCTGCCTGTTTTTTGTTGTTTTTGGTTCCAGGAAAGTCAGAAAATGAATATTCTCGGAATTGGACGGGACAAAAGCCAAAGTGCCTATTTTTCCGAAAGTCATCAGATGCCAGAGTACGAGACAAAGAGGGGCCAAGGGCCACCACACCACCTGGCCGCGTGACCCAGCCTGGCCCGCGCCAAGGGGTGGTGTGGCTAGCCCAGGCACCCCCTCGGCCTCCCCTTCCGCCTATAAGATGCCCTCAGGACGAAAACCCTAAGGACCCAATCAAAAATCCAAGAAAGAGTCTGTAGCCGCTGCCATCTCCATCCTTAGATCGGGAGGGATCTGAAGCTCTTCCCGGCACCCTGCCGGAGAGGGGAATTCACCCTGGAGGCCTTCTTCATCACAATCCAAGCCTCCGGTGTGATGCGTGAATAGTTCATCCTTGGACTACGGATCCATGTAGTAGTTAGATGGCTGGTTCTCCTCCTTTGTGCTTTCATGTTTAGATCTTGTGAGCTCCGTTTATGATCAAGATCATCTATTTGTAATTCTACATGTTGTGTTTGTGGGGATCCGATGGATATTGAGATGCTATTTTAGATTGATTATTGATTCTATCATGTCTTTGTTATTTGTGATCTTGCATGCTTTCCGTTGTTAGTAGCTATCTTGGACAAGTAGATGCTAGCAACTCCAAGAGTTAGTATTTATGCTCGATAGTGGGTTCATGCCTCTGGTAATCTGGGGAAGTGACAGAAATCTCTAAGGTACTAGATGTGCTGTTGCTACTAGGGAGAAAACAACAATCCTTTGTTCATAGAACAATCGTATTGTTTACTTTACACGCAGTTCGTAAAGCAATAATCTGTTGCTTGCAACTTAATATCGGAGGGGGTTCGGATGATAACCTGAAGGTGGATTATTAGTCATAGATCCAGTTGGATGGCGGTCTATGTATAATGTTGTAATGCCCAATCAAATCTCAAAGGAGTCAAGATGATTAGTATATGCATGTATTGCTTTCTCGGTGTTTGTCAATTGCCCCGCTATAATTTGTTCACCCAGTATGTTATCTATCTTAAGGAGAGCCACCTCTAGTGAACTATGGATCCTGGTCCTTTCTTTTACATATAATCTATAAACTATTTACTGCTTTGTGTTTACTTTCTGCAAACTATTACTTCCTTCCATTTGATACGTTTAATCCTCTGTTTTTAGCAAAACACGGTGAGATTGACAACCTCATCACAAGTTGGGGACAAAGTTCTGTGGTTGTGTTGTGCAGGTCTCCACGTTGCTACTAGCACTGGTAGTGCGCCCTGCCAAGGCTCAGCTAGCAACACCTTTGGGGTGTTTCCTTGCTCCTACTGGTTCGATTAAACCTTGGTTTCATAACTGAGGGAAACTTGTTGCTGTGCTCATCATACCTTCCTCTTGGGGTTCCTAACGAGCTCTACATCAACACGAGCCATCATGGCTCCCTCGATAGCCGCTATGATGGCTGCTTGGTGGAGAGGGTGGTGCGGGTGGATTGTTTCCGACTGAACACCGGCCTCTGTCTGGAGCTTCATTATTCCGGTTTCGGGGAGGGTCTTGATTACGACGAGCCCCCTGTCGGCTTGACTCGGCACGGTGTCCATGTTTCCTTCCTTCGTTGTTTCCACCGTTGTTATGAGGTTCAGCCGGACAACTTGTATGTCTAGGAGGTGGCATCCTTTGTCGGTCCTCCTCCTGACGTCGCTCTTCTTCGTCTTCCGTGCGATTGTTCGACTATCGCCGGGGAGGTTGCCTCGGAACTAGTGCTGCAACTGTGTCTTGCTCTACGGCCAGAGAAACATTACTCCAGTCAGGTGCAACTCTGTGCTGTTGCCCTAAAGATCCGTTTCTTGAGTAATTGTCTTCCCGACGGTTGGGACGGTGATGTTGTTCCGGGTCCCGTCAGGGCCTTATGTCATGCCAAGCCGGATCCGTGCGACATTGGTTGGACTTAGAAACCATTTTCCCGCTCCCGGATTTCACGGCCTTCTGTTACTCTAGACCCTTGGCAAGTAGCTTTACGCCCAACCAGATTTGATCTAGGTTCGGATTGTTCGCCAGGATATCTCGAGCTGCGGCAGTGTTTTCCACTAGTGTTCCATACACCAGATCTCCCTTACTATCAAGCCGAGGTTCTCCCTTTATGGCATCACCTTCCTCAAAGAGGGTCTCATGGACTTCCAGATTTTTGTTAGCCTACATGGGGCCGTTCCGAGTCTTCTGATGCTATAGGGAGTTAAACTGCCCTCAGATGCAATGCAATTTTTCTCTTCCAAGAGATTGTTAGCTTCATCCAAAGAGTACTTGGCGATGCGCTTCTAGGGCTTGGGCCCTGTCTTCCAGCTCTGTAGGTGTCAGTTCTGCAGCGGTAGGGATTGGCGTAGTTAGCGCATCTCCGGTGAGTTTACAGGCACCAAGCGTAACCATGTGTCCATCCCCCGAAGTATCTTTCGGCTTGTTTGGGATTAGGGCTCCATCCGAGTCTTCCTTGTATTCTTCGGCGATCACCTCCTCAGCCGGCGGGTCTTTTGCCGGAGTCTTCTTCTTCTTCTTTGCCTTCTTGGTAGTGCCGGTAGGAAAGACGGCTTTGGTTCCGTTTCCTGGAGTCATGCTCTGATCAGTACTTTCGGACATCTGGACGTCGGGATTGTCTCCGAGATCCATATCATCCTATTCTTTGGGAGAGTTTTCTCCGGATCCTTCGTCCATGGCTTCTCCTTCTTCCACAGCTTTGGAGTTAAACTCCTCTTCATATTCCTCGGATAACTTTTTGAAATCCACCGATGTCATCGAATCATCCGAAGATGCCGGTAAGTCAATGTTTGTTCCGTTCGCCTCCAGCACTGAGTCTTCGTTGTCTCCAGCATCGGCAGAGCCGGATCCGGATCCAACATATCCGACAAAGTGCGATGTGTGCGTCCTGAGGTAGTTGCGGCTTTCCTCATGGGCTTCCTTGAAACGCTTGATGGTATCGATAATCTCATCCACGTTGGCATCATGCAGGATCATACGCCTCAACGTGTGCCGCCGGAACGGTTGCTCAGTTCTGGCATTGTTAGAGCCGGAACCATAGCTGTTGTTGCTTTAATCCTCCTGGGTTTTGACCTCGCTGGGAAGATCGATCTGGGATTCGACCTCGCTAGGGAGATCCACTCTAGATTCGATGTTCACAGTAGGATCCGCTTAAGGCTCAGCTTTCTCCACTATCTCCGTGTTAGGTGCGGGTTGGGTGGGATTAGGGTTTTCCGGGATCCGGAACTCTGCCGCCTCCATGGACAAAGTGGACCCAGAAGCTTCTTATGCCCCTATCATCACCGCTGGGGTGGGTGGGGCAGTTTCAGCAAAACCGATGTAAACATCGATCTCACCAAAATACATGATTGTGTAGGCAATCACGACCTCTCTAGCCAGAATCTAGGTCTCGTCGAGAATGATGAGAGGGACATCACTGGCATAGAGGAAGCGGCCGACGGTGATTGTCTCACTGATTCCGATTCTTGTGGATTCGGCTCGGAACATAGATCCGAAGCTCACTTTTCCCATGGTGGGCATCAACTGTCGTCGGATTGAGGACAAGTATGCCATGAGGGGGTCCTTGAGGCGTGTGGAAGAGAGGGGTGTGAGTCATACGATGTTCTGATACGGTGAGCACACAAGTTTATGCAGGTTCGAATCCAACGATGGTGGACGGATCCTACTCCTGCTAGCAATCCAGTAATACAGCAGAGCCAGATATGGGTTACAAGGGTTTGGCTGTGCGAGTTGAGATTGTAGACTATTGTGGGGTGCCCTAAAGGGGATTATTGGTTTGCGGCCCGAAAGTTCCTGGGCAAGGGCATGGTGGTACCCAAGTTCCCTGTAATTGCCGTGTTTCGTAAAGTTGGGCTGCCAACTACTCAAAGGGACCATTTCGAGGCAAACTCATCTCACCCCTGCAAAATTCAAACATTCCGTTAAACTGCCCCGTGAAGTAGACGGCCGAGACCCACATGTCGGTCATCTATCCGTGACACAAGTGCCAACACGGCAACCTCTTAGGCAAATCGAGGAACTAAGTGGATTGGATGTGTTGACCAATTTCACAAATCCATTCCCTCCTTTCCCCTAGCGCCGACGGCGTCGAAATCCACCCTCTAGGCAGAACGATCCCTTCGTACATTTGACTTCCGGCGCCAAGTTGCTGCGCCCAGTCGCTGATCCCGAGCTCCAATGGCGCATGCCGTAGCCGCCGTTGCGAGGCTCTAGCCCTCCTCCGCCGTCGACGAGCCGAGCAGCTCGGAGGATGGCAGATCCTACTACCAAGGAAGAAGAAGTTCTGGCTACATGCGAGTGAGCTACCCTTCTCTTTGCTATTCACACTAATTATAACTGCTAGCTGGCTACTGAACCTAAAATTGTTTGTTAGCCCAACGCTGACAAACATATTTTGTCCACAGTTTTCTGTCAAGTGGGACCTCCGTGGACCACCCTTACCTGGTTACGGTAGTCCTATTCAGGCACGACTCTAAATCAGCAAGGGCGAAGGGCAAGTGGTATGGACACCATTGTATGAAGATGGAAGAAGCCCATGCGCAGATCTGCACTATATCTGGTATGGTTGCTGCTCTGCGTAATCATGATGAAATATGGATGAAGCAGACTGCAAAGTTCAGCTTCATGGATGAACGTGGCATCATGGTTCCTCTAACGTGTGACAGTCAGCTAATTGGGTTGATAAAAAGGTATGCTTCGGCTTGCATGTTTGAGCTGAACTGTGATATACTGGATGTGGAAGCTGCTACAACTAGGAGTCACCCTTCTATTCTTGGACATGGTGGTCGCTCGAACCCAATTATCTCCTGGTAAGCAAAAGTCTATTGGGGTTCGCATGTTTGTGCTGAATTGTAATTTTTACAAGTATTTACTCTGTAGATATTGGGCAGTTATGCAACAGTCCTGTTTCTTTGACAGGAAGCGCCGCAAGGTTAGAAACATGACTTCCGGGTCAGTCATTTTGCTGCCCGAAGAAGGAAAAAACGAGTGGAAAGATGATGTTGGACACGATTCTAGTGCTGATTGTCCCGACAATGCAGAGTACGTGAAGCTCAGAAAATTGCCACCGAGGAAGAGGAAGAAGGCGGGAAAGGAAGAAGCCAGTGGACATGAAGGCTTGGCACCCAGGCTATGGAAGAAGGTAGCTGGCAATGAAGATGCATAGTAATGTGTTGAACTTGAACCTATATATGTGATTCGGTCAAATTCTGGAGCTCTGTGTGTGGAACTTTGCTGGGCAAAACAATCTACCCATGTTCTCTGAGTAAATGTACCGCGACTTAGGGTTTGGAAACACCCGAGTCAGTAGTTGAATCCGAAATTTTGATTGTGCCACTACTATCTAAAAACACGTAGCACCGGTTCCACGATTGCTGAGGGGCAGGATGTCTCCAAATTCGATGGAATGTAAGTGGCACAAAAATAAATTATTTAAGCTGCTACACTCCACGAAGCAACAACTTATTTCAGCTGCTGCACAACGACATGGAAATGTAAACAGCAATGACAACCAAGATGAGGAGGAAATCGGTACCACTTTCTGGCCTAATCTTGAGCCCGTCTATCTCACTACCTCCCTACTCATGCATCCCCTGCATCTAGCGAAGCTCCCGGATCTCCAGTAACCGGGTGTACGTGCTTCCACTTTATAAATTGTGGTTGTTCCATTTGCATGCAGCACAATCCACGTAGATTACGTTTAAACAAACCACCAACGTCAGAATACCACCATGATCAGACAAAAGGAAGTAATGCAGGGTTAAGACAGATTAATGGCGACCAAAGTTTTTCTTCCCAGGACTCCGGAACCACTAGTTCAGACTGCTAGGTCAACAAGTACTACTATTACAACTTAAAAAGGCACGGAGCTCAAGCTAAATAGAACTAGTTATCACACATCTCCTTGATCTTCCTAATCTCAGCCCTATGTGCATCTTCCTGTGAGAGCAAGGATCGAATCGTATGCTCCTTCGTTTTAGCATCTTCCTTGCACAGCTTCAATTGTTTCTCTGGATTTTTTCTCACGCACTTGTCAATACTCGTAGTTGTGAACTGCAGGACTTTGGCCTGGTGAAGATCATTCCTTGCTTGAGTCAGTTCTTGCTCTGCTTTAGCCTTCATGGCCAACGCCACATCCCTCTCCTTCTTGACTTTGATAACCTTGTCTTGCACCCTTATGAGATCTCGGTTAAGCTTGGTCGTGCCATCTGGTTCCCATAGCTTCATCTCAACACTATCAAGAAGTGAGCTGAATACGGATTCTTTCTACTCAACAGTCATTTCCCATAGTTTGTCTAGCGTTTTCTGCATCGATTTGGGCCACTCTGGATCTACCCATTTGACAACATTGCAACTTCCGCCTTGCATCATTGCATGATGTCCTTGACACCATAAAAACCTCATGTCTGCGTTTCGTCCTTCGAACGCTACAAATTTAGTGGGCACATATCCATGTTTACATAGTAGAGGATTGTCTTCATCCGCTAAACCGTGATAGTCAGAGTCATACAGCGTCTGGTTGCCCTAACACATCATACACGCATGAGTAAACAGAGTAGATCTAGCTCAAAATAGATAACTGGCCACAGATGATAGAGATAGAGATGATGCAACTCACATCAAAATCACCGTCCCTGTCATCACGACGCGTTTCCTCACCGTCTCCCATTGAACCCATGGCGAGAGAGAGAGGGAGAGGGGGGTGGCTATCAGAGAGATAGCTGGAGGTGTCGTCAGCTTGTGGCTACGATAGGATGGGAGAGAAATGGGGAAAGTGGCTTCGAGGGGAAGGAAGAGAAGTACGGGGACGAAGATAAGTAATGGGGACGTGACACTAGCATATGGCCCACTAAACTCGTGAGTCGTGACACTCGCAAAAGGGGAGCGCCCAGTGTTGCTAGTTTGTCCAGAGAAAGCGGGCAGTAAGCGTGGCCAATCATGTCGCAGAACAGCCTACTCGCGGATCGCTCTCATGAAGACCATCCCAATTGTCCAAGCGCCCCGATCGAACGGTATGTAACAATCGCCATGCATAACAACTGTGTTAGGGAGCCTTCTAGAAGACTCGGTCTAACGGCCACCATTGGGGGGCTAAGGTTAGGGCTCTCCTAAGGTTAGGATACATATGTGGTTTATGAGAAGAACACACATGCAATGACACTGGAGATATGTGGTTTGCGAAAAGAACACACATGCAATGACTCTAGTTATGGATTATGAAAAGAACAGGCAATACAATTACTCTCATGGATCCATGTGTGGTTTGTGTAAGAACAGACATTCACTGACTCTAGTTATGGTTCATGAAAAGAACACACATGCAATGACACTAGGTGTGGTTCATGAAAAGAACACACATCCAATGATGCTGGTGGATCCTTATGTGGTTTGTGAAAATAACACACATGCAATGACTCTAGATGTGGTTTGTGAGAAGAACACACATGCAATGACATTAGTGGATCCATATGTGGTTTATGAGAAGAACACACATCCAATGACACTGGTGGATCCATATGTGGTTTGTGAGAAGAACACACATGCAATGGCACTTGGTGTGGTTCATGAAAGGAACACACATCCAATGAACTCTAGTGGATCCATATGTGGTTTGTGAGAAGAACACACATGCAATGACTCTAGCTGTGGTTTGTGAAAAGAACACACATGCAATCACACGAGTGGATCCATATGTGGTTTGTGAGAATAACATACATCCAATGACACTGGTGGATCCATGTGTGGTTTGTGAGAAGAACACACATGCAAAACACACATGCAATGACACTGGTGGATCCATACATGGTCTGTGGAAAGAACAAACATGCAATGACACTAGCTGTGGTTAATGAAAAGAACAGACATGCAATGACTCTGATGGATCCATACGTGGTTTGTGAAAAGAACACACATGCAATGACTCTAGTTGTGGTTAATGAAAAGAACACACATGCAATGACTCTGGTGGATCCATGTGGTTTGTGAAAAGAACACACATGCAATGACTCTAGCTATGGTTAATGAAAAGAACACACATGCAATGACACTGGTGGATCCATATGTGGTTTGTGAAAAGAACAGACATGCAATAACACTGGTGGATCCATATGTGGTTTGTGAGAAGAACACACATGCAATGACACTGGTTGTGGTTCATGAAAAGAACACACATCCAATGACATAGTGGATCCTTATGTGGTTTGTGAAAAGAATACAAATGCAATGACTCTGGTGGATCCACATCTGGTTTGTGAAAAGAACACACATGCAATGACACTAGTGGATCAATGTGGTTTGTGAGAATAACAGACATGCAATGAACTCTGGTGGATCCATATGTGGTTCATGAAAAGAACACACATGCAATGACACTGGGTGTGGTTCATGAAAAGAACACACATCCAATGACACTAGTGGATCCTTATGTGGTTTGTGAAAAGACCACATGTGCAATGACTCTAGATGTGGTTTGTGAAAAGAACACACATGCAATGACACTGGTGGATCCATATGTGGTTTGTGAGAAGAACACACATACAATGACTCTAGATGTGGTTTGTGAAAAGAACACACATGCAATGACACTGGTGGATCCATATGTGGTTTGTGAGAAGATGTTAACACCCAGATTTTTAATCCCAGATGCCCGTTATGCCATACCTCGCAATCCCAGGATTACCATTTTTGCGAGACATAACGGATTGGATATCACAGTACATCATCCATTACAAACCATACATAAGGTATTACACAAATAAGGATCTGATGATCCAGTCTTAATACAACAAGTAGCGGAAATAAAAGACAACCGTAGCGGTGGGGTCCATCTTCAGGGGGCACAGGCAATGCTGACGAAGGCAGATAGTCCTAGTTATCATAGCCGTCCTGCTGGCCATCATCTTGGTAGTCTCCTTCATAGTCTGGCCATGAGAATAGCCAGGAACAAAAGCCATGAGTACTCTTTAAGTACTCGCAAACTACCACTAACAAGTAGTATAGTTCTAAGTTAAAGTGCTAAGTCTAAGTTTAACTATAAAGTTAAGTTTGAAACCTAAGCTAAGTTCAGAAGCAAAGAAAGATAAAATAAAGTTCTAGAATCACTTAAGTTGGTAAGCTATTGTCATAAACACAACCCTGTTGTGGTCAAGTCAAGATTCATCATTCATTTCATAAGTCATTTTGAAAACGTCTCACAATGAAACAGTATGGCCATTCCAAGTGTCCATAACCGCGGGCGCGACTATTCGAATAGTTTGACACTCTGCAGAGGTGGTACACTTTCACCACAAGATTCAATACATCTGTCAGGGATAACCCTGAATCATCATACTTAGTATGCAGATAATCAAACATAACCTTCCCTTTACACACCCTAGTATAAGCACCTCTCCTATGAGCATGGCCTCCCAACCATGACCATCTGTCATCTTGGGCACTGCATAGGTGGACAACATTGAGAGGTAGCCTCAGCTCAAACCTCTCCCGCGAGGGAACTAATACTAATGCATATAAATTTCCGGCTAAGCCTTACCCAATTCAGGTATTGTGGTTGTACGGTAAATTTGGAATGGTATCACATCCGAATCCAACCATCAGTTTTATGAAAGGGTTAAGGCCCATGCCTCAACATTTTCATCATCATAAACCATTTGTGTTTCTCAACACATGTCAAAACATCTCAATAGAATGACTCATCATTCTAAGGTTTTCATAATTCATTTTCATCAAGTGTGCCCATCTAAAGTGACTCAAGTTTTGATCTAGCTTTAATCTACTAAGTTAAGAGTGTTCACTAAGGTGGAAAAGATGGGATCAATCTCATGCCATAGAATGACATCTAAGGGTTATTCTAAATAGGCCAAGTTTTATACTCTTTATGCTACCTTTAAAACAAGTAAAGGACTTTGTGTAAAGTAAAGGAAGTAAAGCTTGAATTTAATACTTGGGGGTAAATACTAGTCAAAGTAGTGTAATCAAAGCATGCCTAAAGCATCTTTGCTAAACAATCTATTTTAATCTTAGCTTGCTAAGTATTATACTTGCAAGTGTTAGCTTGCATTGTTAATGGCGGCTTGCCTTGTGCAGTGCAGTGGTTGAAGTTTTCTTCTTCTTCTTCTTGGTAGAACTCCTCCTCCTCGTAGACTTAGTCGGTACTATCGTCTATAAATACATACGGAGTACACAATCACCAAACAATACTTAACTAGTCTAATTAGCACTCTAAGGCATATAGTTGATGATCTATTATCATCACAAGCATCACAAGCTTAATTCAATAGTTTCATCCTTTTTATTTTAGAAAAGTAATTTCTACTCATTGAAAAATTAACTAAGATTTAATATTCACCACTTAAAATATGGGATCATATGGACACATGTCATCACTACATATTCTAAAATGTGGGAATGTGATTTAAGGGTTGGATCATAATTACTTTGGTTTAAGTTCATTATTTAATGATTTAAAGTGACTAGAAATGCCTATATAGCATTATGTTGGTACTAGTCCAAAGTCACAACATGTAAACTTTAATATTATTTCATATTCAGATAGATATGATGAAATGTGATTTTTGAGAGTTGGAATCAACTCAAAATCTATCTTGGTTGATTTTATAAAAATGTTGCAAGGTGCAAAAGCTTATGTCTTATTATTTTTACTAGGAGAGATCTATAACTCTAATTGAATTAAATCCAACGGGCTTGGATAGATCATTTCAATACCTTTCAAGAAAAATTGGTTTCATGCAATTTGGATTTGTAATTCTCTCTGAATCGATTTTCAAACTCAGAGACATAACTAGGTTTAAACTAAAAAGAAAAATCCTAATTCAAACTAACTGGGTCGCGCGGGAAACTCTAATGGGCCGGCCCAGTGTCACTCCACAGCGCGGGGCTCAGCTGACAGGAGGGGTCCACCAGTGAACGGCTGATAACGCGCGAAGCGGTACGGGGCGATGTGGGACGTTGGATTAGAGTGGGGATCAACGGCTGTGGATCGTCGTCGACGACGGACCTGTCGCCGGTGATCTCTAACCCTAGCGGCTCGGTGGGGGTGCATAGGGGGCGTACCAGGGCTCCAGCAACGACGGCGAGGCGGGGAAATGGACTGGTGGTCGATGGCGAGCTCAGGGACGGTCGAGGCAGCTCCGGGGGTGGTCGCAATCAGCGGCACCCTTCTCCTCTAGAGGCGGCCTGCTCCGGTGCAATTCCGGCGAGCTGCTGCTCCCCGTGCTCCGGCTAGAGGTGTGGGACGATCAGAGAGGTGAGGGGAGTGGAGTGGTGTGCTGCAAATGGCTGGGGGTGCCCTCCTTTTATAGGTTCGACGGCGAGACCAAGAGGGATGGGCAGGCGACAGTGGCGACATGGCTACGGGCTGCTAGCGGCATGGCTGCGGGCGGCGATCGACACACGGTCTACTGGCGGTGCTCTAGGAAGTGAATGCGGACTTAGGGGCGGTGGTATGTGGTCGGGGGCAGCTGGCGCTCTGAGTGGCAGAGGCGGCGGTGTGCACGGCGAGCGGTGGTTGTGAGGCGTTGGACGGCGAACAGGGGTGTCTGGCGTGCTCCCTAGGTCGTGGCGAAGCGGTGGGCGCGGGTTGCGGTCAAGCGGCGGCTTGTGCACGCGTGTCGGGCGCGGCGCTTTGGCGCATGCTCGGCATGGTGCAGTGGCACTGGGCGCGGGGATTGCTCGGTGGTCCACGGCTTGGCCTAGCTCGGGGAGGGGACAGTGGGCGGCGGTGAGGTGCTGGCTAGCTGCTAGACATGTAGAGAGAGGGGGAGGTGGTCTGCTGCAGCAGGGCAAGGTGTGGCTGGCGAGTTGGTGCTTGGCATGACCTTGCATTGCTACTAGGGTGGTAGGAGATGGGGTTTAAAGGCTGTGGTTTGATCATTTGGGGACAGAGGGAGGGTTTTGAGGAAATTTGGGTGCAAAACCCTGTTGCAAATAGTGAGCTAGGTTTAGAGTTTAACCCTGCCTGCCAAGTGTTTGATGAAATGGCCACAAGAAATAAACTTTGGAATTTTGGGTTCAAAAATTTTGAGTGATCTCCACTAGTACTAGGTAGCCTCTCGTTGCAAGAGTTTTGAAAATGGAGTTCGGATGGTTTTATAAAAAGTGGGATCTTCCTATATGAAATTGATTCAATTTTAAACTACCATTTAAAATTAGTATTTGAATGTTAGTAGCAGATCACAAAGTGGGCCTTGGTACCTCATTATGTGTACTAGCAAGGGGTGTAAATATCCACAATTGTTTCTGTTAAGTTTTGAGTACTAGGAATAGCCAAAGTAGGCATGATAGTTAATTTGGCCAAAATGACCATTCAATTTATTTATTCATTTTGAGTTGTTTTTCTTTGGGAAAAGTTTGGGAATGATTTAGATGATGTTTATTTCACCTAAGAAAATTTTACAAGCAATGAATCACAGAACCATGGCAATTCAAAACAACTCCTAATCTAAATGCACATACACGTGAATGCTTTCATATTCTTAATTGGAAAAGTTTTTGTTAACCCCAAATTTGATGATTTGGATCTTAATAACCTTGGATTAAAGTTTTGGGATGTTACAAAATAACACACATCCAATGACACTGGTGGACCCATATGTGGTTTGTGAGAAGAACACACATGCAATGACACTGGGTTAGGTTCATGAAAAGAACACACATCCAATGACACTTGTGGATACTCATGTGGTTTTTGAAAAGAACACACATGCAATGACTCTAGATGTGGTTTGTGAGAAGAACACACATCCAATGACACTGGTGGATCCATATGTGGTTTGTGAGAAGAACACACATGCAATAACACTAGGTGTGGTTCATGAAAAGAACACATATCCAATGACACTAGTGGATCCATGTGTGGTTTGTGAGAAAACACACATGCAATGACACTGGTGGATCCATACGTGGTCTGTGGAAAGAACAGACATGCAATGAACTCTGGTGGATCAATGCGTGGTTTGTGAGAAGAACACACATGCAATGACACTGGTTGTGGTTCATGAAAAGAACACACATCCAATGACACTAGTGGATCCTTATGGTGTTTGTGAAAAGAACACACATGCAATGACTCTTGTGGATCCACATGTGGTTTGTGAAAAGAACACACATGCAATGACACTGGTGGATCCACATGTGGTTTGTGAAAAGAACACACATGGAATGACTCTAGATGTGCTTTGTGAGAAAAACACACATGCAATGACACTGGTGGATCCATATGTGGTTTGTGAGAAGAACACACATCCAATGACATTGGTGGATCCATATGTGGTTTGTGAGAAGAACACACATGTAATGGCACTGGGTGTGGTTCAAGAAAAGAACACACATCCAGTGAACTCTGATGGATCCATATGTGGTTTGTGAGAATAACACACATGCAATGACTCTAGCTGTGGTTTGTGAAAAGAACACACATGCAATCACACTAGTAGATCCATATGTGGTTTGTGAGAAGAACACACATCCAATGACACTGGTGGAACCATGTGTGGTTTGTGAGAAGAACACACATGCAAAACACACATGCAATGACACTGGTGGATCCATATGTGGTCTGTGGAAAGAATAGACACGCAATGACACTAGACGTGGTTAATGAAAAGAACAGACATGCAATGACTCTGATGGATCCATATGTGGTTTGTGAAAAGAACAAACATGCAATGACTCTAGTTGTGGTTAATGAAAAGAACACACATGAAATGACTCTGGTGGATCCATTTGGTTTGTGAAAAGAACACATATGCAATGACTCTAGCTATGGTTAATGAAAAGAACACACATGGAATGACACTGGTGGATCGATATGTGGTTTGTGAGAAGAACAGATATGCAATGAACTCTGGTGGATCCATGTGTGGTTTGTGAGAAGAACACACATGTAATGACACTAGTTGTGGTTCATGAAAATAACACACATCCAATGACACTGGTGGATCCTTATGTGGTTTGTGAAAAGAACACACATGCAATGACTCTGGTGGATCCACATGTGGTTTGTGAAAAGAACACACATGCAATGACACTGGTGGATCCACATGTGGTTTGTGAATAGAACACACATGCAGTGACACTAGTGGATCCATATGTGGTTTCTAAAAAGAACACACATGCAGTGACTCTAGTTGTGGTTCATGAAAATAACACACATCCAATGACACTAGTGGATCCATATGTGGTTTGTGAAAAGAACACACATGCAATGACTCTAGATGTGGTTTGTGAAAAGAACACACATGCAATGACTCTAGATGTGGTTTGTGAAAAGAACACATGTGCAATGACACTGGTGGATCCGTATGTGGTTTGTGAGATGAACACACATCCAAGCACACTGGTGGATCCATGTGTGGTTTGTGAGAAGATCACACATGCAATGACACTAGGTGTGGTTCATGAAAATAACACACATCCACTGACACTGGTGGATCCTTATGTGGTTTGTGAAAAGAACACACATGCAATGACTCTAGATGTGGTTTGTGAGAAGAACACACATGCAATGACACTAGTGGATCCATATGTGGTTTGTGAGAAGAACACACATCCAATGACACTGGTGTATCCATATGTAGTTTGTGAGAAGAACACACATGCAAGGACACTTGGTGTGGTTCACGAAAAGAACACACATCCAATGAACTCTGGTTGATGCATATGTGGTTTGTGAGAAGAACACACATGCAATGAATCTAGCTGTGGTTTGTCAAAAGAACACACATGCAATCACACTGGTGGATCCATATGTGGTTTGTGAGAAGAACACACATCCAATGACACTGGTGGATCCATGTGTGGATTGTGAGAAGAACACACATGCAATACACACATGCAATGACACTGGTGGATCCATATGTGGTCTGTGGAAAGAACAGACATGCAACACTAGCTGTGGTTAATGAAAAGAACAGACATGCAATGACTCTGAGGGATCCATGTGTGGTTTTTGAAAAGAACACACATGCAATGACTCTAGTTGTGGTTAATGAAAAGAACACACATGCAATGACTCTGGTGGATCCATGTGGTTTGTGAAAAGAACACACATGCAATGACTCTAGCTATGGTTAATGAAAAGAACACACATGAAATGACATTGGTGGATCAATATGTGGTTTGTGAAAGAAACAGACATGCAATGAACTCTGGTGGATCCATGTGTGGTTTGTGAGAAGAACACACATGCAATGAAACTGGTTGTGGTTCATGAAAAGAACACACATCCAATGACACTGGTGGATCCTTATGTGGTTTGTGAAAAGAACACACATGCAATGACTCTGGTGGATCCACATGTGGTTTGTGAAAAGAACACACATGCAATGACACTCGTGGACCCACATGTGGTTTGTGAATAGAACACATATGTAGTGACACTGGTGGATCCATATGTGGATTGTGAAAAGAACACACATGCAGTGACTCTAGCTGTGGTTCATGAAAAGAACACACATCCAATGACACTCGTGGATGCATATGTGGTTTGTGAAAAGAACACACATGCAATGACTCTAGATGTGGTTGTGAAAAGAACTCACATGCAATGACACTGGTGGATCCATATGTGGTTTGTGAGAAGAACACATATCCAATGACACTGGTGGATCCATGTGTGGTTTGTGAGAAGATCACACATGCAATGACACTAGGTGTGGTTCATGAAAAGAACACACATCCAATGACACTAGTGGATCCATGTGTGGATTTTGAGAAGAACACACATGCAATACACACATGCCATGACACTGGTGGATCCATATGTGGTCTGTGGAAAGAAGAGACATGCAATGACACTAGCTGTGGTTAATGAAAAGAACAGACATGCAATGACTCTGATGGATCCATGTATGGTTTTTGAAAAGAACACACATGCAATGACTCTAGTTGTGGTTAATGAAAAGAACACACATGCAATGACTCTGGTGGATCCTTGTGGTTTGTGAAAACAACACACATGCAATTACTCTAGCTATGGTTAATGAAAATAACACACATCAAATGACACTGGTGGATCCATATGTGGTTTGTGAAAAGAACAGACATGCAATGAACTCTGGTGGATCCATGTGTGGTTTGTGAGAAGAACACACATGCAATGAAACTGGTTGTTGTTCATGAAAATAACACACATCCAATGACACTGGTGGATCCTTATGTGGTTTGTGAAAAGAACAAACATGCAATGACTCTGGTGGATCCACATGTGGTTTGTGAAAAGAACACACATGCAATGACACTGGTGGATCCACATGTGGTTTGTGAATAGAACACACATGTAGTGACACTGGTGGATCCATATGTGGTTTGTGAAAACAACACACATGCAGTGACTCTAGTTGTGTTTCATGAAAAGAACACACATCCAATGATACTAGTGGGTCCATATGTGGTTTGTGAAAAGAACACACATGCAATGACTCTAGATGTGGTTTGTGAAAAAACACACATGCAATGACACTGGTGGATCCATATGTGGTTTATGAGAAGAACACACATCCAATGACACTAGTGGATCCATGTGTGGTTTGTGAGAAGGTCACATATGTAATGACACTGGGTGTGGTTCATGAAAAGAACACACATGCAATGACACTGGGTGTGGTTCGTGAAAAGAACACACATCCCATGACACTGGTGGATCCTTATGTGGTTTGTGAAAAGAACACTCATGCAATGACTCTAGATGTAGTTTGTGAGAAGAACACACATGCAATGACACTGGTGGATCCATATGTAGTTTGTGAGAAGAACACACATCCAATGACACTGGTGGATCCATATGTGGTTTGTGAGAAGAACACACATGCAATAACACTAGGTGTGGTTCATGAAAAGAACACACATCCAATGAACTCTGGTGGATCCATATGTGGTTTCTTAGAAGAACACACATGCAATGACTCTAGTTGTGGTTTGTGAAAAGAACACACATGTAATCACACTGGTGGATCCATATGTGGATTGTGAGAAGAACACATATCCAATGACACTAGTGGATCCATGTGTGGTTTGTGAGAAGAACACACATGCAAAACACACATGCAATGACACTGGTGGATCCATACGTGGTCTGTGGAAAGAACAGACATGCAATGAACTTTGGTGGATCAATGTGTGGTTTGTGAGAAGAACAGACATGCAATGACACTGGTTGTGGTTCATGAAAAGAACACACATCCAATGACACTAGTGGATCCTTATGGTGTTTGTGAAAAGAACACACATGCAATGACTCTGGTGGATCCACATGTGGTTTGTGAAAAGAACACACATGCAATGACACTGGTGGATCCACATGTGGTTTGTGAATAGAACACACATGTAGTGACCCTGGTGGATCCATATGTGCTTTGTGAAAAGAACACACATGCAGTGAGTCTAGCTGTGGTTCAGGAAAAGAACACACATCCAATTACACTGGTGGATCCATATGTGGTTTGTGAAAAGAACACACATGCAATGACTCTAGATGTGGTTTGTGAAAAGCACACACATGCAATGACACTGGTGGATCCATATGTGGTTTGTCAGAAGAACACACATCCAATGAAACTGGTGGATCCATATGTGGTTTGTGAGAAGAACACAGATGCACTACTAGGAAACAACTTATCTGTGGCGCATGAAAATGGTACTTCTGTGGCGCATATGCCAGTCGCCACTGTTACCTCGCCACTGATAACTGCTTCCTGGTGGTGCATATAGATATGCGCCACAGAAGTCTCGGACTTTTGTGGCACATTTCATCATATGCGCCACAGGAAGAAGTTCAGTGGCGCATTTACATATATGCACCACAGAAAGTCTATGTGCCACTGACTATATCATGATATGCGCCACTGATTGTGTAACACGTATTCAAAGTAAAATACGTTCCTGGTGTATAATCAGGTATTTATACATGATCTATATAGTATTTATCCAGATGAGTATAAACAGTACATTGCACAAGTAGTAGATGCATGAAAACCAACATATATATAATACAAACACTTAGAGCCCGATCGAGATACATATATAGTGTCAAGTGCCGAATTTTTACACAAGTGCCGAATACAAAGTTCATATCATCTCACATTACAAATATGAAGTGGTCACCGCCGCCTAAACTAGGATCAAATAGAATACAGCTGTGATGATGGTTAGAAAGAGCATGTGCTCGACCAATATCTTCATCTGGTTCTTCTTCCACAGGTGGTTCCTCCACTTGGCTACCGCCTCCTCTCTAGTCACGTATCCTTTGTAGATGTTGCCGCTGAACTTGTTCACTTGTTTGTGACAATCCTCCCACTCCTCGTAGACTCCTGAAACCCTACCCATGTACACCACATACCACCTCGTCGCCATCTCTATAGACGACAAGGCATATTAGTAAAAATACAACGAAAAGAATTAATAAAGGGTTCACATCCATATATATATGTTCACAAAATATAAAACAAAGGATCCATTAACCTAAAAGATAGCATCTCGCGATCATCATAGAAGTAATAAGTTCAACGACAACACGACCATACAAGGTAGTTTAAGTCTAACAACAATGACCATTTTGAACACAAGATAGTAAAGTTTATGACACACACACTACATCAGGCGTCCATCAAGAATATACACACACTGGATCATGCTAGAGGCACACATCGATCATGAAGACTTTTTCTTCTCGCTCGGTGTTGGGAACGGTAGATAGCCCTCTTTCGTCATCCACGTCCTTGTGTCACCCTGCTTACAAAGGCGTTCTTTGATCTCCCTCTTACTCAACCCTCTGGCTTGTTGTAGGCCCTCCCCTTGTGTTGACATCTTCAATGATGATTTGCAACAACTTCTGCTAAATGCGATGGAAGTCTTCTCTAAGATCATCATCGTCGCTTCGCGCCAAAGTTTTGGCCCATCCTCGGAGACTAGATGGCAGCGTTAGGTTTTGGCAATCCCGAACATAGCCTTTAAGGTGATGGAGGACGTAGAAGGCCTCCTTGGCACCACCACTAGCCGACTGCTTGACGCAGGAGAACCCGAGCATGTGCTTGAACATGTGTTTGCCATCCTTGATACATTCCCCCTTATCTCCGAAGGTGCATCCCTTCTTGGCGTATCCCTCGAGAGCCTTATTGAGAACACCCCTTATTCTGGTGTAGTCTTTCTTCTTTGTCAAACTCCCCGAGTTGAAATACGTGGCTAGCAAATACCTCAGGGCAAGGACGTTGAGTGTGCAGTATTTCTCTCTGCGCAACACAATTGGAACGGAATGTTGAGAAAAGAGCAAAGGAAGAAATCTATAAGAAATGCATAAGTTATGGTGGCGATGAGCGAGTGTGTGTACTTACTCGGGAAAGAAAGGCAAAAGAAGTGTGTCCTTCCTCTTGTTGTCCACCATGAACTTTTCAAGGTACGCCGTCGCCTTGGTCCGTGTCTCTGATCCTTCGACCAACTGGCTATCCCGCATGTAGTAGGGATCCACTATCGCGATTTTCGGAGTACTCTATCTCTTGATCTTGATCACCAGATTGAGCGCGTATAGGCGGACCAAGTTATAGTCCAACCGTTTCGTGAGAAACAGCTTGAATATGTCCTCGTATGCTATGAAGAATATATCCGCGAGGGGTTCATCAACAAAGCCCACGTCCAATGGCACCTTGGCCATGAAAACTGGGTAATTTGGATCTTTGTCTTTAAGAAGGATGCCCTCTTGTGTCTTGACACCCTCGTGCAAAGTTAACATGGGTCCAACCGCGATGTGGAGCATATCTGGAGTCAATATCAGATCACCAGCTACATGCACTCGGGGCAAGCCATATTGTGCGGATGGTATGACGACGACGTCCTGAGCCCAGATCCTCTTCGGAAGAGGCTGGCTCGCACCCTTCTTATTATTATTACCTCTCTTCCTGTAGTGCTTCTTCTTCACAACAGTGTTAGCCACTGCCATATGCTCATCAGCCGCCGTTCGGAGTGTGTTGGGGCTGAAAACCAATCCTGGTTTCTCCTGTGGTGGATCGGTGGCTAGAGGCGTCACTTGAGAAAGACCATGGAAGACCAGGCGCTACGTGCATGTATTGGGCTGACCAACTTGATGATCACGAGCTATGAAGGGTTCTTAATGGGTGTCGGCGCTGGTGTTGATGAAGTCGTTAACGTTGACCAATTCATCATCATCTTAATGGGTGCCATCATGTGGTGGTGGTAGCGGGGGTGACGGCGGTTACGGCACAACGTATTTGCCATGTGGCGGTACACATGCTACCAAGAGTTGCTGGTGACAGCTGGTGGTGGCGACAATGGCGGCTGCTGGCTTCCGAGGTGGTGGCCGGGCAATCGATCGAGAGGTGGTGCCGGTGCTCCCCCTGCAAGACGAATCTGGGTCTTCGGCCATGTCAAGGGCCAGTTGTAGCATTCTCCAAGGGTCTTGTGTTCGTCAGCTCCCTGAGGTTGAAAGGGGGGGTCCATGTCATTGCACACTGGCAACACCCGAGCCAACCAGACCCTCATCACATCATCATCCATTTGATTGTTGTGCATCATGCGGCTCGTCGGTTGTATGAGAGTGCCCTTGGAAATATCCTTCAACTCACCACCGACATCTTTAAGCAGGAGTACGCAAGAAGTGTCCTGAGGCAACACATGTTGTTGGGCGTCATGAGTGAAGGAGATATGCCCTAGAGGCAAATAATAAATAGGTTTTTATTGTCATATCTCAATTAGTTTATAATAGTTTCATATTGTGCTATAACTGTGCCAAGTAGAAACATTGGTACATGTGTGGTATGAAACAACAAAGTCCCTAGTAGCCTCTATTCATACTAGTTCGTTGGTCATGAGGATGATCTGGGTTTCAAGATCATGGGCATTTATGCCAATTGACAACGAGATCATATCATTGGAGAATGATGTAATTGGACATTCCTCGAAGGATTGCAACAAGATCAAGTCATATAGTTCATTGCTGCAACAGCTATACCTAGACTCCTTTTCCTTAGACCGAGAGCTCATATTACTCACTATTTCCCGAGGCTTCTTAGACTGCATCAAGCACCACTTGGTAATACAGTGGTTATAAAGGTGTACGTTGGGTATTCCGAAGGAACAATAGATGACATGTGACTACAAGACCGGGATTTGTTCACCCACATGATGGGTAAAGATACATACGGCCGGCTTGGTGAGATTACATCCATAAATGTTGCAACATGTGACTCGGTCACGGGGATGTAATATCACGGTAACAAGAAAATAGAACTTGTTGTGAACGAGATTGAACAATGTATGGGATACCAATGATCGGATCTCGGACAAGTTGTATCGAGTAACAAAAGGACAAGGATGCTACATTTAGCGGTTCAAACGACATTGTCATCAGGAATGCATAGGGGTCACATGGATATCCCTGGTCCCTCTATTGATCATTGGTACAGATCATGTCTAGAGCATTCCCGAGACGTGAGAGGATACACTTAAGGGTACGATGAGAGAGATCATTCGTAAGACAAAATCACAGTAGAGAAAGAGAAATCCGGAATCGTTCCGCAGAGAGATCTGAAGTTGTTCAGAGAAAGAATAAAGGACCGGAATCATTCCGGGAAAGATCCGAAGTCGTTTGGAGAAAATCGAAAGGGAACCAAAAGGTGCTTCAGGTTGGATCAGGTTTTGTAAAATGTATTTACATATTAATTAATGTAATTAATATTAAATATAATATTAAAATCTAATTTGAAGAAGTATTCCACTAATGGGCCAAACTTCCTAGGGAAAGGGCCCATGAGGGAAAACCGAAGGAGGGAAGGGCCAAGGGCCAAGGCCCAGGCGCCTCAAGGGGGCCCACCCGGCAGCCTAGGGCTGTGCACAGGGTGGGGCCCACCCCTGGCAAGCTGGCGCATGAGGCCCATGCGCCTCCCCCCGCTCCCTTGAATAGTCCCACATGGGAAACCCAAAGGGGAGGGCACACCCCCTCCCCCTATATAAAGGGGTTCCCATGGGTGGGATGTGACACACCAATATTTGGAGAAGTCCTTTGGTTGACTTCCTCCTTCCCTCTCTCTCTAGACCTTGTGACCATGGCCCCAAGTTTGGGCTATGCGATCAAGGCACACCTGCAGTACGCCGTTGCGCTGCAGGGATTCCTAGCCGGATATCAACTTCCGAACTCCTGGTGGGATCGGGGAGCCGGAGGTCTCATCGTGCACCGGATGTGTACGAAGACACGAGGCGCAACACTTGGGGTGCTTAAATGTCGTGAGCCAGAGCTGTTGCACGATGAAGATGAAGAAGGAGCAAGGGGTGACCTGTGAGGATCTTCGCGACCTTGAGCTCGACTACGAGTTCGACTGCTTCAACCACGTTCCCCGCAGAACGTTAACCACGTATGGTCTACAAGGGTATGTATTCTATATGCATTGGCCATTACTTCACTACTACATAGATAGATCCTAGGCATTTTTGGGGTTCCAACGTAGGATTTTGTTTTCTGCTGCGGATCCCCTTCAGTGGTATCAGAGCCGATCTATGTGTAGGAGTGATGTACGGTTAGTACTCACAAGTATTGTGCGGGCATTGATCCCTTAGTTGTTACCCTCTAACGTGTACTTGTTTATATCACGGTATTGTTTGATGAAGCGGCCCGGACCGACCTTACGCATATTCATACGCGAGATTGGTTCCACGCTCAACATACGGCTTGTACCGTATAAGTGGCTAGCGGGTGTCTGTCTCTCATTCAATAGTTGATATAGCATTTACAACGGAGGGCCCCGAAAGGGGTGTAGTAGAGACAACTTTCGGATCCATGTTGTGGTTGGAAAGTTCATAGTTTAGAAACGATTCTAGTGCGAAAGCTCTAATAACCACTTAAAACTTACAATAGATAAAGTAGACGTGTCTAACTTTATTTCGCAGGGGGCATGTGATTATGATATGGCAATGGTCGTTACAAAGGTAAAGTAGTTTACTTTTCTGTTACTAAGTAGTATAGTAATAGTCATCGTTCCGATGGATGACCTGGTGGCGGCGTCGTGGACTTGGCGTCAAACCAAGGGCAAGATGGAGATCATGCTGGAGCACTCGATGGAGATCAAGGCGCAAGAAAGACCATATCATATCACATTATACATATGATGTTGATTACTGTTTTACATCTTATTGTGTGCTAGTATTTAGATACCCAACGGTAGCAAATAAGATAATCCCTATTTAATTCCAATGTTCCGTGTTCCCCTTGTGTGTGAACCACCAAGAAAGTTCTTCTTATGAGGTCGGCCATGCTGATCGGGGGTTGGACATATCTACGTTCGCATATAGTGGGTGTAAGCCATGTTGCACAGCGAATACACACAAGTTAGATTTGGAAAGCCTAGCATGTACAGACATGGCCTCGGAACACAAGAGATCGAAAGATCGATCATGATTGGTATTATTGAATGTCTACCTTTGAGGCTACACTGATAGCCATGATGATCGGGGGAGGTGCAGAGGATAGGGATCATGCGATCACTAAAATCGTCCAGGGGATGACAATTTTAGTGGAGACCAATTATAAATTGATCTCTTATTATAAACTTAGTCTAGATGTCTATTTGCAAATATCTTAGTAGATCATGGCCTATCCCATTGAGGTCCTTTGCAACCATGGGAATATATTTCTTAATATGGAACTTAGCAAAAGGGTCCAACTTCATAGATTAATACCCACGCCTGAGGGATATCCTCGTAAAAGGTGATCTTCTCTTCTTGATACAATAACCATTAGGAGATAATTCGATGACTCCGGAATGTTTGTGTTTTCTCCATAATCATCTAATAAGCCATTCTCCATTCGATGGAGAGTTGGGATACATTTTGTATTCTACAGAATAAGGCACATAGAGTATGAGCCATTTGATGGGTTTTCCTCCATCATGGATGAAAAGATAATGTTTGGAAAAATCACTTGACGATCTTGCATTAGAGTTGAGAACTCCTAGAAGGGCTTGATTGCAATGGAGGTCATGAATGAAAATGTATATATAAGATATACAAATTGTAAATGTGGTTCTTGCAAAACTCGTTGTAGTTTGCAAAGTATTTGATTGTCTCGTTTTGTGAAAACAGGAGGATCTTCTTGAGAATTGCTGGTTTTGAGGCAACGTGACTTGATGACAGCAAGCAAAATAGTTGATGGCCGACATCACCTCTTCCCTCAAAGTTTGTCATTTGGATTAGTGGACTTGAATATAATTTGCAATCCTTGTTTGTGTGTCTTGCTTTTTGGCGAGACAATTATTCATATGAACAAGTTACAAGCCAGTTTGTACTATTCTTATGAACAATACCATTATGGTCACATTACGATTACAAACAAGTTATTCTCATCACTATGTTAATGATAATGGTTTAAACATTTATAAAGGATTAGAATGCTAAAAGATATCCAAAGTTTAATAATGAAATGGCACTATAGTTTAAGTTATTTTGGTTATTGCATGTTCTTTATGAAGATCGGGGTCCTACATGCTTAATCTAGAGACTTTGCAAAACCATGCCTCTTGGGCAGAATGACTAAAACTCCGCATTCTGGTAAAACGGTGATATGCAAAGAAATGTTGAATCTTATACATAGTGATGTATCGTATTTTCAACAAGTAGTGGAAATCATTTATTATGGGCTTAAGTGAATAAGCGTAGTTACTTAATGAAACATGAGTTAGAAATGATTTGAATTGTTCAAATGAGTTCACAACAATAAGAGGATATTGAAATTAACAAGAATACGAAGTCTCTTCAATTTGATCGACATGAGTGAACTATTCAAGTTAAGTTTGGCACAAAAGGAACTTGTGAAAGATGTTTCACAAATTATGATAATTGACGAATTCAAACTATGTTGAAATGTCTAAACATCATAATCATTATGTATTAGATACATATGGTATAATATTATCTCTTATCGGGGTTATAGTTATCGTTTAGAATTAGAGATCAAAATAAGCAAACACTCATTTGAAATACAAAGGAACATCTAAAGATTCGTGGAAACAACACCATAAGTGTTATGGCAAGTTCTAGTTTCTGGAGATTTCGATAAGTCGAAATCGTGGCAAATAAACAAGTCTTTATAGAGCATTCTTAGGAAGCTATGAATGCATCATCCACAAGGGGCAAACCTGCTGTTGTCCTAAGTTGATGTGTCTTGGTGAAGATACAACTGGAAGAAAGTAAAATATCAAACAAGGTATTTGACCTTACCTCCGGATTGTTGAGTGGCGCAGCGGAATTTGTTTCGTGAATCCAAACTCTACAAATAGAGGAGAAACCAATGATGATGATCATAAAGTTTCAAGCAAATACTTTTACTATAGAAAGTAGGATTCAACTATATATTCTACAAGTTTGTGGAATTATATTGTTGATTCACTTGTCATGTTTTGAACAAGACATACCTACAAATTACAAAGAAGCATGATGGACCTGAGTGCGAGAAATGACTAGGAGTCATAAAATCCTATATTAAGTTACATTTAAGATTGCAAAGTAACATGTTACTTGATCTTATTAAAGTAAAGAAGTTTACTTGATATTTCTGAATGACTGCAAAGTCATAAGAAGGAAATGAAACTTAATGAATGACAAATAGCTCAATTTGTCACAAGTTTGGACAAATTCAAGGATTTGACTACAACAGTAGTGATGCTTAAGTCTTTTGGATTTACACTAGAAATATATATGGATATTGAAGTCTCGTAATTGGAATTCTCAAATTGATAATGATCAAAGAATTTTGGAACGTCCAAGATTATCGAGAGGACCTAGATTTGAGTGGGAGCAAACCAGCTTGGCTAATTCATAATATGTAGCAGACATATTTTGGGTGCGAGCTAAGTGAAATCCCTTGATCTCAAACATGAATGTCATATTTGAGTGGGAGCTAAGTGAAATCCCTGGATCTCAAACATGAATGTCATATTTGAGTGGGAGCGTGAAATCATTCTGGGATATGTGGACAACATATGTGAATGATGTGATTGGAGTTAATAATATTTAAGTTAGATAAATAAGGATGAAGTTGAAGTTATTAAACAATAAGATCTATCGAGATAGATTGGTGACTTTAATAAACACTGACTGTCGAATGCTTCCTGGACTTGATTCTGAAAGATGTTCAGAATGTCCTAAGCAAGATTCTGAAGAAGCTCAGAATGGAACAAGGTGAGAAAGTAGTTCTTACTATATGAAGCATTGAGTTAGTATTACAACTATGGTTGAAAGAAAGAGATGTGTTGCATCTCCTATGCCTCAGTCATAGGTTCTTCCATATAACCATGTTGTATACTTGATGTAATGTGACCCGAAGTTCTGGTTGGTAGGACAAAGTCTTAACTGTAAGAACGTGTCTTTAAGTGATTCCTGAGTTGATCACTGAACCATAATTAAGTTTGTACTCAAATGGCAAGAAGCAATGTAAGTGGCATAGATGTGTTTCATGCACTAGGATCCACATAGATATAGAAGTATAAAGGCTCCATCTAATGTGATGTATAATGTTATGGTGGGGCTAGTTCGCTTTTAACATAGAATGATGTGTCCCAGGGCCCAGTGCCCATGAGAAAGCCCTTGAGGTTGATCTAAAGTCACTGTAAGCTCCTGGAATCCGGCCTCGTTCTGTTGCCATGACTATAGTATATACACAAAGGATAGCAAAGTGTGTTTCGAAGTTTAGATGACAACGGTGAAAACGACCGTCATCATTAACACTAGAAACAAAAGTCTCACTTTGTCGCCAAACAAATGCTTCGACCCATTATAAGATAATGGTGTGAATGTCAAATTAGGAAGACATTAACGATTTGCAAAAGACATAATGATCTGGTAAAACAGAACATCGACATGATGTTTCCCATGAGCATGCATGATCTGTAAACACATATGGTATATGGTTTATATGAGCAAAATGCGAGTTAGATTATTTGTACTCTAGTGCAAGTGGGAGCTGAAGGAGATATGCCCTAGAGGCAAATAATAAATAGGTTTTTATTGTCATATCTCAATTAGTTTATAATAGTTTCATATTGTGCTATAACTGTGCTAAGTAGAAACATTGGTACATGTGTGGTATGAAACAACAAAGTCCCTAGTAGCCTCTATTCATACTAGTTCGTTGGTCATGCGGATGTGGGTTTCAAGATCATGGGCATTTATGCCATTTGACAACGAGATCATATCATTGGAGAATGATGTGATTGGACATTCCTCGAAGGATTGCAACACGATCAAGTCATATAGTTCATTGTTGCAACAACTACACCTAGACTCCTTTTCCTTAGACCGTGAGCTCATATTACTCACTATTTCTCGAGGCTGCTTAGACTGCATCAAGTGCCACTTGGTAATACAGTGGTTATAAAGGTGTACGTTGGATATTCCGAAGGAACAATACATGACATGTGACTGCAAGACCGGGATTTGTTCACCCACATGACGGGTAAAGATACATACGGCCGGCTTGGTGAGATTACATCCATAAATGTTGCAACATGTGACTCGGTCACGGGGATGTAATATCATGGTAACAAGAAAACAGAACTTGTTGTGAACGAGATTGAACAAGGTATGGGATACCAATGATCGGATCTCGGAGAAGTTGTATCAAGAAACAAAAGGACAAGGATGTTACATTTAGCGGTTCAAACGACATTGTCATCAGGAATGCATAGGGGTCACATGGATATCCCTGGTCCCTCTGTTGATCATTGATATAGATCATGTCTAGAGCATTCCCGAGCCGTGAGAGGATACACTTAAGGGTACGATGAGAGAGATCATTCGTAAGACGGAATCATAGTAATGAAAGAGAAAGCAGGAATCGTTCCGCAGTGAGATCTGAAGTTGTTCGGAGAAAGAATAAAGGACCGGAATCATTCCGGGAAAGATCCAAAGTCATTCGGAGGAAATCGAAAGGGAACCAAAAGGTGTTTCGGGTTGGATCAGGTTTTGTAATATGTATTTACATATTAATTAATGTATTTAATATTAAATAGAATATTAAAATCTAATTTGAAGGGGTATTCCACTAATGGGCCAAACTTCCTAGGGAAAAGGGCCCATGAGGGAAAACCGAAGGAGGGAAGGGCCAAGGCCCAGGCGCCTCAAGGGGGCCCACTCGGCCAGCCTAGGGTTGTGCGCAGGGTAGGGCCCACCCCTGGCCGGCTGGCCAATGAGGCCCATGCGCCTCCCCCTCTCCATTGAACAGTCCGACATGGGAAACCCAAAGGGGAGGGCACACCCCCTCCTCCTATATAAAGGGGTGCCCATGGGTCGGATGTGACACACCAATATTTGGAGAAGTCCTTTGGTTGACTTCCTCCTTCCCTCTCTCTCTATCCCTTGTGACCATGGCCCCAAGTTTGGGTTGTGCGATCAAGGCACACCTGTAGTACGCTGTTGCGTTGTAGGGATTCCTAACTGGATATCAACTTCCGCACTCCCGATGGGATCAGGGAGCCGGAGGTCTCATCATGCACCGGATGTGTACGAATACACGAGGCGCAACACTTGGGGCGCTTAAATGTCGTGATCCGGAACTGTTGGACGATGCAGATGAAGAAGGAGCAAGGGGTGACCTGCGAGGATCTTCGCGACCTTGAGGTCGGCTACGAGTTCGACTACTTCAACCACGTTCCTCGTGGAACATTAACTACATATGGTCTACAAGGGTATTCTATACGCATTGGCCATTATCGCACTACTACATAGATAGATCCTAGGCAGTTTTGGGGGTTCCAACGTAGGATTTTTTTGTTTTCTGCTACGGATCCCCTTCAATGAGATGGCAGCAGTCATGCATCAAAGGCATAAAGGAGATGACATGCACTAACTAATTAGTTACCTTGGTGATGGCGTGGAGCTCGGCTAATGTAGAGACACGGCCGATGCTGACAGCCGACCTATCATCATCTGCAATCTCCCGCTCGGGTGCCTCACGAAGCACCACCGACGTTGGCTACGCCTTATTGGTATCTTTGGTGGGAGGGGGCGTCAGTGTGATCAAAACGAGCGGATGCGTCCCGATGTTGATGGCCGGCGGGGTCACCAGGTCTGGTGACACGGTAAAATTGATGCCCGAGTTGCTGCCGCTTAAGCTGGGCAGATGTATCGGCCCCTGTCGACCTCCCGCATTCCAAGCAGTAAGCCCCTCAAAAAACTCAGGGGGGATCATCGAGCGGAGCTTCTCTTCCACTAACTTGGCCACCGTTTTCTCATCCACTGCCTTCTCCTCCAGTGTCTGCACCTTCATCTTCAGCTCTTCAACAACGGCTTTATCCTTAGCCGCCGACTGGTTCTTCCTCTCCCTTCTTTTCTTGGCGTCCTCTTTGTAGTACTCCTTGAACTTCATGCTTGTACCGTAGCCGGCCACAAGGCCAGCTGAGGACGGCGACAACCCTTTGTCCCTCTTCTTGTAAGCAGTCATCGCCCTGTTGAAAACCGTGTCCCATGGCTGCGTCGAATCCTGGGACGACTCTGTGGCAGGAGCGTTCAGTGACTCCTCCTGTAGAGACAAGGAAAGATAAACCCATTTAGATTCTTGGCTTCATTACTTTAATTAGAATGCAATAGACTTGAGATCGGCGATAAATTCCTTACCGGCTTCTTCTTGAATTCCTTCACCTCCGGATTGTCGGTGATGAACTCCCCTGTTTCCTTGTCTAGGTAGTAGCGGGCCCAAACAAATTGCCTAAGCTACAAGTCCGTGATTTTAAGCCAAGGGTTGTCTTCACCAAGGCGTTCAAGCTCGGCGTCCTCCTTGTCCCAAATGGCATGTTCCCCCTGTAACCGCCGCTTCCAAGGTGGTGGTTACCTATGTTCTGTTCCCGCATACTCCTTCCCCATTTAGTCCATTTTATAGCGTCAGCGGTAGCTATATCTGCCTTGAATATCTGGAACTCCTCTTCGTCGAGCATCGGATTTTTCTTACTAATAACCTCCTAGCTTTCACCTTTGTCAATGCTATTCTTCACCCGAGTTTTCTAGCTGCTCAAGGCATTGCTCATCTTCGTGAGGGCTAGTTTGTTCACCGGGTTCTTTCTCTCGAGGTTTCTAAACCGCTCTAGGAATCTGTATTGCTTGTGAAGCTTCTTAAGGAGGTGATCGACCAAAGCTGCATTATCAGCATGTCTGATGTACTTCGTGTTGATCGACATGCTTTCCCGGACGATGCACCCGAGTTGCAGGCCGTACCATTTAGCAATCGTCTCTGGCGCAATGGGTTGTCCACTTTCTGTGACCTCAGTGAACTCATCGCAGATGGCGGCGAGCACTGGCACCTTCCGATCCTTCTTTTCCTTCTTCTTCTTATGAGAAACGGTCGGGTTGCCGCTACCGCCATCCGTGCGCTCGCCGCCATCGGTGCAGGCGCTGCCATCGGTGGTGTCATCCTCTTCGCCACCGCCTTCACTAGTTCCATCATAGTCATCTTTGTCCCCGTCGTAATCAGGATCTCCTCCCTCATTGCCCCCAGCAGCTCTGGCGACGGTCGCCTCCTCCTTCGGTGGTGGTGTCATCCTCATCGCCTCCTCCTCCTCCTATTGGGACCCCCGCCAGAATGACTCATTGGCCTGTCTAGCTTGTTCTTCGATGCTGATCATGTGCTTTGAAGGGCCGGCCTTGTTGTTGTCCGACATGTTTGCACTACTCTATTAAAAAGAGGCAAAAAGTTAGCACAAATCTCAGCCGAAAAATTTGACATGACCTTTGCTAATTTTTTTGACCTAGGAGTGCCCATTTCTCAACCGAAACAGAAGTGAATCGACACTTCGGGAGAAATGGGTAACTCAAATAAAATCCCAGCAAGACAAAACACCCCATCCCCATATTGACAGCCATCATCCACAGTACCATCATCAATCATCCCCATATTGACAGCCATATTGACCCTAGCTGTATCCATCATCCATAATATTGACAACCATATTGACAGCCATATTGATAGCCATAACAACAGGTACCATCAACTACATGTATAACAGCAGGTATATAGTTATACACTCCAGGTACATTCAGTATATAAGAAGAAATTTAAAAACTTAAAAAGGTATACATTCAACATGTATACATGTATAATAGCAGGTATACAGATATACATTCAGTAGGTATACAGATATATGTACAACAATAGGTATACATGTATAACAGCAGGTATACAGATATACATTCAGTATATATCCCTTCTCTAGTTTATGGGCTTAGATATACAAAAGTGTCCATGTGCTGATGCAAAAATTGTAACTAAGCTACGAAACTAAGCTACTGCCTGCAAATGCATTTTGAAGCAAACTAAATAGCATAGCACACAACTGATGCTGCAAGAAACTAGCACACAACATAGCTCTTTCATATAGGTACAGAAAGCATGGAGAAATGTGTACTGAATTGTTGATGCCTTTATTTAAGGTGAACCGTAAACCCAATCTGGAAAAATAGGATAAACCAAAACACTTGAAATAATGACTATAACCTTGCACTACTCTTTCGCCAAACACATGAACATCTTCATCTCACCACATGGATCTCACCACATGGACAGGTGCAATCTAATAATATGTAGGAGGGGCAAGAGTCCATGGCGTCTCAAGTTTTAATTTTTTTTTTAGTTGTTCTGAAGTTTTTTCTGAGGTTTCATTTAACAGCTGGTCAAGGAGATCAAAGAACCCAAATAAGAAGGATCGACGAGGCCAGACAAGTTGGAGAATGTATTCAGAGTGAAGTAAGAAAACACAATCAGCTACTGAGGTGCTACTACTTGAGGTTTTTTTTAGAGGGAGAAGTAATTGAGAATTTTATCAAGACAGCAGCATGTAAGTTTTCATGTATTTGAGAGACAGGTAGACATCAATGCAAATGTTGCTAGCTAAAGTATACATTTATTCAGCAGTTGTACGCAGGGTATTAGTACATAAACAGAAAAGCAAGAGCTCTCAGTTTGCAACAGGTAGCATTACATGTAACACAACAGCCAACAAGACAACTCAAAAGCACAGCTGCTTGAAGCATATGAACATGGACAGTCTGGAAAAGAAAAGGTAAAAACATGCAAATTTTGTTTCAAACCAATACACCATACTCCCAGGTTCCCACCATTGCCCAAACTTACAGTCGCCATATGGAGTACAACACAAGGTTCATGCATGAAACAATTTTGCACATTTCAACATATAACCCCCATGTTTAGAGCCGTCAACGCATTACACACAAGATATAATACACATTCAGCTACTGCAAGTGTCTGAGAGTTTTATTAAGACAGCAGACTGCATGTTTTATGTATTTGACACAAAGCAACTTAAAGTTTGTTACCCAGAGGATACACATTCCTTCGACAATTGTATGATATAGTAGGTATTACTACGGAAACATACAGTTCAGAAAAGCAACAGCTCTTGGCTCACAAGGTTTCCAACAGGTAGCATCATAGGTACCACAACAGCCAGCAAGACAGGTTTTCACCAAAGGAAGTCAAAATTCAGCTTTTATTTCAGCAGATTATTGGATCCCGTACTGATACTACATAGTAGAACTGACGCATTTTGAACATCCACAAACTGGAAAGCAAACTTAATAGCATGCAAATTTAGTTCGAAATCCATACACCGTACTCCCAGGCTCCCAACATTGCCCCACTTATAGTCTGCCGTATACAACACAAGGTTCATACATGATCAATTTTGCACATATACTTCTACATATAACCCACAGTGTTACAACCGCCGCCGCATTACACAGATGTTAAACACAACAGATATAATGCAAATTTTCCCCATTCTGGGCACTCCAATTACAAGAACAATGAAAGAGATAATGATGGTTCGTCACCGGGAGATGTAGTCTGTGGTACCTAGGGACGATGGACAGCGGACGGCGAGGTGGACGGCGGACGGCGAGGTGGCTGCTCCTCCACAGGCTCCGGCGAGGTGGCTGCGGATGGGCTCCTCCTCCTAGGCGCTGCGGACGGGCTCCTCCTCCACGGGCTCCAGCGATGGGGGGCGGCTCTCCTCCACGGGTTTCGGCGGTGGTGGCGGCTCTCCTCCACGAAATCCTCCTCCACGGGCTCCGGCGGTGGGGGCGGCGGGGCGTATGCTAGGGTTCGTCATCGGGCACGGTTGAATTGGGGAAAAGAAAGTGGAAGGGGAAAAGGGGAAGGGCGAGCCGGTTATATGGCTAAGTGCCAAGGTTCTGTGGCGGCGCATTTCTATGGAATGCGCCATAGAAGACAGAACCTTGGCACTTAGCCAAATAACCGGTGTGAGGCTGTACTTGGACAGCAAACACACGCTAGCCTAGTGGTTATGATGTATATTGACAGACATGTTGCAGCTAGGTTCGAATCCTGGTTGGGTCAATTTTGTTTTCTTTATTTAATTACAAATATATTTAAAACCAAGCACATACACATGCATATTTATTCAAATCAATATTTTTTCTTTATTGAAAAATTATATGTTACAAATATATTTAAAACCAAGCACATACACATGCATATTTATTAAAAAAACCTCCCCGAATTATATGTATATATTGTATTTGTCACAAACACGTGTGAATTTATATACCCACACGAATATCACGATATATGTTTAGTCTCTAACTAATATATATTTGTGAGCTCGTAAGAAATAATACACAAAAAAGGTCACACGTCGTCATGTGATGTGTCGAGCTAGCGTCTCTTCACACTCTTCTTGCCCTTTTTCGTCGCGATTGAATACTTTAGCCCGTGCACTTTGAGATTTCTACTTATGAATGGACAACCTTTAATAGGTAGTGTGGTTTTCCTTCTTACTTTAGTAGTAGTAGGCATGTCGAAGTACTTGTCGAATTCCTCTTCGATCTTCGGGTCGCCGTTTTTGTCGAAGTTTTGCTCGTTGGCAGCTACTTCCATTCCGATGATGGTCCTCTTGCCCCTCCTAACTACAACACGGTTGGGCTTTGACGGGTCGGTAATAAAAAAGCATTGATCAACTTGGCTAGCGAGTACCCAAGGCTCATTTTTTGCGGAGGCATTCTTCGTCGATTTGGCATCTGGTATAACCATTGTGGTGAAATACCGGCCTTCTTTTTCTACGTTCTTGGCCCATCTAACACGGAACATTGGTACGATCTCTCCACAGTAGTCGAGCTCCCATATCTCCTCGATCCTTCCATAGAATCTTTCCATGACAGTAGTGTCATCATCATCAAAGGATAACATAGTTACTCCTGAGTTTTGATATTCACTATTCATGTCCTTTTACTCGGTGTAGAATCTATAACCGTTTATGTCGTATGACTGATAGGTCCTTAGGTTATGCCCTGGACCCTACGACAAGGAAAATATGAGTTTTTGATCTTCCGTAGAAGGCGTCTGTGGGGGATTGTCCAGTTGCCTTTTCTTGAACCAACCCATGAATTTGGAGTTGTGCTCTCTTGTTACGTCTCCCTTCTTCCTCGGCCGGCCTTGGTCGACGTACTCCTGCTTGATTAAGCTTCCGTGCTCTTCCACCCAAGGGCCAACCACTTCAATGTGTTGTAGTGCGACTCGGTGTGCCCTATAAAAATCGGTGTGTCGACTATCAATGCCGACATGTAGTGAGCGGCAGCCCTCGCGGTGACCATATCCACCGAGCCTGCCGAGGTGCTTCTTGGTGGGTATTCCAACATCCTCGTTCTCGGTGGTTAGATAATTCTGGCAGAAGGAGATGCACTCGTAGATCAGAAATCCCTTGGCTATGCTTCTATATGGATGGGACCTGTTGCGAACGAATCCTTTGATGACGCCATTTAGCCTTTCAAACGGCATCATGTTGTGCAGGAATGTCGGCCCGAGCTGGATGATGTCGTCCATGACATGTACAAGCAGATGCACCATGATGTCGAAGAATGCGGGAGGGAAGTAAATCTCAAGCTCGCATAGTATCATCACAATCTCTTCCTGTAGCCTGTCGAGCTGCTTCACACTGATCGACTTCCTAGATATGATGTCGAAAAAGTTACAGATGCCAAACAGCGTCTCACGGACATGCTCGTCCATTATCCCGCGGATCGCAACAGGGAGTATCTACGTCATCAGCACATGATAGTCGTGAGACTACCGCTGAACCTCTTCTTCGCCATGTTGAGATATCTGCTTATCTTCCCCGAGTAACCGTGAGGAACTTTCACTCCTAGGAGGCACCTGAAAAACTGCTCGAGCTCCTCCAGACTCAGAGTGAAGCAGGCAGCGCGAAGCACCACCTCATTCTTCTTAACTCTTTTGCGGCGACCTTGAGTCCTTCCGTCTGATCATCATCAGCATCATCATCATCATCACTATCAGGGTACTGAAGATCTTTCTTGATGCCAAGCAATTTAAGGTCCTTTCTTGCTTTCGGCCCATCCTTGGTCCTCTCCAGCATGTTCAGTATAATGCCAAGCAGACTATCGGTAACGTTCTTGATGTGCATTACATCGAGGCTATGAGGAGTGTGGAGGACCTTCTAATACGGAAGGTCCCAGAAAACAGACCTTGCTTTCCATACACCCAGCAGCGACTTTGTCCTCGATCGTTTTTTCCCGGCACAGGGCAATCTACCCAATTATTCAAAAGCTCCTCGATTTCTTTGCCGCTCCTCAGACGCGGGGCTCTTTCGAGCTCGTCCTTACCATTGAACAGGTCACCACGTTTTCTCTACGGGTGATCCATGCGGAGCCACTTTCGAGTACCTTGGAACATGGTTTTCGAAGACCCGGGATCCCTTGGTAGCTGGGGATGCGGTGTCTCATCCATACACTTGACGAATGCATTGTGTTCGTGGTTCACCTGGGCCGATACATAGGCGTAACCAGTATAGTCCTACACCGTCGTGAGCAACGCGGCTCTCAGATGGAAATATTCTTTAGTGTAGGCGTCCCACGTACGGTCCGGCGTCTCCCACAAGCTGGCTAACTCCTCTCTCAATAGCCCGAGATACAGATGCATGTCGTACCTGGTTGTTTTGGCCCCTGAATAAGAATGCTCATGTGTACGTACCTTTGCTTCGTGCATAGCCAAAGGGGAGGTTGTACGGCCATACAAACACGGGCTAGGTGCTATGCGTGCTACTCTGGTTTCCAAAAGGATTGAGTCCATCGGTGCTCATACCCAGCCTGACGTTCCTTGCATCGCCCCCGAACTCTTCGAACTCGATGTCTAATGCATTCCACTGGCTAGCATCTGAAGAGTGTGTCAGGATCTTGCCCTTCTCTGGATCATCTTCGGGTTTCTCACTTTTCGCGTGCCATTGCATGAGCTTTGCTTCCTTAGGATCTACGAAATATCGCTGCAGATGGGGGGTGATAGGAAAGTACCATACCACTTTTCGAGGAACTTTCTTGTTCCCTCTCTTGTACCGTCCTTGGACGCACACCGGACATGTGGTTCTATCCGCGTACTCGTTCCGATAAAGTGCGCAATCATTGATGCATGCATGGTATTTAATGTGTGGTAGGTCGAGAGGGCACATGATTTTCTTGGCCTCCTCGATACTTGTTGGCAATGTGTTCCCCTTAGGAAGTCGATCATGCTAGTATTCCATGTTCGTGTTGAAGCTCACATCGGTCCATTTGTGTTCGGCCTTCATCTCTAGAGACTTGAGCGTTACACTCATACGTGTATCCTCGGGGCGACACCCAGGATACAATGGAGTCATCCCATCTACCTCCATTTGGGCTAGCTTGGCTTTCTCTCTGGTTGTAGCTTTGTCCTTGCTCGTCTCCTTGAGGAGCGGTTCTTGAACATGAGGGTCCTGCAAGGCCGAAGTTAGTAGTGTCTGTGTGTTCCTGTCTTCTCCTTCTTCATGATGATCATGCCCATCGCTATCTCCTTCTCCATGCTGATCATGCCCGCTGACATCTCCTTCATCATGATGATCATGCCCACTAGCATCTCCTTCGTCATGATGATCATGCCCGGTAGATTCTTCGTCTTCTCGCCTGCCCACGTCTTCGTGACCACCATGTCCTATCGGCGCCTCACTGAGGTCGCGCATGAAACCGGGCCTGAGCAGGTGACCCTCCAATTGTCCAGAATCAGGGTCGATCCAGCGCTGGAGTTTGCATGTTCGACATGGACATCTTATCATGGTCTTGTTGTTCAGAATCATGTCCTCCTTCGCGTCTTTCTTGTACCTAGCAATTTGACCTTCGGTCATCGTGAGGACCATGGTTGCCTGAGCGGTCAAAACAGAGAGTATAGGTTAGAACCACACCATATGCACACACACATGCATGAATGCTAGCCGGAAAAATTCGGCATGACCTTTCCTAAAATTAGGACATATGGGTAGTGCAAAAATTTGCCGAAATGGAAATGAATCAACATTTCGGCAAAGATCCATGCACCACACCGGTCGGGACAACAACAAACAAGCAACAAAAAACTTCCTCCCAATGTAAACATTCATGCACCACACAAGCATTGTCTCGCCATGCATCGCATACACACCGTCCGCGCGACAAGCTTCACCTACATGTTCATGGCCAAGTACTCACCTAGTAGACTCAATAAAAGCGAGACGAGACCGTGCAATGAGAGAGTGTGGACAAATAGATCTACAAGTTGGTGGAGAGGATATTAGTAAACAAATAGAGATGTGAGAGAGAAAAGTAAGGAACTTTTAGATCTACAAGTTGGAGGGAAGCTTCCACTTACCAATCTATGGACTAAAGTAGGTTTAGTTACAAGAAAATGGAGAAACTATGGGCAACATGGGGTGAGAGGGAGGAGGAAGAAGAGCTGGGAGGAGGTAGAAAGGAAGAAGAGATGTGAAATAGGTGGTGGTGGATAGATAGGGTGGGAGCTTGCCACCTTTTTCACATGGATCTGGATGCCCACATCTGTGGCGCATATGGCAGAAATGCGCCACAGATGCTCAAACTTATGTGGCGCATATGGCCATATGCGCCATAGAACATATGGTGCAGGTTAAAGTGGTGGGACCCAGGGCTACGTTTCTGTGGCGCATGCGTGGATATGCGCCACAGAAATGAAACATATTTGTGGCGCATATCCACACATGCGCCACAGATCGTGGGTGAAAAAGTATCTGTGGTGGGGCATGCCTCCAAGTTATGTGGTGCATAGTGAAATATGCGCCACAAAAGAGGCAACTTCTGTGGCGCATATTTTGTTATCCGCCACAGAACTTGGATCGCCCCACCCCGGCTGGCGGGGTCCCACCAAACATTTGTGGCGCATGTTGTATGGAATACGCCACAAAAGTTTTTAGTGTCTGTGGCGCATGTTTCCGAATGCGCCACTGACAAGTATCTATGGCGCATGGATTTATATATGCGCCACAGGGTAACTTGTCTACCTATAAGCAGTTTCCTAGTAGTGATGCAATGACACTGGGTGTGGTTCATGAAAAGAACACACATCCAATGACACTGGTGGATCCTTATCTGGTCTGTGAAAAGAACACACATGCAATGACTCTAGATGTGGTTTGTGAGAAGAACACACATGCAATGACACTGGTGGATCCATATGTGGTTTGTGACAAGAACACACATCCAATGAAACTAGTGGATCCATATGTGGTTTGTGATAAGAACACACATGCAATGACATTGGGTGTGGTTCATGAAAAGAACACACATCTAATGAACTCTGGTGGATCCATATGTGGTTCGTGCGAAGAACACACATGCAATGACACTAGCTATGGTTTGTGAAAAGAACACACATGCAATCACACTCGTGGATCCATATGTGGTTTGTGAGAAGAACACACATCCAATGACACTGGTGGATCCATGTGTGGTGTGTGAGAAGAACACACATGCAATGACACTGGTGGATCCATATGTGGTCTATGGAAAGAACAGACTTGCAATGACACTAGCTGTGGTTAATGAAAAGAATAGACATGCAATGACTCTGATGGATCCATATGTTGTTTGTGAAAAGAACACACATGCAATGACTCTAGTTGTGGTTAATGAAAAGAACACACGTGCAATGACTCTGGTGGATCCATGTGGTTTGTGAAAAGAACACACATGCAATGACTCTAGCTATGGTTAATTAAAAGAACACACATGCAATGACACTGGTGGATCCATATGTGGTTTGTGAAAAGAACAAACATGCAATGAACTCTGGTGGATCCATGTGTGGTTTGTGAGAAGTACACATATGCAATGACACTGGTTGTGGTTCATGAAAAGAACACTCATCCGATGACACTGGTGGATCCTTATGTGGTTTGTGAAAAGAACACACATGCAATGACTCTGGTGGATCCACATGTGGTTTGTGAAAAGAACACACATGCAATGACACTGGTGGATCCACATGTGGTTTGTGAAGAGAACACACATGCAGTGAAACTGGTGGATCCATATGTGGTTTGTGAAAAGAACACACATTCAGTGACTCCATCTGTGGTTCATGAAAAGAACACACATCCGATGACACTGGTGGATCCATATGTGGTTTGTGAAAAGAACACACATGCAATGACTCTAGTTGTGGTTAATGAAAAGAACACACATGCAATTACTCTAGTGGATCCATGTGGTTTTTAAAAAGAACACACATGCAATGACTCTAGCTATGGTTAATGAAAAGAACACACATACAATGAAACTAGTGGATCCATATGTGGTTCGTGAAAAGAACAGACATGCAATGACACTGGTGGATCCATATGTGGTTTGTAAGAAGAACACACATGCAATGACACTGGTTGTGGTTCATGAAAATAACACACATCCAATGACACTGGTGGATCCTTACGTGGTTTGTGAAAAGAACACACATGCAATGACTCTAGATGTGGTTTCTGAGAAGAACACACATCCAATGACACTGGTGGATCCATATGTGGTTTGTGAGAAGAACACACATGCAATGACACTGGGTGTGGTTCATGAAAAGAACACACATCCAATGACACTAGTGGATCCTTATGTGGTTTGTGAAAAGACCACATGTGCAATGACTCTAGATGTGGTTTGTGAAAAGAACACACATGCAATGACACTGGTGGATCCATATGTGGTTTGTGAGAAGAACACACATACAATGACTCTAGATGTGGTTTGTGAAAAGAACACACATGCAATGACACTGGTGGATCCATATGTGGTTTGTGAAAAGAACACACATGCAATGACTCTGGTGGATCCACATGGGGTTTGTGAAAAGAACACACATGCAATGACACTGGTGGATCAATGTGGTTTGTGAGAATAACAGACATGCAATGAACTCTGGTGGATCCATATGTGGTTTGTGAGAAGAACACACATGCAGTGATTCCTATGGTTCATGAAAAGAACACACATCCAATGACACTGGTGGATCCATATGTTGTTTGTGAAAAGAACACACATGCAATGACTCTAGATGTGGTTTGTGAAAAGAACAGCAATGACACTGGTGGATCCATATGTGGTTTGTGAAAATAACACACATTTCAATGACACTGGTGGATCCATATGTGGTTTGTGAAAAGAACACACATTTCAATGACTGGTGGATCCATATGTGGTTTGTGAGAAGAACACACATGCAATGCCTCTAGCCGTGGTTAATGACAAGAACAGAGATGCAATGACTCTAGCGGTGGTTTATGGAAAAAAAAACACATGCAATGACTCTGGTGGATCCATATCTGGTTTGTGAAAAGAAAACACATCCAATGATACTGGTGGATCCATATGTGGTTCATGAAAAGAACACCCATGCAATGAGACTGGTGGATCAACATGTGGTTTATGAGAAGAACACACATGCAATGACACTGGTGGATCCATGTGGTTTATGGCAGTAACACACATGCAATGAACTCTAGTGGATCCATGTGGTTTATGAGAAGAACACACATCCAATGAACTCTAGTGGATCTATCTTGGCATAATTTGATGTATGCCACGATGTATTTGATTGTACAAGACACTCACTTTCCATTTTTATACTACTCAGTTTTGCCCTTGGTTTTTTGATACTACCAGTTCCCCCTCTCTCTCTTCCCTTCGTAGAAGCCCAAACTTGTGCTCACTCTGTCTGCTATGCCCTGATTGGTTTTCACAGTTGTCACGCGGATCGTGCGCACCAACCATTGATTCTGTGTGATCCAACGAGGATCGTTGCACACGTCATGCCCTTCACAGTACAGCGTGAGACAGCACGGACGTCTCCCTCAGCGAGACTTCTACAAGAAGGAACACGAAGCCGTCCATGGAAAAAGTCGTCGACTGGTCATGTCATGGTTAATCAAGTATGAAAAGCCTACTACTGCTACTACCACGCCACAACACATGCGTCATCGAGTACACAGTCGTCGAGGGGCAGCTGCAATTTATTCCCACTTGATTTTAATAAGACATATCCCATTTTTTATGCAGCGGCTCTCAATCTCACTTCCAACTGGGCCCCACCATAAGAAACTTCCACGCGCTAGCCGGAGGATGAAGAGATGAGCTCGACGAGACCTAACTGTTGGAGATATGCCCAAGAGGCAATAATAAAAGTGGTTATTATTATATCTTTGTGTTTATGATGAATGTTTACATCCCATGCTATAATTGTATTATTAGGAAACACTAATACATGTGTGTTTTGTAAACATAAGAGAGTCCCTAGTAAGCCTCTTGTTAAACTAGCTTGTTGATTAATTGATGATCATGGTTTCCTGATCATGGACATTAGGGTGTGATTAATTACAAGGTTATATCATTAGGAGAATGATGTAATGGACATACACCCATAGTAAGCGTAGCATAAGATCAAGTCATTAAGTTCGTATTGCTATAAGTTTTTAAATGCATAGTAACCTAATCCTTCGACCATGAGGTTGTGTTAATCACCATCACCGGATGGGTACTTTGATGACATCAAACGCCGCTTCGTAACTGGGTGGTCATAAGGGTGTCATTGGGTATTCTGAAAGTATGTGTTGAAGCGCATGGACCAAGATTGGGATTTGTCCATCCATATGACGGATAGATATGCTCTGAGCCCTCTCGGTGGAATGTCATCTAGTTAGCTTCCAAGCATGTGACTGGGTCACAAGGGATGACATATCACGGAACGAGTAAAGAGTACTTATCAGTAACGAGGTAGAACTAGGTATGGAGATGCCGACGATCAAACCTCAGATAAGTATAGTATCCCATGACAAAGGGAATTGGTTTCATATGTAAATGGTTCAATCGATCACGAAGTCATCGTTGAGTATGTGGGAGCCATTATGGATCTCCAGGTCCCGCTGATGGTTATTGATAGGAGATGTGTCTCTGTCATGTCTACATATTCACGAACCGTAGGGTGACACACTTAAGGTTCGAAGTTGTTTTAAGTAGATATGGAATGTGCGTTGGAGACCGAATGTTGTTCGGAGTCTCGGATTGGATCCGGGACATCACGAGGAGATCTGGAATTGTCCGGAGAATAAGATTCATATATTGGGGATCATTTTCTGAGTTAGGAAATGTTCCGGAGTATTTGTATGAGGATTTTAGAAGGTTTCGGAATGTTCCGGAAGGTTCTGGAAGATTTCTTGGAGTTTGCTTGAAAACCAAGAAAGGGATCAAGGAGTCCTGGTGGGACAAGACAAGGAGTCGTGGGGGAGGAGGACTCCTCCCCCTCCCCAATCCGCCGGCCATAGGAGGGAGGGGAGTCCTACAAGGACTCCCCCTCCCATGGCGCCTCCCCCCTTTAAATAGAGGGGTGGGGGCGCCACCTCCAAGCCCTCCTACATAACTCCAAATCTCCGCCGCCTCTCTCCTCCTCCTTTCTTCTGCACAGGCATAGGCGAAGCCCTGCAGAATTCTCTACTCCACCACCACCACCACGCCGTCGTGCTGCTGGGATTCCATGGAGAAGATCTTCTACCTCCGCTGCTCGCTAGAACGAGGAGAGGAAGGTCTACTTCGACTCCGCACGTGTGATCGACTGCGGAAGCGCTGCCGGAACACGGCGCCGGAAGGATCGTCCACACGATCTTGAGATCGGCAAGTGATCGACCACATCAACCACGAGATCTAATCTCGTAACGCTTTCGGATCTACGAGGGTTAGTACATATCTATCTCGTTGCACATGTCTAGTAGATTAGATCTTGGCTTTTATCTAGATTAGATCTGGGTTTTGTTCGTTCTTGCGGTAGAAAATTTTTGTTTTCCATGCTACGAACCCATCACTAACGTCTCCGCCTTCATCGAGTCACTCGCTGTCATCAACACATCCCTCTACCTGATCTAGCACAACCCCACAAATCTCGTCGTATAGCCACCTACCTCCCCCTCTACATTTCCCCTTTTAATTATTGCCAATTTTATGGCTGTGTCGAACTTCATACATAGAAATTGTCGCGGCTCAATACAGAACTGCCATGTATGGCCCGAGAAAAAACGTGACGTACCGTTTGCGTGTCGCGGTGCACGGTGAAGTAGCCTGCGCGGCGCGTTGCACGATTGTGCGACGAAACGTGCCTTGCTTCCATTCACCTTAACTATAGAGCTCCACTCTGCACACCCACTCTCACTCTTGCTCACTCTCCTCACGCAACCCTCTCCACTGTCCCACCAACATCTGCAAACTCAAGAGAAAACCCTGTCCGTGCCGGCGATGGCGGAGGAGGATACGGTGGCCATCATCGCCTCCGAGGCCACCGGCGAGGAGGCCCCCGTCTCCTTGATAACCGACACGTATAGATATCCTCACATCAAAGCCATTCCCTTCTGGTTATCCCGATTTCTGTCACTTCGGGGCCATAGGTTCCGGACAACAACGTGTATATAAAACTTGTAGATAAGACCAAAAACAATACTATCATAATGAATCAATAACATGTTCAGATCTAAAATCATGGCACTCGGGCCCTAGTGACAAGCATTAAGCACAACAAGTTGCAACAAAGTCATAAAGCACTAATAAAAGATACTAGGCACCATGCCATAACAATCTGATGCCATTACATGAACGATCTCATCCAATCCCTACCATCCCCATAGCCTACAGTGGGGGCTTACTCACTCATAGATGGGGAAACATGGATGGTCGATGGAGATAGCTCCGGGGGAACTTCCCCGTCCCGGCAGGGTGCCGGAACAGAGACTTTCTGTCCCCCGAATCTCCCCTTCGGTGGTGGCAGTGCTACAGAACTTCTTCTGGAAAAACGTCGAACCCCCCAAAGTTTTTAGGTCATAAGGCTTCCTATAGGCGAAGAGGGGGACCGAGGGGGTGCCTGGGGCCACCACACCATGCCCTGGCGCGGCCAGGCCCAGCCCGCGCTTGGGGGTGGTGTGGCTAGCCCCTGGCCCTCCTCCGTCTCGTATTCTGGCTCCTGGAGTCTTCTGGAAAAATAGGCACTTTGGCTTTTGTCCCGTCCAATTCCGAGAATATTCATTTTCTTACTTTCCTAGGACCAAAAACAGCAGAAAAAAGGCAGCTGGACACTGTGGCTCTTGTTAATAGGTTAGTCCAAGAAATCATATGAAAAGTACTCCAAAGTGTGGACAAAACACAAGAAAGTGCATAAAACCAAGCATGGAGCATCAAAAATTATAGATACATTTGCAATGTATCAATATCCCCAAGCTTAACTCCTGCTCGTCCTCGAGTAGGTAAGTGATAAAAAGAAAGAATAATTTTTTAGGTGACATGCACCATCAAAGACTTGATCAAAGTATTTGTAAAATTCAGAGCTAGGATCATAGTACTTCAATCATAACATGAAAGACAAAGTTCTAGCAATAAGACAGAGCAACTATGATGCAACATGAAAAGGCACAAACAAAAGATTCATGAATAACAATGCTTTGCAAGACGTTTGTTTGTTTCACATAAAGAAAACATAGCATAGTGGCATTCAGCTTGTCCCTCATAGAGTGGCAAACATAAATGCATAGGACACCTTCAAAGTTTACAAGAGTGACTAGATACAAATAGTTTAAAACAAGCAATATCAAGGTATGCACCAATCAACAAGTCTTGGGACAATGCACATAGAACTAAGAATGGCCACTATGCTCTCAAGAAAGTGCTCATAGAATGTGTGGAGACTCAACAAGGAAATGAAAAGGTTTTGAATAGTTTGAAAGGCTTCCAAATGCTGAAAGTATGGTACTCGTTAGCTTTGAGCTCTCATTGCCCCTATCATAAGCATCTTTAATGTGGTTAAGGTGAAAGTGACACAACTAAGAGGATATGCTTGACAAGTTATAAATCGAAGTCTCATGCCCCTTACTTATGAAGACCGATCCTCATGCTACTCAACTTCAGTCACAAGTAAGCTCTTGTCATTGTAAGTATATACGTATCATAGAGAACCGCAAACGGGGTACCCCTTGCACATGATACAGGAGCTATCCCATAATCAAAATGACAAGGCAAGCAGACAATGAGCATCTCAGCGATCTTTTTATTTACTATGTGCATAGATTTTTATTGAGGATGCTGAATAGAATGTTCATTATGGTTATGCTGCAAGTTTCCACCATGATTAGGCATGGATTAGGCTAGCAGCCCAGGCGTTTCTCTAACATATATACAAACTCCATGATCTTACAGGTTCCACTTTTATTTCACACCGCCGGGATCCATAAGTAAAAGAACATGATATCAACTAGGTACGAGTACCAATAAAATTTAAAGCGGTCCCCATGATACATGGTTCTGCTAACTTCAACACATAAAGCGCAAGCATATACGCAACAAAGAAGGACCCAATGGTTCAGTTTTATTAAGTGCAAGAAAATAAAGTGTGCCATCAAGTTCATGAGAGCTTTACTAACTAACTTTCTCATAACAAGCAAACATTTTATTCGGAAGAAAACAAGGCATATTGAATATGCACGGGAGTAGCAAATGATGCTAATAGGTAGGTATGGTGGACACTTTGGCAATATTAGGTTTAAGGGAGTTGGAAACATGAGTAAAATACTCAGTGAAAGTGAAGGCTAGCAATAGTAAGGGAGCGACAAACGAGAGAGCAATAATGGCCATAATCATGCAGAGCGACAAAACATCATTGATCAAAGCATAAAGTGATACTACAAGTTGAAAACTAAAGGATCATAAAGGCTTATGGTGACTTGGGATAGTCATAACATGGTGTGAACATGTGCCAAGTCAACCCAAATAAAGCATCAAAGGAGAATACCACTATACTATGCTTTAATATGCTAAAACAACGCATGATTCATCCAAGGCACATTAAGCAATCTCAATTGTTTATAACAAGTCATGCTACAGCAAAGAATACTACGCATAAATCCAAAACAATATCAAGCATGGCATGACAAAGCATAGGCCACAGTCAAAAATGAGCTCTCTTTACCACTTAAGCATGAGCTTTCCTACTCTTTTCCAAACCAAACCAAACTATTTGAACACCAATGTATGAAAGAGGAGGTCCAACCAATTTATTCAGAAAACTAAGCAAACCAAGCAATCGAAAACCAAAACGAAAAACGAAAAAGAAGACGCTCCAAGAACAACACAACTGTGCATGAAACAATAAAAATGAAGTGTTTGAAAGAAACCTAGGAGTTTTATTGATGAAGAAGGAGATGCCTTGGGCATCCCCAAGATTTGACGCTTGTACTTCTTGGATATTTCTTGGGGTAACACGCGTGGCATCCCCAAGCTTGAGCTTTAGTCCATCCTTCATCTCATTACTCATTCCTTCCATACACCTGAAATTTTTTCCTTCACACAAAACTTCACACAATCTTTATTAGCAACATTAGTGCACTCAAGATAATAGGTCTTAAGTTTTAGTTCTAACACCAAATAAACTTCCATTAGAACACTAGATACTGTAGAACTTCCCTCAAAAAGCTCAATTCCCCAAAAGAACTCAAAAAGGAACCAACAAGAAGCAAATACAGAAAATGGCAGAAATCTGTCAAAACAGACCAGAAGGTAAAGATGAATTTTTTTAGAAGACCTTCTGTTGCTCAAATCAAAAAGTGTTTAACTAACGCAAGTTAGGTAACAACCCGGGGCAGAAGCACAAAAATTCACGCCTCAAAAAGACGTTCAGAGATTTTACACGAATTTTTACGGTGAAGCACAGAAATCTGTTTTGGGACAGCAACTTTCCCAATCATTACTTCTCTCTCATTAGAGGTTAATCTTGGCACAAAAAAGCAAATAAAAAGGATAAGGAGTGGTTATTACTGAGATAATAACTTCCAAGGCTCATCTAAAACTTTTGGGTTATCTCCCAATAAGTACTTTTCTTTAACGCCTTTAAGTTAGGCATAAGAAAAAACTAAAATGGATAGAATAGAAGTAAAGAGAAATAATCATAGTGAAAACATTGTTTTGTTCAATGAAATCCTTTTGTTAACAAGATTGATCAGGTCTTGATACCAAAACAATTTCATATGAGACAAAACTTTGTATTCCACTAATGATTATGTTACCTCAACCTTGATAGCAATGGTCCCAATCATAATAGTTTCAAATTTTTCTCTTGGTATGGGACAATATATTTCTCCAACTTGAATGCCCTCAACATGTTCAATTGAATTCAAACCATAAGTCCTTTAAATCTTCTTGAGGAAATAGACAATGTGTTCCTTGTCATTAACATTGAAGGTCATCTTCCCTTGATTATAATTAATAACAGCTCCTGCAGTATTTAAGAAAAGGTGTCCCAAGAATAATAGACATATTATCATCTTCAGGCATTAAAGTTTGAGAGGATGCTCTCATAAGGAATATGAGTTGAAGTAAAAGAGAGCATTAAGGAGCAAATTCAAAACACATTTAAGTCTAACCCACTTCCTATGCATAGGAATCGTGTAAGCAAATAACAAAGTGACAGGCATAGTAAGATAAAACAAGAGTAACTTCAAAACTTTCAGCACATAGAGAGGTGTTTCAATACCATGAAAACTTCCACAACCATATTTTCCTCTCTCATAATAATTTTCAGTAGCCTCATGAAGAAACTCAACAATATAACTATCACATAAAGCATGATATTCATGATCTACAAGCACTAGAGCTTTATTATAAACATTTTCAAGAGAAACCTCAGGAACATAACATTCATTCTCCTTTAGTAAGTAAGGGGGACAATCAAATAATGTAAGGGATAAAGAGTTACTCTCATTAGAAGGTAGGCATGGGTAGCTAATCCATTCTTCCTCCTTTTGTTCATCACTCTCCTCCTCTTTTTCATCTAATGAGATTTCAGATTCATCAATTTCTTCTTCCATATGATCCTGCAAGGCATTAGTCTCTTCCATTTGTGGAGAGCATCTATTAAAATATTCAAGAATATAGCCATTTTCATCCCAGTAATTATCAAAGCAAAATTTAAGTATGCCATACACCTCATATTTGTAAGGTGAATCATTAATATTTTCAAGCAAACTAGCAAGTTCAAAAGCACCCTTCTAAGCCATAAATTCTTCAATTTGTTCCGCGTCATAAAATTCATAAATTCCTTTAGCATAAGAAGATATGGTATCATTATCATTATACTCACATTGAAAAGGGAGGTGTTTATACCTCTTTCTGCAACGAGATTCATCAAGGCAATAAGTAACATTATAAGTAGAGCACACGTTCCTAGCAATGGTATACAATCTATCAATTTGTTCCCATAAGTGTTTCCCTTTTTGTGACAAGCGGTGTTCCTTATAATAATATTTTTAATCTTCCGTGAACCCACCTTGCCAATAAGCTTCATTTTCAAAGAAACCAACCATTGCCAACAAGCATGATAAAGCAAGACAATAACATACTAACGAAAATAACAACTAGAGTAGGAACTAATTTTTTCGTATTTTTGATAAAGAAACAAGCAAACAAGGAGAAAATAAACTTAGCTTGAACAATAGTGAATCCAAGTGAACTTGATAAATAAAGCTATGCTCCCCGGCAACTGCGCCAGAAAATAGTCTTGATTTTCGAGGGAAGTGAAACCCAATTTATTGATTCGACACAAGGGGAGCCAAAGAATATTTATAAGCCTTAACAACTGAGTTGTCAATTCAGCTACACCTGGAAACAATCTTTCTCACAACAGTTTATCAGTACCAACAGTTTTGTAGTAGGAATAGTAAAGTAACAGCAGTAGTAAAGCAAAGACAGTAGTAACAAAAGCAGTAACAGTGGGATTCAAGTGTGGTAGGCATAGGGATGGATGGACGGGCGTTGCATGGACAAGACAATTCACATAGCAATCAAAACATAGGGCAATTACAGATAAATAAGATAAAGTATCCAAGTACTAGACAATCCTAGGCATGTGTTCCATATATAGTCATACGTGCTCGCAATGAGAACTTGCACAACATCTTTTGTCCTGCTAGCCCGTTTGCAGCGGGGCCTCTAGGGAACTACTGGCAATTAAGGTGCTCCTTTTAATAGAGCACCGGAGCAAAGCATTAACACTCAGTGAACACATGTGATTCTCACATCAAAGCTATTCCCTTCCGGTTATCCCGATTTCTGTCACTTCGGGGCCATAGGTTCCGGACAACAACGTGTGTATACAACTTGTAGATAAGACCAAAAACAATACTATCATAATGAATCAATAACATGTTCAGATCTGAAATCATGGCACTCGGGCCCTAGTGACAAGCATTAAGCACAACAAGTTGCAAAAAGTCATAAAGCACTAATAAAAGATACTAGGCACCATGCCCTAACAATCTGATGCCATTACATGAACGATCTCATCCAATCCCTACCATCCCCATAGCCTACAGTGGGGGATTACTCACTCATAGATGGGGGAAACATGGATGGTCAATGGAGATGATGGTGGAGATCGATGGAGATGGCTCTGGGGGCACTTCCCCGTCCCGGCAGGGTGCCGGAACAGAGACTTTCTGTCCCCCGAATCTCCCCTTCGGTGGTGGCGGCGCTACGGAACTTCTTCTGGAAAAAACGTCAAACCCCCCGAAGTTTTTAGGTCAGAAGGCTTCTTATAGGCGAAGAGGGGGACCGAGGGGGTGCCTGGGGCCACCACACCATGCCCTAGCGTGGCCAGGCCTAGCCCGCGCCTGGGGGTGGTGTGGCTAGCCCCTGGCCCTCCTCCGTCTCGTATTCTGGCTCCTGGAGTCTTCTGGAAAAATAGGCACTTTGGCTTTTGTCCTGTCCAATTCTGAGAATATTCATTTTCTGACTTTCCTGGAACCAAAAACAGCAGAAAACAGGCAGCTGGCACTATGGCTCTTGTTAATAGGTTAGTCCAAGAAATCATATGAAAAGTACTCCAAAGTGTGGACAAAACACAAGAAAGTGGATAAAACCAAGCATGTAGGATCAAAAATTATAGATACATTTGCAACGTATCACTCCTTGCCAGTCCCCCTCGACGTGTTGAAAGCAGCCATCGTCCCCGTACAGGACCCCGTCGAGGCATTGATGGCAGCCGCCGTTCTCGTCTAGGCCCCTGTCCCCGCTACCAACATAGCCACCGGCGAGAAGCCCCCCGCCGGCGAGGAGGCTCCCGCCGGTCACGATCAAATCCAGCTCTTCAGGGACCCCTATGATCTAGATGAGTACATCGCTCCGGTGAACCCCTACGACACCGGCATCGATGACCCATGGTCGGAGGTAACTAGGGTTTGCTCCCCTTCCTGGTTCTTCTCTCGTTCCCATCATTGGATGCTAGATCTTGGTTTATTAGGATTCACTTGTTTGCATTTAGATTGCTCGATCTTCTTACATCATATACTCCCCCATTTTCCTTTTCTTCCAATAGGTTTACGGCAACGACGTCTGCAGCGATGACGAGTTCAGGCACACCAAGATTCGTCAGGTTTTGAGGAGGCTGCATGTCAGCCAGTATGACGCCTTCTTCGCCGGCGGCCTCTACAGTTTCCCCTTCTGCAAGGGGATCTCCTTCTATAGGATGAGTCTCGCCGGCACCGACTTCAACTGCGTCGTGATGGATGCAGAGGGATCGAGCTCCAACACCCCCAATGGCGGCCAGATCGTGAACGTCAACACCTAAATCGCTGAACACCAGGCTCTCGGCATTCACCTCCGAAACCTCCAGCGGGTGGCCATCGAAGAGGGTCGCATGCCTCCAATCAAGCCCAAGGCCCCCAAGATCAAGGTACTGGGCAACAAGAAGTGGAGGAAGCGTCAGAGGGAGGAGGCGGAGGTGCAGGCGCATGCAAGGAGGGGTTGAACGTGTCTGCTGCTGCTACTAAGCATCTTCTTTTGATTTTCTATATTTTGCTTGCATCCTATTTCTGCACGCAAGGGAGGGGTTTAATGCATTGAACCTCGTTAAGCAACCTACTTTCTATCGCTATATCCTATTTACCTACGCACAGCTATATCTACATTTGTTTTGTTTTCTAAATGAATGTATTCTGCCTGGTGTGATTTGCTGCTCTAGATTTGCTACCAGATCGGAGGCAAAAAGAGGTCCAAAAGGGAACAAATTATCAAAGAGAGAATCTTCTCTATATTTGCTACCAATTTGGGCAAAATGAAACATATCTATTTAGCGAGAGAGGAAAAAAGGTACTCTTTCAAACTGCTAGTTAACAAGCTACCATCTTGACAAGCTGCAAGCACGTACGAAACATAACACAAAGAAGTAAAATTTATTTTACTACTCTCACTTGAGGCACTAGCCATCTTGACAAGATAACTGAGTTCCACAAAATAGAAACATAACACAAAGGAGTAAAATTTAATTCACTTCTCATCAGACCACTTGAGGCACTTTCCATCGTTCCTAGGCGACCAACTGCCATCATTCCAGGTGGATCTTACATTATTGGCACTCCACGGCTCACGAAATGTAATTTCGTCCCACCTGGGATCTTACTTGGCTTCCCTATCTTTAGCATCCTGCAGCACAATTAGCGGTGCATCACAAGCCTGATTGTTGTCGCTAGAAGATGCAGCCTCTCTGTTTGCTACTTCAGCTGCAGCCTTTCTGTCAGCTGCTTCTGCTTCAGCTGCAAGCTCTCTTTCCGCTGCTTCTGCAGCCTCTCTGTCAGCTGCTTCAGATGCAGCCATATTCTTTGCATATGCAGCTTCAAACTCAGCTATTCTGCATTTTCTACAAAGGTCTCCCCTAAGCCCGTCTTCCCTCTTGCAAATAGGGCAAAATACGAGGTAACGTAGAAAGAAATGGATCTTCTTGTACAGCTGGTAGGTCACGTAAGCATCTATGGCTGCATACTTTAGGTTTATATCAGACAACAGCCACTCCTCCCAGAAATCGTGCCTATCTGTAAGGAAATCTGCCTTCATTCTGTCGTATGAATCATCGAGGATTCTAGTTGTGAGTGATGCCATTCCATCCTTCCTCGAGCCCCCTAGGATCTTGACAAGACTCTGAATATCGATCCAGTTGTGCACAGGAATTGTAATTCCCTCTTGATGAAATTTCAAAAAATCAGTTGTATTGTCGACAGTGTAGAAAAAATTTCCTTTTTCTACAAGAAACTGGCACAGCGCCAGACAATTCCTGTCAGTCCTGAAAGTATGTAGTTTGTCATCACCAAAATTTGTAACTACAAATATTTTTTCAATGCAAGATCATCATCTAAATATAATTTAAAAAGTTTAGTAAAGGCAAGATCAAGACTCTCAACATTGTCTTGTCATAATTTATTTGGTCCTAAATAAAATCCAGTAGTTGCAAGATGAGCAAATGGATAAAGAACAAGAGGAGAAACCCCTAAAAGTGGTTAACTACAGAGAGCAGATCTACAAACCGGGAGAAGGGGTAGACGAGGATGTGTTTCCTCATGGCCAGTTGAACGATAGCGACTTCACTCCCTTCATATGGGTCCTCCGGGGTGTACTCGAGGTCCAATCCCACAAACTTGTCTCCGTCTTTCTCAAGCCAACCCTCGTACATCCTTAGGATTCGCACCACTATCTCCTCCTCTCTGGTGTAGACGCTGTCTATCTTCTTATTGTCATGAGTAGTGAAGCTTGTCTCTAGAGTGCGACAACTTTTCATGGCGTCAAGGAGAAGACGGGAAGAAGACAGATGACAGGAAGAAGAAGAGTGGTTTCTGCGAGACAGGGGAACGGTGGAACCATCAATGCGCTTTTAAGGTAGTGGTTAATGACGGGGACGGAAGTCCAAAGGAGAGACGCGTAGCGGTGGCCGTTCTAGCTTCTGAGTAAACAAAAAATAATTATAATAACGTTATATGTGCCTTCTTTTGTCACGTCAATACACTAGGCCGGTCGTGTTGTTCTATCCACTGTGCCAGCGCTGCAAGCCTACGAGACAGCCACCAGGCCTAAGCGACGGGAGCGACATAACGGCGAGAACTGACAGGGGGGCCAACTTGATGGTCGTTAGCCTGATATTTTTTATTGAAACGTAAAGTTGAATCCGTGCCGAAAAAGACCCTCTAAGTATTTGGCACACCAACTGTAGTCATCGCGGATGATTACAGGCAACTTGGGTACCGCGTTGCCTGGGCGCCCCAACTTTTGGGCCATAAAATGATATTCTCGCCCTAAAGGTTGGTCTCTAGGATGGCTTATATAGATATCCGGCCTAGAGTTTACAGGAGAGACCTATCCATCTACGACTAAGAGTTGGTTACAGAGTACATCTTGAACTACAAGTAACACTACAGGCCTATATCGGTAAGTCTTCTGAGCCTTCCCGTAGCCGGACTGGAATCCGTCTCTTCTCCTTGACTGGGCCACCCGTGAAGCAAATCTCTAACCCGAAGTGGGCCACCCTGGTCAGCGAGGCACAGTGAGGATACCCAGAAAGTATATCCCCAACAGCAGCCCCCGAAGCCTCCAAGATCCAGAGTCGGATTTCACCATCGTCTAGCTTGATTCAACTATGGCTTGCAGAATCTTGAAGGGTTCCTGAAACTTCAAAAGAAAGGATAGATCCAAGTCCTAAAAATAAGTCGGACCTATGAGCACATTATTCGGGTTTGTAGCTTAAAATTCAAACTAAGCCGTAACTTGGTATCTGACATAACCTGACATCAGTCAAGCTTAAGTCACGTCACTGACATACATTCCTAACAACACGACCATTGGTGGGTCCGCTGATACATTGCAAATGTATCTATAATTTTTGATGTTCCATGCTTGGTTTTATCCACTTTCTTGTGTTTTGTTCCAACTTTGGAGTACTTTTCATATGATTTCTTAGACTAACCTATTAACAAGAGCCACAGTGTCAGCTGCCTGTTTTCTGCTGTTTTTGGTTCCAGGAAAGTCAGAAAATGAATATTCTTGGAATTGGACGGGACAAAAGCCAAAGTGCCTATTTTTCTGGAAGTGATCAAGTTCCAGAATACGAGACGGAGAAGGGCCAGGGAGCCACCACACCACCTGGCCGCGTGGCCAGGCCTGGCCCGCGCCAGGGGGTGGTATGGCCGCTCCTGGCACCCCCTCGATATATTGCCCTCGGGACGAAAACCCTAAGGACCCGATCAAAAATCAACGAAAGAGTCTGTAGCCGCCGTCATCTCCATCCCTAGATCGGGAGGGATCTGAAGCTCTTCCCGGCACCCTGTCGGAGAGGGGAATTCACCCTGGAGGCCTTCTTCATCACCATGCAAGCCTCCGGTGTGATGCGTGAGTAGTTCATCCTTGGACTACGGATCCATGTAGTAGCTAGATGGCTGGTTCTCCTCTTTTGTGCTTTCATGTTTAGATCTTGTGACCTCCGTTCATGATCAAGATCATCTATTTGTAATTCTACATGTTGTGTTTGTGGGGATCCGATGGATATTGAGATGCTATTTCAGATAGATTATTGATTCTATCATGTCTTTGTTATTTGATATCTTGCATGCTTTCCGTTGTTAGTAGCTATCTTAGCCAAGTAGATGCTAGCAACTCCAAGAGTTAGTATTTATGCTCGATAGTGGGTTCATGCCTCTGGTAATCTGGGGAAGTGACATAAATCTCTAAGGTACTAGATGTGATGTTGCTACTAGGGAGAAAACAACAATCCTTTGTTCATAGAACAATCGTATTGTTTACGTTACACGCAGTTTGTAAAGCAATAATCTGTTGCTTGCAACTTAATACTGGAGGGGGTTCGGATGATAACCTGAAGGTGGATTATTAGTCATAGATGCAGTTGGATGGCAGTCTATGTATAATGTTGTAATGCCCAATCAAGTCTTAGAGGAGTCAAGATGATTAGTATATGCATGTATTGCTTTCTCGGTGTTTATCAATTGCCCCGCTGTAATTTGTTCACCCAACATTATCTATCTAAGGAGAGCCACCTCTAGTGAACTATGGATCCCGGTCCTTTTTCTTTACATACAATCTATAAACTGTTTACTGCTTTGTGTTTACTTTCTGCAAACTTTTACTTCTTTCCATTCGATACGTTTAATCCTTTGTTTTCTGCAAAACACGGTGAGATTTACAACCTCATTACAAGTTGGGGACACAGTTCTGTGGTTGTGTTGTGCAGGTCTCCACGTTGCTACTAGCACCGGTAGTGCGCCCTGCCAAAGCTCAGCTAGTAACACCTTTGGGGTGTTTCCTTGCTCCTACTAGTTCGATTAAACCTTGGTTTCATAACTGAGGGAAAACTTAGTACTGTGCTCATCATACCTTCCTCTTGGGGTTCCTAACGAGCTCTACGTCGAAAGTCGAGCGCATCAAGATCTTTTCTGGCGCCATTGCCGGGGACTGAAGAACAAGAAGAAGCTCCCACGTCAACTACGCACCAGATCTTTTCTGGCGTCGTTGCCGAGGAGTCAAGGACATCTTCACAAGGGGAGTCCCTCATAACCAATCTCTTTACTTTGTTATTTTTGTTTTTCTTTGCTTATTTTTGCTTTGTTTGCTTGTTTCTTTATCAAAAACACATAAAAATTAGTTCTACTAGTTTGCTTTCTTTATTGAAAACACACAAAAATTAAGTCTCCTATAGTTGTTGGTCTATTATTGCCTTGCTTTGTCATGCTTTCTATCAATGGTTGGTTTCTTTGAAACACAATCTTATTGGCATGGTGGGTTCACGGAAGAACAAAAATATTATTATAAGGAACACCGCTTGTCACAAAAAGGGAAACTCTTATGGGAACAAATTGATAAATTGCATACCATTCTAGAAACGTGTGCTCTACTTACAATGTTACTTATTGCTTTGATAAATCTTGTTGCTGTAGGAGGTATAAACACCTCCCTTTTCTATGTGAGTATAATGATAATGTTACCATATCTTCTTATGTTAAAGGAAATTATGACTTTTATGATGTGGAACAAATTGAAGAATTTATTGCTTGGAAGGGTGCATTCGAACTAGCTTATTTGCTTGAAAATACTGATGATGCACCTTATAAATATGAGGTTTATGATATACTTCAATTTTGCTTTGATAATTAGAAGGAAGAAAATGGCTATATTCTTGAATATCTTAATAGATGCTCTCCACCAATGGAAGAGACTGATGCCTTGTAGGAGCCTATGGAAGAAGAAATTGCTGAAACTGGAAGCTCATTGGATGAAAAAGAGGAGGAGAGTGATGATCAAGAGGAGGAAGAATGGATCTACCCATCCCTACCTTCTAATGAGAGTAACTCTTTACCCCTTACATCATTTGATTATCCACCATGCTTACCAAAGGAGGACGAATGTTATGTTCCTAAGGATTCTTTTGAAAATGTTTATAATAAAGCTCTACTGCTTGTAGATCATGAAAAGCATGCTTTATGTGATAGCTATATTGTTGAGTTTATTCATGAGGCTACTGAAAATTATTATGAGAGAGGAAAATATGGTTGTAGAAGTTTTCATGGCATTGAAACACCTCTCTATGTGCTGAAAGTTTTGAAGTTATTCTCGTTTTATCTTCCTATGCATGTCACTTTGTTCTTTGTGAATTTATTTGCATACGAGATTCCTATGCATAGGAAGTGGGTTAGACTTAAATGTGTTTTGAATTTGCTTCTTGATGCTCTCTTTTACTTTAATTCATATTTTTTTATGTGAGCATCTTCTCAAACTATCATGCCTAACTTAAAGGCGTTAAAGAAAAGTACTTATTGGGAGATAACCCAAAAGTTTTAGATGAGTCTTGAAAGTTATTACCTCTGTAATAACCTCTCCTTATCCTTTTTATTTGCTTTTTGTGCCAAAAGTAACCACTAATGAGAGAGAAGTAATGATTGGGAAAGTTGCTGTCCCGAAACAGATTTTTGTGCTTCACCGTAAAAATTCGAAAGAGATCTCTGTATATCGGATTTATCTGTCATTTTTTGTGCTTCTGCCCCAAGTTGTTATCTAACTTTCGTTAGTTCAACACTTTTTGATTTGAGCAACAGAAGGTTTCGAAAAAATTCGTCTTTACCTGCTGGTCTATTTTGACAGATTTCTGCCATTTTCTACATTTGCTTCTTGTTAGTTCCTTCTTGACTTCTTTTGGGAAATTGAGATTTTTGAGGGAAGTGCTACAGTATGTAGTGTTCTAATGGAAGTTTATTTGGTGTTAGAACTGAACCTTGAGACTTATTTATCTTAAGTGCACTAATGTTGCTAATGAGATTGTGTGAAGTTTTGTATGAAGGAAAATTTTAAGGTGTATGGAAGGAATGAGTAATGAGATGAAGGATGGACTAAAGCTCAAGCTTGGGGATGCCACACGTGTCACCCCAAGAAACATCCAAGAAGTACAAGCATCAAAGCTTGGGGATGCCCAAGGCATCCCCTTCTTCATCAATAAAAATCCCAGGTTTCTTCCAAATGCTTCATTTTTATTGTTTCATGCACAGTTGTGTTATTCCTGGAGCGTCTTCTTTTTCGTTTTTGTTTTGGTTTTTAGTTTGCTTGGTTTGCTTAGTTTTGTGAATAAATTGGTTGGACCCCCTCTTTCATACATTTGGTTTGCAAATAGTTTGGTTTGGTTTGGAAAAGAGTAGGAAAGTTCATGCTTATGTGGTAAAAAGAGCTCGTTTTTGACTGTGGCCTATGCTTTGTCATGCCATGCTTGATATTGTTTTGGATTTATGCTTAGTATTCTTTGCTGTAGCATGACTTGTTATAAACAATTGAGATTGCTTAATGTGCCTTGGATGAATCATGTGTTGTTTAGCATATTAAAGCATAGTATAGTGGTATTCTCCGTTGATGCTTTATTTGGGTTGACTTGGCGCATGCTCACACCATGTTATGACTATCTCAAGTCACCATAGCCTTAATGATCCTTTATTTTTCAACTTGTAGTATCACTTTATGCTTTGATCCATGATGTTTTGTCGCTCTGCATGATTATAGCCATTATTGCTCTCTTAGTTTGTCGCTCCCAGTCTTTTGCTAGCCTCCACAACAAAGTATGAGTTCCACTCATGCATCCAACTCCCTAAACCAAGTTTTTCCAAAGAGTCCACCATACCTACCTACTAGCTTATTCTATCCCAAGTATATTCATGCTTTTGCCTACCTTCCACTTGTTATGAGAAAACTAGTGATTAAAGCTCTCACGAACTTGATGGCACACTTTACTTTTTTCCTCTAATAAACTTGAACCATTGGGTCCTTCTTTGTTGTGTATATGCTTGCGCTTTATAAGTTGAAATTAGCAGAACCATGTTTCATGGGGAATGCTTTCAACATTGCACTTGTACTTTGTACCCCGTTGATATCATGTTCTTTTGCTTACGGATCACGGCGGTGTGATATAAAAGTGGAACTTGTAAGATCATGGAGTTTGTATGTGTGTTAGAGAAATGGCTGGGCCGCTAGCCTAAGCCATGCCTAATCATGGTGGAAACTTGCAGCATCACCATAATGAGCACTCTATGAAGCATCATCAATAAAAACCTATGCAAATAGCAAATAAAAAGATCGCTGGAATGCTCATTGTCTGCTTGCCTTGTCATTTTGTTCCAACATTGGAGTACTTTTCATATGATTTCTTGGACTAACCTATTAACAAGAGCCACAGTGCCAGCTGCCTGTTTTCTGCTGTTTTTGGTTCCAGGAAAGTCAGAAAATGAATATTCTCGGAATTGGACGGGACAAAAGTCAAAGTGCCTATTTTTCCGGAAGTGATCAAGTGCCAGAATACGAGACGGAGAAGGGCCAGGGAGCCACCACACCACCTGGTTGCACGGCCAGGCCTGGCCCGCGCCAGAGGGTGGTGTGGACGCTCCCGGCACCCCCTCGGCCTCTCCTTCCGCCTATATATTGCCCTCGAGACGAAAACCCTAAGGACCCGATCAAAAATCCATGAAAGAGTCTGTAGCCACCGTCATCTCCATCCCTAGATTGGGAGGGATCTGAAGTTCTTCCCGGCACCCTGCAGGAGAGGGCAATTCACCCTGGAGGCCTTCTTCATCACCATGCAAGCCTCCGGTGTGATGCGTGTGTAGTTCATCCTTGGACTACGGATCCATGTAGTAGCTAGATGGCTGGTTTCTCCTCCTTTGTGCTTTCATGATTAGATCTTGTGAGCTCCGTTCATGATCAAGATCATCTATTTGTAATTCATACATGTTGTGTTTGCGGGGATCCGATGGATATTGAGATGCTATTTCAGATTGATTATTGATTCTATCATGTCTTTGTTATATGAGATCTTGCATGCTTTTCGTTGTTAGTAGCTATCTTAGCCAAGTAGATGCTAGCAACTCCAAGAGTTAGTATTTATGCTCGATAGTGGGTTCATGCCTCTGGTAATCTGGGGAAGTGACATAAATCTCTAAGGTACTAGATGTGTTGTTGCTACTAGGGAGAAAACAACAATCCTTTGTTTATAGAACAATCATATTGTTTACTTTACACGCAGTTCGTAAAGCAATAATCTTTTGCTTGCAACTTAATACTGGAGGGGGTTCAGATGATAACCTGAAGGTGGATTATTAGTCATAGATGCAGTTGGATGGCGGTCTATGTATAATGTTGTAATGCCCAATCAAGTCTCAGAGGAGTCAAGATGATTAGTATATGCATGTATTGCTTTCTCGGTGTTTGTCAATTGCCCTGTTGTAATTTGTTCACCCAGCATTATCTATCTAAGGAGAGCCACCTCTAGTGAACTATGGATCCCGGTCCTTTTTCTTTACATACAATCCATAAACTGTTTACTGCTTTGTGTTTACTTTGTGCAAACTTCTACTTCTTTCCATTCGATTTTCCGCAAAACACGGTGAGATTGACAACCTCATCGCAAGTTGGGGACAAAGTTCTGTGGTTGTGTTGTGCAGGTCTCCACGTTACTAATAGCACCGGTAGTGCGCCCTGCCAAAGCTCAACTAGTAACACCTTTGGGGTGTTTCCTTGCTCCTACTGGTTCGATTAAACCTTGGTTTCATAACTGAGGGAAAACTTACTGCTGTGCTCATCATACCTTCCTCTTGGGGTTCCCAACGAGCTCTACGTCGAAAGTCGAGCGCATCAAGATCTTTTCTGGCGCCGTTGCCGGGGACTGAAGAATAAGAAGAAGCTCCCACGTCAACTACGCACCATCCGCCTTTCGCGGAACTGAGGCATTGTTTTAATGCATGCGCAAAGATCGAGGCGGTGTGATCCTCGCTAGGAGGTTTCCTAGCTCCTTCCACGACGCGTGGCACGGTTACTATTTAATTTGCATGAATCTTGGCGCAGGTGAGGGATATAAGGGGTCAAGATTTCCTCTTTCTTCCCTACCAACCCTAGTGTCTTCTCCTTCCTCTTGATGCCACCGTGCAAAAGCTCCTCTGTCTCCTCCCCTAAACACACAACACCGCCCATCCAAGGTCACTACCGATCACAAAAATGGTTGGGGCTTCATCTTTCGGCACGGCGGCGACAATGGTGACGGCCTCCGTAGCGGCGGAGAAAGAGAACTTCCGCGGGGTCTAGATCCCCTGCGTCCTTGATGACGACAAGCTTCACGTCGTAGAGAAGGAAGGCCTCCTTCGTGCCGACGACTAGTGGAGCAGTTTCGGTCAAACCATCCCCACCCCAACACCGACGAGCGAGTGCACTTCGGCACCCACCTCGACATAGGTTTGAGTTTTCCTTCCTCAAATTTCTTTTTTGAGGTTATAGATTACTATGGAGTTCAACTCCATAACTTCCCCCGAACTCAATCTTAGAAATCAGCGCTTATGCATCTTTGTGTGAGGGGTATCTCGGAATTAGGCCGAGTCTTGTTCTATTCTGGTACTACTTCAGTACCCGGAGAAATTCTATCACTTCCAGTAATCCTTATATTACCGGAACTTATAGCCTCACTGTTAGGAGAGAGCGAGTCTATCCTAGAATTAAGGCTATCGAGTCCGTGAAGAAATGGCCGTCCATGTTCTTTTATCATAAGGATAAACTGGCTCCTGGAAAAGAAACTGCTTTGCCAGTTTTCATCGATAGCGCCGCCACACCCCAAGAGTCCTAGGACGCGGAAGCTCCGTCTCTCACTGGCGATCTGCTTCTCGCCAAGAGGCGGACCGAGTATCTAATGAAGCACAAGGGTCTAAAAGGATCCGACTTAAGTCACTGCTGGCTGGTGCACCGGATTCAGCCCCTCCAACACCATGGTGACCGGCTCATGCATACGATCACCAAGAGCAAGACGGATTCTCTCCGGATCTGCTCAAAGTCATATTCGGAAAAAAACTACGAGTCCCAGATCAAATGGTTGATCAAAGAGCAGACTGAGAGGAAGATTCCGGACCTTTCTATGGATATGTATACGGCTGATGATCCCGTGACACCAGTAAGTTATCCAGCAGTTACTCTTATACTCGAATATGTGACAACTTTTCGCAATACTAAGGTGATTCTTATTTTAGCTTGTTGACCTCCCCGATTTGGAGCTAGCTCCTCTTGAGGGATATCCTCCTGAGATGTCTCAGGAGGAAGTTGAACTTGTACCACTGCCGGAGGCACTTACTCGGAAGCGCAAAACTTCAATTGTCTCCATTGGCATGAAAGAAGTGCTTGTTGTGAAGAGGTAACTTTCCTCATAAGGTCTTATATTTTATCTCTTATTCTTTTTGAAGCGTAACGATCTTGTACTATCACTTCTTCAGAGCTAAACAACTCATCAAGGGCAAGGGGAAGGGAACCTCGTCAAAGCCCCTGCGCTAGTCAAAGTTAATTTGACTTCCCTTGCAGCTCCACCTCCGACTCCTACCCCAACGCCTTCTATAGCACCGGAAGTTACTTCATCTCGTGTTGCAGGAGCAAACGAACCTTGGCTCGCAGAACGACATCACCATGAGTGATTCAGTAACTGATAAGGGTGAACCCTCAAAGGGTAATGATCCCTCGACAGAGGTTTTCACGGATAACCTTCTCAGCAATCCGGGTATCGCCAAACTTGGCATTAGTCGGAAAACTATAGAAGAGATCCAAAAGTTGGCTCAGCAATGCTTGGAGAGCCGGAACGTCACTGCCGAAGAAGAGGTGCAAGAAGCCGAGGATGTAAAACTCTCCAAGCTTCTTGACCAAGCTCGTCTTCGTGACGACAAGCTAAAGTACAATGTGGCTCCGCCATCACCAGTGATCCCTCTGACTCTCGCCGAGAAGGTTTCTTCTGAGGTGAACATGAGTCTAAGAAAACTAACCCATGAACATTATGTAAGTCAGAATTTGACTCTCTCTTTTACTTTATTTCATATCATATCCTCTAGCCCCCAAGCATGAAGTTGGATAGAAAATCCGGATTTATGCTTTCTTAGGATGCCAAAGAACGAACTAGTATAGCCCCAAGGCTCATGCTGATTTTTAACTTAGTTAAAATATTAGCCCGAGTTTTTAGTAGACTTCTGACTCTGGGTATTATTCTGACTTATAGAAAGTTAATGCTTATAACCAGGAATTTCTGAAGAATATTTGCAATAAGCAGAGAGAGATCAGAGCTCTCCGCCTAGAAAATGCTCAATTGAAAATTTCCAAGGATGAAGCTGAAGGTAATCATTTCAGTCCTCATACTTGCTCTTTTTGATTTCATAGTCGAATTTTTACTCGACTATTTTCTTGTGTTTACAGAATATGGTCAAACAGTCATGCAAAATGATTGAAGAGGCCGAAAATTTCAAGACCCTGGAGGTGGAAAACACCGACTTAAGGCGAGAGCTGAATGAGCTTAAGGTAGATCATGAGCGCAGTATTAACAACATTCTTGAATCATCCAACATGGCCACCAAAGAACGTGATCGCAAGATCGCTATCCAGGATAAGAACATCTTGGATCTCATAGACGAGTTGGCCAGGGAGAAGGACCTCACCCAAGCTTTCCACGATGAACTGCAGAGTCTTTAGGCAGAGAACACCAAAGTTGACGACGTCATCTTTGGTAATTTTACTATCTCTAACCTTTCTTTCTTCCGACTCTAGGAGTTTAGATATATTTTTGACTTTTCTTTATATATGCAGGCCCTCTGAATTTGCTGGATTCCTCTTCTTCCGAGTCTCGCACCAGCCAGCTTAATGAAGTCGGAGATCTGCTTCACGATTTCCGCCAGTCAATGGAGGATATTGGCGAAGCCTTAAAGATTTTCGTTATGAATAGAATGTCTGTCTTTGAAGTGCGAGATAATGCAACCCGAACTCATCCAGGACTGGAACATGTCGTATGCGTGAACTGCAGCACAGAATGCCCTAACAATGATTATGATCCATCATGGAAGCGTGGAAATTTGGCAAGTAAGCAGGGGTTATTCGGCGGTTGATGAAGACGATAAGGAACATAAAATCAAGGATATCATGGATGCATGTGCCGGTTATGGGTGCCACGTAGCTGATCTAACCAGTTACGACACTCCCTTCTTCACTCGTGTGGAAACGCCTCCTCCGCCTCTAGAAGAAACAGCTAAAGTTTCTGATGATGAGCAATCTGAGTCTGATCTCCTCGTCTCATAAATATACCAAGGCGGAGGTGATGTCACCAGTGAGTCGGCAGCTCCTGCCTCTTCTCCTGCATCGTAGAGTACCAGAAAAAACAATGTGTTATTCTGAAACAATCGGATTGTAATAAGTAGAGTCGACACTTCAAACATGGACGAGGAGGTGAAAGGCGACGCATTTGATGTTTCACACCGCCATCTTGCAAGAAATGGGCATCCTAAAGGCAACGACAACGCCCCAACATCCGTGGCGGCAATAGTGACGTCAACACCACTAGCGACAGAAGAGCCGACAACCATGATCAAGGAGCCATCTTCTATTTGATTTTCATAATGCATTCCATGTTGTAATATGTGGTTAGACTTGATGGCGTTTTGGTGGCCGAGATTTTCTATTATGCCGAAATCCCACTTAAGATAGAGGTTTTTATCTGGTTCTTAAATAGAAAAGTTCTACTTACAAAAGCTAACCTAGCTAAAAGAAGGTGGAATTGGAGTAAAAAAATGTTTCTTTCATGATTTAGAAGAAACAATTGAGCATCCATTTTTTCATATCCATTTGCACAAATTTTTTAGCGTATTGTTTATTTCACTTTCAATATTCCGCCTCTAATCAATATCGCCAATATGTGCGTGAACTGGTTAATGGTGATATAAGACTAGTAATGCTAGAATACACGTAAGAGCAAGTATAATAAACTGATATAAGCAGGCTATAAGCAATTAAATAATATATCTTAGTTTAGTTGGAGGAGATAGAAGAGGAGAAATAAGATGAGTAGGTTTTTAGCTAAGAGCCTGCAGCGCGTGCTCCTAGGCACCATGTCAGAGTGAAAATTGGGCCATGCTACTAATACATTACTACAATTTGTGTTTATCTATTGTATAAGCTGGCTATTATCTTGACTATAGGTGACGGGGACATTTTTTATAGCCAACAACCGGCTCTACTATTGTACTTACTCTAATAGTTTCGGCTTTATGTTGGTCCATTTGGCATTTCAAAATAAATTTGTGCTTAACAATGTGCTGAGGTACCAATTTTTTGCACATTATCAGTTTGGCTGCTCATTGGATTCAGCAATGGGCTTTGCTCTAGGCTAGATGGAAAACAATTTAGTAGATTAGAAAATGTTTAATATCTATATGCTTGTCATTTTTCGTTGGTTGGTGTTTGTATCAATCTCTTTCTGACCCTTGAGATGTAATGGTTTGGATGATGAATTCAATAATAAATGAGGTTGCGTGCGTCAATCGATGTAGATGACGGAATCATCCCCATTTCGAAAAAGGGACTTAAGGTGACCTCTTCAGCTCATAGTATGGGGCATATAAATAATACATGTGTTCCTAAGTATAACATGTTATATACTACCTCTGTTTGGGATTATTAGTCCTAGACCAAGTTGCTAATACTAAGACACTCTATAACTCTCTCTTATTAATATATACATGCACCAATGGTTTTATATGCATGAGGAAAGTGAGAGGAAAAGAAAAACATGCATTGGACAAGAGAGAATAATATATGGGATAGCCCTTATAATCTCAAACAATATAAAAAAGCTCTTAAGACTAATAATCCCAAACATATGTAGTATTTAAGAACGAGGGAGTACATAAAACATTAGTTTTATTAATATATTGTCATGCCTAGTTTATGTGACATAATATTGTATTCGTTAATTAGGTTCATATCCAAAAGTAGTAACTAATTATGATTTATTTACCATGCAAAACATATACTATTTCCTGGTCAAAACACATGTCTTAGAGTATCTCTAGCCGGCCCCAAAAACTACCCCGCCACCCCAAATGCCATATGGGGCCGCCAACGATAAAAAAACGCGTCCAGTTGCCCCCCTGTAACCCACCTTCATCCCGCGTGGATATCATTTGACGCCCCTAGTACACCCCTAGCATACAGGGAGGCAAGATGGGGCTCTAACGCCACTTTTTCCTTGCGTATGGCCCACCAGTGGACACAAAGCACCCCTATCTCTTTTTATTCCCCGTCTCTCTCTCGTACTAGTATTGTGCCACCGATTTCCACCTTCGCCGTCTTCCATCACGAGCTCCGTGGGCGCGAGGAGTTGCGCCGTCTGCATGAGCCACGCCTCGGCCTCGCAACACGCCTTCACGCACGCCGCTGTCCTTGGAGAGTGCAGGACTATCGGCAACCACGCCCATCTGCAGCGCTGTCTGGCCCTTCTCCTACTCACCCTCTTCTCCAGGTCGTCCTGAACCAACACCCACAAGTTCAATTTGCAAGAGCCACACAATTAGCTTGCTGGGAGGGGAGGAGGAGAGATCGAGCTGGAGGAGCTGCTGTGAACGCCGTCTATTGGGGGCCACGTACAACAGAGCTGTCACCCCCACACGCCTACCTCGGAGCAGAGGATGCTCGTGTGGAAGGGTTCTCAGGGAGGTGTCGAGATCCATCGCCACGATGAAGGCCTCTGGGGCACTGGACGTGGCGGTGTCGGACATGGACACGACCGTGTGCGCGTTGCAGAGCGACATGAACTGTGAGGGACGCCACGACCTATCGAGAATCCTATACTTCGTCGGGGTGTTGTGAGGCCTCTACGGGCGCGGGGCAGGAGGGGGAGGGGGAGGGGCTCGAGTGTGGGGAGCAGTTACGGGAGGTGGTGCGTCGGGAGCAGCAACGGGGGGAGGTCGACGACCGAGAATCCGAGATGATGGTCGGGAGGTTTCCAATGATTTTTTTGAGAGGCTACTACGACCGGGGGAGAGCATCGTGTGTCATCGAGACCCCCACCCCCCAATCGGCTATTGCCGGAGGCTGTATGGAGGGACAAGTGAAGATGCTCTTAGCAAGGTTGAAGATGAAGGACTTTTTAAGGATTTTGATCTAATTTTCGTTTTCTAAACTGCTGCGTCGATGTTTTTTTAATACCAGAGTTCCATTTGCAAAAAAAAAAAAACCTTATATTCTGGACCAAGAGAGTACATATGATTGGGTACTATAAATCACATCTGCTTTATGACCATCGTGTCATTTTCGCTTTTGCCATCACGATAAGAGAAAGTGACTTGCGCCTGCCCCGAGGTCAAGCAAACATCTAACATGTCACTATAGGAACAAGTATGCAGAAGTTGTGTGCCTGCTAAACTACTCCACATTGATCACATTGAAGACTTTAACTATTTGTTCCTCTCGACTCTGGTATATGTATAGTAAATTGGGCGAAAATCCCCTTCTGGGTGTGTTGACCACGGCAATTCAAAGGTGGCAACCGGAGAGCATGTGCTAAGTTGTATTATATTACTGATGTTAAAAGAATTGAACATATTTACACATGTACATATGTTTGTTCCATTCCATATAAATTTAAATGAAAAGGCAATCTTGGATGTAGACACTGTTGTGTACTGCAAAATCTCAGTATGAACTAGTAGTTTATATATTATGCCACACAAAAAATAATAAAAATGCGGGTATAAGTATAGTGCATAGTGCACATTTCAAAACTATAAAATCTACTCCCTCCGTTTTAAAATAGATGTCGAAAATTTGTCTAAATTTGGATATATCTATATACTAAATAGTTCTCGATACATCCAAATTTTGACAAACTTGCAATATCTATTTTAAGAAGGGGAAGTATCAAATTTTATTATCTTTGTAGCCTAGAATATATATAAAAATGACTACATGCAGCTCATACTCCATTTGTCCAGACTCTAATCGGGGGCACTTATATTCTTGCACCAATTTGGGCTGAGTTTTAATGAGGTCGTGACTTTTTGTCGGTGAAATACATTCGTATTTTCTTTGCATTGAAATAAATTCACCTTTTTTTTGAATCACGGGCAGGGGAGCTGTCGTATTTCATTGCAATAGTCGAGGAGAATACATGAAAGATATTTTTAAGACAAGAAATGGATGAGCTTAGAGTTTAAGCCACCCAGTCGGCCTGATAAAACTACGTTTACCTCAGCCGGGGTCGAAAGGTGCCCCACCATATTGGTCTACTAGTAGTAGGGGGCCCCCCGCAAGTCTCCATGCCGAAGCTGCGTCCTGTATCCTTGTCACCAGAGCATGTAGTAACATCTCCTTTTTCTCGAAGGTACGACGGTTGCGTTTCTTCCATATCTCCCAGCAAATTAGGTGTGCTGCCGGGAAGATACCCTTCCGCCTGTCCTTTGTATGCGGTCCGACCATCAGGTTATACCACTCTTGGATGGTCCAGAGGCATGAACTGACGGTCTCGACAGGCATGGGGGAATGGGGGGGTCTCCAGTTTTTCCGGTGGCGACTCGAATGGCGATTCTCGCCAATTCGAACAGCTAGATCGAGGGAAATTATGGGCTCTCTCGTCTGACGACGAGGACGATGAGGAGGCGGATCGATTCTCCGCGAGGAGCATTTCATCCGATCGCTATCTGCATCAAGTCGATGGTGATGAAGGATCGGGGTTTTCGTCTTCCGCGAGGATGGCGAAGCGGCTAAAGCGACGGCGGATGCAACGTCTGGCGGCGCTTGATCTGTGGGTCTCACCTTCATCACATGTTAGTTCTGGTTCTACTGATGGGAGCAGAAGTGTTTCTGCTAAGAATCGATCGCGTTTGTCTAGATCTTACCGAAAACCATTGTTGGAACCTTCGGTCATTTTATGTGAGGATGTTGATGACGATGCCGGGGGATGGACCTTGGTTCGCCAGAGGCGATCGTCGAACCTAGCTTTGCCTTTGAATGGATCTGGCGATCCATCTCTACCAGCAATTTCAAATTTTCGATCTATGGGTCCGACTCAGGCCTGGATGGGGTCTCGTTTTGCTAGCCCATTGCTTGGGCTGGTTAAGGCTTATGACTTTTTTTCCGTGTCTGTGAATCCTACGGTCTCAGATTCATTGACTCCTCGGACCACTACAATACCACCTAACTGTTGGAGATATGCCCAAGAGGCAATAATAAAAGTGGTTATTATTATATCTTTGTGTTTATGATGAATGTTTACATCCCATGCTATAATTGTATTATTAGGAAACACTAATACATGTGTGTTTTGTAAACATAAGAGAGTCCCTAGTAAGCCTCTTGTTGAACTAGCTTGTTGATTAATTGATGATCATGGTTTCCTGATCATGGACATTAGGATGTGATTAATAACAAGGTTATATCATTAGAAGAATGATGTGATGGACACACACCCATAGTAAGCGTAGCATAAGATCAAGTCATTAAGTTCGTATTGCTGTAAGATTTCAAATACATAGTAACCTAATCCTTCGACCATGAGGTTATGTTAATCACCATCACCGGATGGATACTTTGATGACATCAAACGCCGCTTCGTAACTGGGTGGTTATAAAGTTGTCATTGGGTATTCTAAAAGTATGTGTTGAAGCGCATGAACCAAGATTGGGATTTGTCCATCCATATGACGGATAGATATGCTCTGGGCCCTCTCGGTGGAATGTCATCTAGTTAGCTTGCAAGCATGTGACTAGGTCACAAGGGATGACATATCACGGAACGAGTAAAGAGTACTTATCAGTAACGAGGTAGAACTAGGTATGGAGATACCGACGATCAAACCTCGGATAACTATAGTATCGCGAGACAAAGGGAATTAGTTTCATATGTAAGTGGTTCAATCGATCGCGAAGTCATCGTTGAGTATGTGGGAGCCATTATGGATCTCCAGGTCCCGCTGATGGTTATTGATAGGAGATGTGTCTCTATCATGTCTACATATTCACGAACCGTAGGGTGACACACTTAAGGTTCGAAGTTGTTTTAAGTAGATATGGAATGTGCGTTGGAGACCGAATGTTGTTCGGAGTCTCGGATTGGATTCGGGACATCACGAGGAGATCCGGAATGGTCCGGAGAATAAGATTCATATATAGGGGATCATTTTCTAAGTTAGGAAATGTTCCGGAGTGTTTGTATGAGGATTCTAGAAGGTTTCGGAATGTTCCGGAAGGTTCTAGAAGATATCTTGGAGTTTGCTTGAAAATCAAGATAGGGATCAAGGAGTCCTGGTGGGTCAAGATACGGAGTCGTGGGGGAGGAGGACTCCTCCCCCCACCTCCAATCCGCCGGCCTACAAGGGAGGGGAGTCCTACAAGGACTCCCCCTCCCTAGGCGCCTCCCTTCTTTAAATAGAGGGGCAGGGGCGCCCCCTCCTCCCCTGCTCCCATAACACCCAATCTCTGCCGCCTCTCTCCTCCACCATCTTCTGCACAGGCATAGGCGAAGCCCTGCAGAATTCTCTACTCCACCACCACCACCACGCCGTCGTGCTGCTGGGATTCCATGGAGAAGATCTACTACCTCCGTTGCTCGCTGGAACGGGGAGAGGAAGGTCTGCTTCGACTCCGCACGTGTGACCGACTGCGGAAGCGCTGCCGATTCGCGGCGCCGGAAGGATCGTCTACTTGACCGACGGCGGAAGCGCTGCTGGAATGCGACGCCGGAAGGATCGTCCACACGATCTTGAGATCGGCAAGTGATCGACTACATCAACCACGAGATCTAATCTCGTTAACGCTTTCGGATCTACAAGGGTTAGTTCCCATCTATCTCGTTGCTCATGTCTAATAGATTAGATCTTGGCTTTTATCTAGATTAGATCTAGGTTTTGTTCGTTCTTGCGGTAGAAATTTTTTGTTTTCCATGCTACGAACCCATCAGTGGTATCAGAGCCGTATCTATGCGTAGATCTTTTGCACGAGTAGAACACAATGTTTTTGTGGGCGTTGATGCTTTTGTTGTCGGTGACTTAGCGTGTACTTTGCATCTTGCGGCATGGTGGGATGAAGCGGCTCGGGCTAACATTACATGTCATCACACATGAGACTTGCTCCACGCTTGACGTGCAACTTGCTTTGCACAAGTGGCTTTGCGGGTGTGCAACAGCTGGGCAGGTTGGCTCTACCGCAGCACAAAATCCTTCTGCCGTGGTTGCCGGGCAGGCTGTCGCGCTGCCTCGGCAGGCTGCCGTGCCGCCTCGGTAGGTCGCGCCGCCTATGCAACCCGCCGTGGTGAATTCTGTTGCCGTGATAGGGGTTGCAACGGAGGAGTCTACAGATCAGCATGTTTCTGCAGACATGGAAGTGGATGGTAATGGGCCTGAAGCCTAAGAAAAATGATAAAATTCGTTGTTTTAGATGCAATCAAGCGGGGCACTTTCATGAGGACTGTACGGTGATTGTGTGTGATAATTGTGAATCACCTCAACATATCACAGCCTCGTGTCCTTTGTTACTAGCTCCTAAGCCCACTGTGATTGTTCATGGGCTAGGGAATGAAAAGCTGACTTTTTTTTTGGAAATGCCTACGATTGCTTCTTATCGACCAAGGGTTGAGAATTCAAGAGTTGGTAGGGTGGTTGTAGAAGGTGGATCGTTGTCGGTATCTCATGTGATTGATATCTTAAAACGGCCCGTCCTTTCACCAAACTATATTTGGGAGGTAATTGAGTTTCAACCGAGTGTTTTAAGGTAAAATTCCCTACTAAGGATGAAGTGATTCGTATGAAATTACTCAAGCAATATCAAATCCCTGACACCCCTATTTACCTCAAATTTGAGGTGTGGGGAGTGGTGGATGAGCCTATGTTCTTGTTGCCTGAGGTAACAGTTCAGATTGATGGTGTGCCAAAAGATGTCAGAGGTGATTTTTTGGCACTTTGGGGATTTGGATCACTGTTGGGGAAGAAAAAGCAAGTTGATATGCCATTCACCAGGGAGAAGGGAATAGTCCGAGTGGTGGTTTACTGTGTTGATCCTAAGTTCATTCCTGCTTATCTCGACTTGTGGATCAAGAGAGGTTTTTTCGCCTAAAGTTTTTAGTTGAAGGGTCCCAAACTCTCAATGAGGCATAAACGGCTGACTCTCATAGAAAAAAGGATGGGGACGACGGGGACAATAATGGCAACAAAGATGCTACTAGTAATATGGAGGAGGACAAAACTTTAGAACAAGCCAAGAAGAACGTTGATGATTCGCAGAGTTGTGGTGGGGGTGGGCTACCATCTGGAGGAGTCCAATCAGCATTGTTGCTAACTTCTCCGAGTATCAATGTTGGTTATTTCGATTTACCAATGAAGGAGGTACCTATATATGATGCTATTTCTGTAAATGGTATTGATAAAGATAACTCTCCTACTTTTTCTAATTGCTTGAACTCACCATATGCTAAGCAGGACTTGGTTCTTCCACTAATCATTTTACCATCAAGCATTGTTGCACCTACGGTTGATCGGTTAGTGGATGAAAAGGTGGAGGAGGCGTTGATTCAACCGAGCTGTGTTTCTCTGCCGAGGACCTCTGCCGTGGCAGAAAATCGGTTTGTCACGGGGTCGCGGCAGGCTGCCGTGGTCGTTTGTGCTATCGCGGCAGCAGGTTTCTGCCGCGTCGCATTTTCTCTCTGCCAGGGACGCGCGGTAGGCTGCCGCGGACATCTGTGCTGCCATGGCAGCATCTATGCTGCCGGTGGACGATGACGTGATGCAATCTGCACCTGTTGGAGTGGTGCGACAGGCAGCGGTCGCAACACAGTCTCACACAACGAGTGCAGGGAACACGGACTCTGTGATTCATGCCCACAACACGGATGTTGTGAAAGACTATGCAAAGAAGGATAATCTGGAGGGTTTCACGATGAAGGAGGGGACACCTTTTACTCCCGATACAAAGAAAGGGAATTTCAGCGGCAAAAGGGGGTTCATAGCATCTTCTGGGGGCATACATACACATCCTTCTCTGGTGGAGATCATTGCCTATGGAGGAATACTCACTAATGCTGCAACTGAAATCCGATCAAGTGACCGGGTCAGGACTCAGCCAAACGCGGATGTAACACAGTTGGAGCGTGCGATGGAGATTATGCAGCGTCGTGACGGTGTTACAGGTAAAAGTTTTAACCCCACTTTTTCGATTATGTCTTTTTCAGATGTTGATATTATTGAGCGTGCTACTTCATTGGAGGTCTCTTTGGGTAATTCTTTGGTTGAGAAAAATGTGGCAGCAAAGTTAATTAAATATAATGAATTACATAGAAATTTAACTCTGCTTGGACATGGTGGATGTAAAAAGGATACTCAAGACTTGGGGGAAGCTTGTTTGGGTGTATCTAGGGTATCAAACTTATGTGATGATCTTGTGGAGGAGGAGGTGATAGAGCTAGATGATCTTGTCGAGAATCTAGCTAAAGAACCCATCCAGGCGCGCGGGCGCAAGAGGCGAAACTATGATACCAGTACAGTACGTCGAGGTACTAGAGTTAGGATAAAGAAAAGTTTTTGAGATGCAAGGTTTAAGGGGAATGATTTCGAATAGTGAAGGTTTTAGAGATACTGCCAAGCATCTTTTTTGTTTCAGAAACGATTAGGAAACGAAAGCTTGATTTTGTTGATTTGCTTGAGACAGGGAGATCTAACTTTACGGTTCCTTTTCTTAAACATTTGACACCAGGGAGGGAGTATGCATGGTTCTGCCTACCCCCATGGTCGCTTAGGTGGTATTCTGGTCGGTGTTAACATAGAAAGTTTACAAGTCAACATGGTTGAGTCGGGAGATTTCTGTGTTAAAATTCATCTGAAGTGCCGCAATGATGGGTTCCAATGGGTTTTGGTTCCTGTATATGGGGCGACTCAAGATAATTTGAAGCATAAGTTTCTCGCGGAATTAGTTCGTGTTTGCGAGAAGGTTGATTTACCTTTGTTGGTAGGGCGATTTTAATATCCTAAGGAGGAGAGAAGATAAGAATAACGATAATTTTAATGCTCGGTGGCCTTTTATTTTCAATTCTATTATTGAAAGTCTAAACCTAAGAGAGATTGTTCTTTCTGGGAGATAATATACTTGGGCTAATAGAAGAGAAAACCCCACTTATGAAAAACTCGATCTGATACTCTCAACCATTGAATGGGAACAGAAATTTCCTCCTGTGATTGTGTGTGCTCTAACACGCTCGGGTTCAGATCACACACCACTTCTGATAGACTCGGGAGTTCAGGCTCATTTGGGGAATAATCCTCGTTTCTCTTTCGAACTTTTTTGGTTGCGACAAGAAGGTTTTTTCGATCTTGACAATACAGAATGGACTTCAGTCAATTGTGGGGGTCCACCTATGGAATGTTGGCAACGTAAAATTAGACATTTGCGTAGCTTCCTTCGTGGTTGGGCTTAAAACAAAAGTGGAAAATACAAACAAGAGAAAAATAGGTTTTTATCCATCATTGATGAGCTGGATTTAAAAGCTGAAAATACATCGTTAACTGTTGAGGAAAGAAAGACTTTGGAGTTTGCAAATGAAACAATTACCAAACTTAGGCGCGATGAGGAGTCCAAGTGGGCACAACAAGCCAAAGTTAAACATATTCAGGAGGGTGATACGTCCATAACGTATCTATAAATTTTGATGGTTTATGCTAATAATATGCTTTTGACACTCCTTTTTTAATAAAGTTTATGATTTATTTGGACTAACCTACTACTGTTGCAAAAGTGCATAATGTTCTTGTTTTACACTTTGATGTGTAGAAATTACCAAGAATACAAGTTGAAACCTTGTTGGAATCAAATTGGGATTTTTCCAGAAATCTGCATCAGGACTCTTTTTTAAGATTCTCACGTTTCGGGTCAAAGATGGAGTCAAACGGCAAACTCTTCAACTACAAAGTTGTTGGAAATTTCGTGAAAAACGTTCTGGACATAAAATTTAGCTGATTCCGAGTCCGGACGGGACCGCTAGGCCCGATTTACTGCAGCCCAAGATGGAGTGATGGGAATCCGAGAAGCTATATAAAGGGAGGAAACTTAATTCGCCCACGGTATCTTCACCCACAAATTTGCAGCCACCAAAGCCACGTTTTTGCCTCCTCCATGGATCCCATCTCCATGGGTGAGGGCTCCCAAGAAGCCATGAAGGAAGGGGGCTAAGGGGCGGTGCTCCCCCATGATACCGGCGGCTGGGAAGGAGTCACCCGCGCCGCCGCCAGCGCAGCTGCCGCCCTCTTCACCATCTTCACTGCCATCTCTATCACCTAATCCTCCTAGTATGCAGTGGTTCATCCTCCCACACACCTCTATACCGTCCTATGTAAACATGGTGTTTGATGCTATAAGTTATAATCCTATGATCTATGTCATGTTTGTGTAGTTTCTTTGTTCTTAGATTGAATGGTTGAATGTCTTTGGCTCATTAGAGTTGTATGTTGATATGGTATAGTCCTTTGGTGTCCATTATATTTGTGCACGTATGGATTAAACATCATATGGTTTGTAGTATGTGCAAAAGGAAGGGGGAGTTCTGCCGGAGTGACAGAAACCTGAGGACGCGAACCGGAACGTTGCACGTATGGGAGTAAGAGGACCATTAAACTTAAGGCCATGGTTGAGAAAACCTTAATGCATTGTTAGTACTTACGGATGTTTGCTAACAATCCAATCATATAGTACATGTAATTTCAAGTAGTGAAGCGCATGTATATTTAGCCTCTCCCACAAGAAAACTTTATCGAAGACAATGAACCCGATTTATTCGCTATTTAAAACTTGGACAAAGTCACCACAATTACCACCACTATTCCACACTCATAGTTCTGTTAGTTTACTATATTTTATTGCTGCAACAACTAGCTTTACTTTCTTGTTATTTATTATCATGCAAAACTATCTCTAGTACTCGTATTGTTACTCTAGTTTTATTTCCTAGACAATGCAAACGTTTAATGTGCATAGAGTTGTTTTAGTGGTTGATAGAACTTGAGAGAACATTTATCCTACCTTTAGCTCCTCATTGGATTCGACACTCTTACTTATCGAAAAGGCTACACACCATCCCCTATTCTTGAGGGTTATCAAGACCTTTTCTGGCGTCGTTGCCTGGGAGCAATAGCATGTGGGTGAATATTCTTGTGTGCATTTGTTTGCTTTATCTCTAAGTAGTTTTTACTTTAAGTTTTAAGTTGTTCTCTATCTTAGTATGGATAGGGAATGCGAATTACAAAAAATTTAGTTGTACTTGTTATCTAAAAAATGTTTTCAAAAAAGAAAGTGATTGGAAAGATGAGTAATGGTTAAGTGGGGGTCGACCTTGAACACTTGTGTTCATGCCTATGAAACCAAAACAAATCTTCCCATAGAAGCTTTTCAGTTAAAAACCGCAGAAAATCATGGGAAAGTTTTTGTGTTGAAGTTTTTCAAAGAGAATAAGGAACACCAAACAGAGAAATTGAAGAATGGCCAAATGTTTTTTCAACAACCCCTCGGTTTGCAAACCTTTAACCTTTGTTTTTTGAGCAGCATAGAAACTTGAATAAATTTAGAGCGTTTGTATCTTTTTTATTTATTTTTCTTAGCATCAAACACCAGTTACATTTGTTTTCTTTGAGTCTTGGAAGTTGTTACCTCTGTAGCAATCGCTCCTTATCCTTTTATTTTCGTTTTTCTGCCAAGTATAACCTCTAATGGGAGAGAAGTAAGACTTGGAAAATTTGTTGTCCCGAACCAAAATTTTGTGCTTCACTGTAAAACAATCGTGAAAAATCTCTGTACGTCGAATTGAGCTGTAATTTTCTGTGCTTATGCTCCAGCTTTTTATCTAACTTTCGTTAGTTTAACACTTTTTGATTTGAGCAACAAAAGGTTTTCTAAAAAATCGGTTTTTACCTGCTGATATGTTTTGACAGATTTCTGCCATTATTTGCATTTGCCTCTTAATCTCTTTCTCTTTGAGTTCTCTTTGCACTTGAGCTTTTAGAAGGAATTGCTACAGTAGCTTGTGTTTTAATGGAAGTTTTACTTGTGTTGAAACTGAACCTAAAGACTTATTATCTTGAATACACTAATGTTCCTAATGAAGATTGTGTGAAGTTTTGTATGAATGAAATTTTAAAGTATAGGGAAGAACAATGTGATGAGATGAAGTGTGGACAAAAGCTCAAGCTTGTGGATGCCACCCGTGTCACCCCAAGAAATATTCAAGAAGTACAATCGTCAAACCTTGGGGATGCCCAAGGCATCCCCTTCTTGATCAATAAAAATCTCAGGTTTTCTTCCAAACACTTCATTTTTATTGTTTCATGCACAATTGTGTCGTTCTTGGAGCGTCTTTGTTTTTGTTTTCAGTTTTCTTTTGTTTGGTTTACTTAAAAAAATTGGTTGGACCCCTGCATTCATATGTGGTTTTAAATAAGTTGATTGGTGATTGGAAAAGAGTAAGAAGCTTCATGCTTATAAGTGGTACAAAAGGAGCTTGTTTAGACTATGGCCTAGACTTTATCATGTCATGTTTGATATTGTTTTACTTTATGCTTAGTGATTATTGCTGTAGCATGACTTGTTCCAAACAATTGAGATTGCTTAATGTGTCTTGAAAGGATCAGGCGTTGTTTTAGCATTCAAAAGCATAATATTGTGGTATTCTCCTTTGATGCTTTATTTGGGTTGACTTGGCGCATGCTCACACCATGTTAAGACTATACCAAGTCACTATAGCCTCTATGATCATTTAGTTTTTTCTTTTAATATCACTTTATGCTTTAATTAATAATGTTTTGTCGCTTTGCATGATTATTGCTCTCTTAGTTGGTCGCTCCTAGTCTTTTCTAGCCTCCATACCAAGTATGAGTTCCACCATGCATCCAACTCCAAATAAAACCAAGTTATTCCAAAGTGTCCACCATACCTACCTATTAGCATTTGCTATTCCAAGTATATTCATATTTTTATCTACTTCCGAATTAAACTTATTATGTGAAAATTAGTGATTAAAGCTCTCACGAACTTGATGGCACATTTTACTTTTCTTGCCCTAATAAACTTGAAACATTGTGTTATCTATGTTGTATATGCTTGCACTTATATTTTGGGATTAGAAGAACCATGTTGTCATGGGGAACGCTTTCAACATTGCACTTGTACATTGTACCCAGTTGATATCATGCTCTTTTGTTTATGGATGTCGTCGGTGTGAAATGAAAGGGGAGCTTGTAAGTCCATGGAGTTATGTATGTGTGTTAGAGAAACGCCTGGGCCGCTAGCCTAAGCCATGCCTAATCATGGTGGAAACTTGCAGCATCACCATAGTAAGCAATCTATGAAGCATTCTTCTTATAAAAAAGAGATAGAGATTGAGAAAAAGAAAAAAAAGATTAGAAAAGATGAAAGAGAGAAAAAAGCACCATTTTCCCATGGTAAATAAGAAGATTGCTGAGATGCTCATTGTTTGCTTGCCTTGTCATTTTGATTATGGGATAGCTCATGTATCATGTGCAAGGGGTAGCCCGTTGGCGGTTCTCTATGATAGACATGTACTTACTATGACAAGAACTTATCGGTAACTAAACTTGAGTAGCATGAGGAGCGGTCCTCGTATTCAAGGGACATGAGATTGCCAACTTATAATTTGTCAAGCATATACTCCATAGTTTGTTCACTTTAACGTTAATCACTTCAAGATGCTTATGATAGGGGCAAGGAGAGCTGAAAGCTAATACGTACCATAATTTTTGGAAGCTCTTTATGAGACTTGAATCTCTGCTTCCTTCTATGAAGGCCTTTCTTTTACTTTTATGTTGAGTCTCCATCTTCTATCTTTATGCACCTATTGAGAGAGCATAATGGCCATTTTTAGTTTAATGTACATTGTCCCAAGGCTTGTTGATTGATTCATAACTTTGATATTGCTTGTTCTTAAACTATTTGTATCTAGTCACCTTATGAACTTTGAAGGTGTCTTATGTATTTAAGTTTTGCTATACCATGAGAGACAAGCTGAATACCACTCTTATTATGTTTTCTATATGTGAAACAAACAAACGTCTTTCAATGCATTGTTATTCATGATCTTTTATTTGTACCTTTTCATGTTACAACATAGTTGCTATATAGTTAGAACTCTATCTTTCATGTTCATGTTTAGAGTACCTTTGATCTCAATTATCAATGCTTTTACAATAATGATGATCAAGATTGTTTTGTCTGCATGTCACCTCAAAAATTATTGTTTTTATCATTTACCTACTCGAGGACGAGCAGGAACTAAGCTTGGGGATGTTGATACGTCCATAACGTATCTATAATTTTTAATGGTTTTATGCTAATAATATGCTTTTGACACTCCTTTTTGTATAAAGTTTATGATTTATTTGGAATAACCTACTAATAGTTGCAAAAGTGCACAATGTTCTTGTTTTACACTTTGATGTGTAGGAATTACCAAGAATACAAGTGGAAACCTTGTTCGAGTCAAATTGGGATTTTTCCAGAAATCTGTCTCAGGACTCTTTTTGAAGATGGTCACGTTTCGGGTCGAAGACGGCGTCAAACGGCAAACTTTTAAACTACAAAGTTGTTGGAAATTTTGCGACAAACGCTCTGGACATAAAATTTAGCTGATTTTGAGTCCTTACGGGCCCGCTAGACCCTACTTACTGCAGTCCAAGATGGGGTGACGGGAATCCGAGAAGCTATATAAAGGGAGGAAACCTAATTCGCCCAGGTATCTCCATCCACGAATTTGCAGCCACCAAAGCCATGTTTTTGCCTACCCCATGGATCCCATCTCCATGGGGAAGGGCTCCCAAGAAGACATGAAGGAAGGGATCTAAGGGGTGGTGCTCCCCCATGATACCGGCGGCGGGGAAGGAGTCCCCCACGCCGCCGCCGGCGCTGCCGCCGCCCTCTTAACCATCTTCACCGCCATCTCCATCACCTAATTCTCCTAGTATGTAGTGGTTCATCCTCCCACACACCTCTATACCATCATATGTAAACATGGTGTTTGATGCTATAAGCTATAATCCTATGATCTATGTCATGTTTGTGTAGTTTCTTTGTTCTTAGATTGAATGGTTGAACGTCTTTGGTTCATTAGAGTTGGATGTTGATATGGTACAGTCCTTCGGTGTCCATTATATTTGTGCGCGCATGGATTAAACATCATAGGGTTTGTAGTATGTGTAAAAGGAAGGGGGAGTTCTGCCGGAGTGACAGAAACCTGAGGACGCGAACTAGAATGTTGCACGTATGGGAGTAAGAGGACCATTAAACTTAAGGCTATGGTTGAGGAAACCTTAATATATTGTTAGTACTTACGGATGTTTGCTAACAATCCAATCATATAGTACATGTAATTCCAAGTAGTGAAGCGCATGTATATTTAGCCTCTCCCACATAGAAAACTGCATCGAAGACAATGAACCCGATTTATTCGCTATTTAAAACTTGGACAAAGCCACCACAATTACCACCACTATTCCACACTCATGATTCTGTTAGTTTAGTGTATTTTATTGCTGCAGGAACTAGCTTTACTTTCTTGTTATTTATTATCATGCAAAACTATCTCTAGTACTCATATTGTTGCTCTAGTTTTATTTCCTAGATAATGCAAACGTTTAGTGTGCGTAGAGTTGTATCGGTGGTTAATAGAACTAGAGAGAACAATTATCCTACCTTTAGCTCCTCATTGGGTTCGACACTCTTACTTATCGAAAAGGCTACACACGATCCCCTATACTTGTGGGTTATTAGAGGAGGAGAACCATACTAAATATTTCCTCCTTATTGCCAATGGAAAGCATAGGAAAAAGGGACAATTGTGGGAGAAGGTAATTTGAGGGTATATATGTCGGATTATTATAAGAAACTATTCGGGGAACCGATTTCAAATAGTTTTAGTCTTATGGAAGACATAAACAATGATATTCCCAAAGTTTCATCCGAAGAAAATGAGATTTTTATACAGACGTTTACTGAACTTGAAGTTTACGATGCAATTTTTTCGATGGAGCATAACAAAGTTGCGGGTCCTGATGGATTCCTTACGGAATTCTATCAGAATTTTTGGGCTGTGATAAAACATGATGTAATGGCTTTGTTTGCATAGTTGCATGAAAGTGATATACCCCTATTTAAACTCAACTTTGGTGTTGTCACCCTGTTGCCCAAAAAGGTAAATGCGGTACAAATTCAACAATATAGGCCGATTTTCTTACTGAATGTTAGTTTTAAAATCTTTACCAAGGTTGCCACAAATCAAATATATGTGATTGCTCATAAAATTATCAGACCCACTCAGACAGCCTTTATGCTTGGAAGGCATATTCTTGAGGGGGTAGTGGTTCTTCATGAGATTGTCCATGAGATTCATAGGAAGAAATTGGATGGGGTTTTATTCAAGATTGATTTTGAAAAAGCCTACGACAATGGTAAGTGGCCTTTGAAAGGATCATATGGGCACCTAGAGGAGGGGTGAATAGGTGCAACTCCAAATTTTACTCTTTTCAATTTAGGGTTTGACACAAAAGGTAAATTCTCTAGATTATGCAACTAAGGTGAATTTACCTATATGTCAACCAAGCACAACAACTAAGCAAGAACTAGATAAGTAAAGTGTGGTAAGGATAGAAGTAACCAAAGTGGAGCGCTCGGAGACACAAGGGTTTGTTTCCTGTAGTTCCTTCCTTTTGAGGGGAAGTACGTCTACGTTTGGAGAGGGGTGGTATCAAACCACCAACGCCACGAGAGGCCTCCCTTGTTCTCCGATGAACCTCACCCCAAGGGGTTTGTTTCACCTCATCCACTATACGGCAAGCTTCGAGGTGGAAGTCGGCACCTTTACAACGAGTTTGGGGCACACATCCACAACTTAATTGGAGGCTCCCAAATACAAGCAAGTTGTCAAACAATCAAAGACAAGCTTGTAAGAACCAAATCAAAACCTAGGGTTTCCAAAGAAACACTAGAGCATGGGGGCCCTCAAGTGAATGAGGGGGAAATGAAGATCTCTCTTGGTGAAGCTGTAGATCAAGGCATCCTCCTTCGATTCTCCAAAGATCAAAGACTTTGGATGGTTGGATGAAGAGATCTTGTTGATTTGGTGGCTCAAATGGACATGGTGTTCTTGAGGTGGACGAGCAACTGGAGGAAGGGGATAAGGTCCTCTATTTATAGCCCTCCACACCAGTGAACCGTTTTCTGACCATTGGAGAAGAGTGAGACCGGAGACTTCGGTCTGCACACCGGAGACTCCAGTCTACACCAGAAACTCTGGTCAATATCCGGACCAGCCTCCGGACCGTCAAACAGAATGACCTAGCCCACATGTGAGCCAAGTGGACCGGAGACTCCGGTCCCTCTGCACCGGAGACTCCGGTCTGAGGCACGGACCGGAGACTCCAGACCTTCCTCCGGACCAAGTTCCGGACCACCTCTCTGGCTGACCCAGGAAGGAAAATAGAAGTCCCCTCTGGAGACTCCTGGGGAAACTCCGGAACACACCGGAGACTCCGGTCTAGGCAGACCGGAGACTCCGGTCTGGAATTCTCAAGAGACAAGTAACTATGCAGGGAATGTTCCACAGGCCAATAGTGCTTTTCACTTTGTAAAATATCAACCTGTAGACAATAGCAAACTGTAAAACAGAGTCTACTAGTTGTTACCAAACACCAAAAGTGATTATGACAGTACATGTCCTTTCAATCTCTCCCTTTTTGGTGTTTGATGAGAGCTAGTGATTTTGCATAAAAAAGTTTGCAATGACTTACGACAGAGTATGGACATGCTCCTCCCTGTCTATGTGCACAAAGATAATCATGGAAAGCAAGCATAGTAGGCAGAACATGGATAACACACATAGTTCTCACACGAGTTACAATAATGTAGGAGCACCCACAGAGTCACACACAGTGTCTCGCGAAAAAATAAGGCAAATAGATACGAAAGTCGAGATAGCAAATAAGAATCAAAGCCCAAACCCATGAAAATCCCGATGACAATGTCTTCTCCCTCTTTGGCATCGAGACACCGAAAAAGGGAAAAGACCTAAGCTAGTGCCCCAACGGATCAGTAGTCCTCGTCATCATCATCCTCGTCCTACTCATCCATATCCTGATCCTCATCATCATCATCATAGTCCTCATCATCATCTGGAGCTGCAAGCCCTTTGCCGTGAGGGCGAGAAGAGGAGGTACCTTGGTACCCAAACCCAGAAGTGACATCAGAAAAGGTCTTCCAATCCACCAAGCTGTCCTGTTGGGCATTCCAAGCCCCAAAAGAGAGAGTGTAGTCTGACTCGGTGGATGGCTGAGCACCATGCTCATCAGTGTACACATCCTCACCTTCCTCATCATTCGCTTCACCTCGAGCCTTGATCTCCTTGAGTAGTTTCTCTATGCGATGGTTGCTCTTGTAGGAGGCATGCTGCTGCTTACGGATGTCCACATTCATGCAACACATGGTCCTCTCCCAGAATGAGGCCTTCTTGACCTTCTCATGTACATAGTCCCGAGTCATGGGAGGAAGAGGTGCATTGGAAGCATTCTTCCACCGAACCCTAGGAGGAGAGAGGGACCTCTCGGTCTCTAAGATCTCCTCCTCCACATGGGCATGTGAGCGTCTCGGAGGAGCCCTCATTTCCCCCTTCTACCGTAGATATACAAGAGTGTGCTCGGTAAGGTTGGGAGGCAAAGCAAGTGGAGAACCATGTTCCTGAGTGTTGATGAGTCTCATGACCAGTGGTGCATATGGTGGGGCCTTCTTATATAAGATGGCATGGTACATCTCCTCAAATATGTAATCCATCACATCAATAGGATCAGCATCTGCATCGGGGCAAGCCATGTAAATCTTGTGGGTATGATACAGCAAGTTGACCAAACCACATATGATGGCATCATCATTCCCAGCACTAGGGGAAATGGTCTGGCGGAAGATCCTCAACATCAGATTGTAAAGAGGCTTGAGTCCCTTGGACCCTCCCACAACACCCTCACTACCATATAAAGGGGCAAGCTTGTTCTTGTTCACCCCAAGAGCTGCTGAGTGCATGCGAACTCCAACATGAGTAGATACCCCTGGAATGTCTCGAAGATGGCCTCAGCAAAGTCATAGAAAGTTGCAGAACAACAGTGATTGCTAGTCATCCAAGTCATAGTCCTGGCTTGGTCAGTCCCAAACACAACTATGGCGTAGAACTGCTGCACAAGGGTGATGTTGTAGTCCTCACGGAGCTCCATCAAGTTGAACAGCCCCAACTTCTCACTAATACACAGCGCATCAGAGAAGTAGGGGCTCTTCCTCATCTGCTCAACACTCAAGTACTTCTAGGGGCACACAGGGGATCTCTTGAGCATGTTGTAAATGTCTTTCATGAAGACAGCTTGCTCCTTCCTCCAATAGCATGGGTCATCACTGGTGCGAGACAAGGTATAAAAATTAGTCTTCCGCAGCTCACGGTACTCCTGCTTAGACATGCGGGCCAAAGACTGAAGGTTGTCGTATTTTGCCCTCTTGGCACGGTTCTCTTCCTCAACCCTTTCCTGTTCCCTCCGCATATAGGCTGCATCACAGGCCTGCTGTCTACGGTTGGATGGGGGCACAATGTACTGGCCCGTCGACTCATCATAGCGAGGATCCCCTCTCTTCATCGTGGCCTTGGTGCGAGGAGGACGACGGGAGCCAGAACCTGTGAAAAGCAGCGAGGGAGATAGCATGGAGGTAAGTATATATGTCCCATGGAGGCAGCACAGGACCCTTGAGACCTTGCACGATATGTCAGATTCAAACCACACCGGAGTCTCCGTGGTCCACACCAGAGTTTCTGGCTCAGACCAGAGTCTCCGGTCCAAGAGACCAGAGTCTCCGGTCAGGAGACTCGGGGGAAGATCAGGAAGGCTACAATCGTGTTGAATCCAATAGATCAGGCATGGTAACAAGGGTAAAGTACTCAAGTGCACGCAAACAAGGGATTCCCGTGGCCAAAACTAGTACCAATCCTCAAAAACAAAGCAAGGGAAGAATCCTAGGTGAGAAAAAGGAGGAGAGGTACCAGATCTGTCCATGGGATTGATTCCACCGGTGGGAATCACCCAATGGTGAAAAGGAGATGATTGGACGGCGGCACGGCGGATCCCGGGGGCTTCTTGACCTCCGGGGAGGAGATTTGGGAGAGGAGGCGACGGGTTAGAGAGGGGAGGACGAGGGTGGATGAATGAAACTGCTGTTTCAGTTCACCTCGTCCTCCCTTTAAGTGGACAGAAACCGTCCAGACCGGAGACTACGGCTAAACCGGAGACTCTGGCCTACACCAGAGACTCCGGTGTGAGCACATGGGAGACTCCGGTCCTCCTCGACCAAGAACTCCAAGATATGTGTATGGGGACATATATTAGATAGAGAGAGTTTTTAGGACAGAGAGCAGGCTTGGGTTAAGATGACATACTATGAAAAGTCAAGAAAACCACAGAAATCTATTCAGATGTTCTTTAATACGCCAAATAAACCTGAACTAAGAACAACATATCAAATGAGAAGAGGGTGGTGGCCGAAGCCACCATGTAGGAGTTTGTGGCATGACACCGCGAAGAATTATCCTTGGGTCCATAGCCACTACTCATCAATGACACTCCCATATCACTAAATGATACTAAGAGGATTGAATTTCTTAGTGTTGGCATAATTGGGGGAGGGATAGTCCAATGAATTAGAACCGCACTCCCCCTATCTCCATGCCTGTACCTACACCAAATATGGGTCAAGACATAGGTGAGTATGCAAGGTAATCAAGTCAAGCTCCTAGAATCTACGATATTTAGTTCATTCCTCAAATAACAAAACCTTGCTTCATCAAGTGGCTTCGTGAAGATGCCAGCAAGTTGGTCTTTGGTTGACACATATGATAGCTCAATATAACCTCGAGCAACATGATCCCTAATGAAGTGATGACGAATCTCAATATGCTTTGTTCTTGTATGGTCCACTGGGTTATATGCAATCTTGATAGAACTTTCATTGTCACATAGAAGAGGCACTTTGTCACAATGGACACCGTATTCCTTTAAAGTTTGCCTCATCCATAGCAATTGTGTACAAGCACTAGCAGCTGCCACATACTCGGCTTCGGCGGTGGAAAGAGATATACAATTTTGCTTCTTAGAAGACCAACACACCAAGGACCTCCCAAGGAATTGGCAAGCCCCGGAGGTTGATTTTCTATCATCCTTGTCGCCAGCCCAATCCGAATCCGTGTACCCACAAAGAGAGAAAGTTGAGCCCCTAGGATACCAAATACCATAGTTTGGAGTATGAACCAAATATTGAAAGATTCTTTTGACTGCCATCAAATGGCTTTCTTTAGGAGCCTCTTGATATCTTGCACACACTCCTACACTCAACACAATATCGGGTCTAGATGCACAAAGTTAAACCGGGGAGCCAATCATGGACCGGTATACCTTTTGATCCACATCTTTACCATTTGGGTTTAGTTCAAGATGGTCTTTGTTTCCATGGGAGTGGGAGCTCCATTTAGGTCTTTCATATTGAATCTTTTAAGCATATCTTGAGTATACTTGGCTTGGTTGAAGAATGTTCCTCCTCTCACTTGCTTGATCTCAAAACCAAGAAATACTCTCAATTCTCCCATCATAGACATCCTGAACTTATCAGTCATAAGCTTTGAGAATTCATCATTAAAAGCTTTGTTAGATGAGCCAAAGATAATATCATCTACATAAATTTGTCATACAAGAAGTTCCCCATTAACCTTCGTAGTAAAAAGAGTGGGATCGATTTTCCCAACCTCAAACCCACGATCTAACAACTCTCTAAGGTGCTCATACCACGTGCGTGGGGCTTGCTTGAGCCCATAGAGTGCCTTATCGAGTTTGTAGACGTGGTTTGGAAAGTTGGGATCCTCAAACCCCGGGGGTTGTTTCACATATACCAACTCATGCAATGGACCATTAAGGAATGCACTTTCTACATCCATTTGTTGTAGTTTAAATTTATGATGTGCCGCATAAGCAAGAAGGATGCAGATGGACTCAGGGCAAGCCACGGGGGCATACGTCTCTCCATAATCAATGCCTTCAATTTGAGAGAACCCTTGTGCAACCAATCTTGCCTTGTTCCTCACCACAATTCCATGCTCATCTTGCTTGTTCTTGAAAATCCACTTGGTGCCAATAACATTGCGGCAATATTTTGGCTTTTCAACTAACTTCCATACTGTGTTTCTCTCAAAGTTGTTGAGCTCTTTGTGCATTGCATCCAACCAATCCGAATCTTCAAGGGCTTCCCATACTTTCTTTGGTTCCACCATGGAAATGTGTGCTTGGTGCTCACCAAAGTTCTTCAGTTCAGCTCGAGTAGATATCCATCTTCTTAGATCTCCTACCACATTCTCAAGAGTGTGGTCTCTTAATTCCAATAGTCTATCCATTCTAGCTTGGCGACGAGTTTCGATCTCCTTATTGTTTCTTGGGGGGATCACTTCATCATTTTGGTCCTCATCTTGACCATCAACTTGACCTTGATCATCATTGGAATTATTCTCTTCGGTAAGAGGCAAAGATTGACCTTGGTCTTGATCAAGCATACTTCTAGACATGCATTGAGCTTTCCTTATGGCCGTTTCTATAGATCTTCCTTGTGTAATAGACTTAGCACCACTGGACATTCTGGCAAATGGAGATTCAAGTACCTCCTGGCTAGAGGTTTCTTCTTGATCATCAGGTTGAGGGTCCACAACTTGTCTTTGGCATGGGTCATTGTCCTCCTCTATAGGATCTTGTTGATGTTGTGAAGATGAGGGCTCCACTTGAGTAGAGCATAGTTCTTCTCGATCCGCCATAAGGGGTTCCTCAACAGGGCGGATGAAGCCCGCACCCATTCTTCCCATGGCATCCTGAGGCATTTCATCATCTACATCATAGACATCAACACGCTCCGCTTGGGGACCATCATATTCTTCAAACACCACACTACAAGATTCTATGACAATTCCGGAGAGCTTGCCATAGATTCTATAAGTGTGGGATTCGAGACCATAACCAACAAAAATACCCTCTAATGCTTTGGAATCAAACTTGGATAAACGAATGCCCTTAATGCGATAAAAGCACTTACAACCGAACACCCAGAAGTAAGAAACATTGGGCTTGTTACCGGTAAGTATTTCATATGGAGTCTTGATAAATTCTTTGCGGAGGTAGAGACAGTTTGATGCATGGCATGCGGTGGAGATAGCTTCAGCCCAAAAATTGTATGGAGATTTAAATTCCGCCAACATTGTCCTTGCCATATCAATAAGAGTCCGGTTCTTCCTCTCAGCTACACCATTTTGTTGAGGGGTATAGGCAGCAGAATATTGATGTTTTAATCCCTCATCACTAAGAAATCCATTCAATGTGTAGTTCTTGAACTCGGTACCATTGTCACTTCTTATTGTTAATACTGGGACATTGTGTTGACGTTGAGCCATGTTGATGAAGTCAATGAAGTTCTCTTGGATCTCACTTTTTAACTTGAAGAAATATACCCAAGTGTATCTTGAGTAGTCATCAACAATCACCAACCAATACTTCTTCCCACCAAGACTCTCATGAGACGGAGGACCAAAAAGATCCACATGAAGAAGCTCCAATATCCTCTTGGACTTGATGTAGTTCTTTGGCTTGTGGGGAGAATCATGCATCTTTCCTTCAACACATGCCCTCCAAACACGATCTTTGGCAAAGCAAACATTTTCTTTTAGTCCAACAATATGGCCATCCTTGTGGAGGCTTTGCAAAGTTCTCATGTTAACATGGGATAGACGGCGATGCCATAGCCAACCCACATCAGCCTTTCCGAATAAGCACATCAGACTTTTAGTGGTTTTCCCAGAGAAGTCCACCACATACAAGTCATTCTCGACATACCCAACGAAAGCAACCTTTAGAGACTTGCTCCACATGAGGATCACAACATCATTATCAATAAAGATGGCAAAACCCATCTTTTCAAGAGCACGGACTGAAAGTAAATTATAGCCAAGGGTCTCAACAAGCATGACGTCCACGAGAGTGATATCGTGTGCAACCACAACTTTTCCGAAACCCATTACCTTAGACTTTGACTTGTCGGCATATGTCACGGATATTTGATCCACATTTGGTCTCAACTCCTTGACACTAGACGCGCTTCCGGTCATATGACTTGTGCATCCACTATCAAGCACCCATTTTGACCCTCCGAAAGGATAGGTCTACAAAAGATCAAACTAGTTTTTAGGTACCCATTTTTCAATGGGTCCTCTTTTGTTAGCAACAAGGGTCTTGGGAACCCAAATAGACCATGCAATATAACCATCAAATGGGCCAACATATTGTGCATATACATCACCATAGTAATCACGCATTAACACATAGTGAGGGTTAGCACTACCCGCAAAATCATCATGAGACATAGTTTTGCCACTTGTGGTCTTACTTCCCACAATGACCTTGTTCTTTTCTTGGGCGGGCTTGGCCTTCTTTTCCTTGTTGTTCCTTTTCTTCTTGGATTTTTCGAGATAAAGCCAATGCCCCCCTTTTCACCATTTTACCTTTGCTTGCTCAGGAGATCATCAATAGACTTGTTTCCTTTTGGAAAGGAGGTCTTAGCTAGCTCCCCCTTCAACCTAGCATGTTCTTCAAGTGTATTTGTACAACTCGAAGGAAATAATGTACTAGGTGAGGAAGTATTGATCAATTGAGTTTGAGGCTTTTCACAAGACTTTGTGAGAGACAAGAGTTCACCTTCCAAGGCCTTGTGAGCCTTGTCAAGTGTCCTAAAGTCCTCGGCAAGTTTTCCATGAACAACATCAAACTCAATCTTGTCCTTTTTAGCCTTTTTATATTTAGCAATAGCATGATCACGTTCCTTGATGAGTTTATTAATAATGAGATCATTTGCCTCATCAAGACTGATGTCTACGCACTTCTATTCTTGTAGACAGTTGTTGGGCCTCCAAGTGCAGAGGTTTGTAGAACAGAAGCAAGTTTTACCTTAAGTGGATCACCCAAGGTTTATCGAACTCAGGGAGGAAATGGTCAAAGGTATTCCCTCTCAAGCAACCCTGCAATCAAGATACAAGAAGTCTCTTGTGTCCCCAACACACCCAATACACTTGTCAGGTGTATAGGTGCACTAGTTCGGCGAAGAGATAGTGAAATACAAGTGGTATAGATAATTATAAGTGGTAACGGTGATAGAAGATAGCTTGATGGCGTGGAAGAGACTAAAGTAAAACTGAAATAAAGATGGAAGCAAGAAAACATGTAACAGATCTAGTAGCAAACGGTGTATCAATGCTTAAAAATAAGTCCTAGGGATCATACTTTCACTAGTGAACACTCTCATATAAATATCTTCTCTTTATGATACTACTCTTAACTACTCTCCGGTTGGACACTCTAATCGATGGTAGGGCTATAAGAGCACACCTCAAAGTAAGCCTTTCCCATCTAGAAAACCCCACACTGTCACCTTGAGTACTAGATGAGTCCAACAAACACCACAATTTCATAAAGACATCCAACTCCAAATATAACTCATAACAAGTATTTGTAATCTCTAGCCTAAGTTCCACCATGGTGAGCACGCTGTCACTTTCACACACATGGGGAGAGCAGAGATTCATTAAAGCACTTGGGTAGCAAGGTAGATCTATAGATTACAAGCTCATGATCACAAAATGATCATGCATAGAGAGAGAGATGAACACATAGCTACCGGTAGAACCCTTAGCCTCGAGAGAGAACTACTCCCTCCTCATCATGGGAATCAGCAATGGTAATGGAGATGGTGGTGGAGATCGATGGATATGGCTCCGGGGGCACTTCCTCGTCCCGGCAGGGTGCCGGAACAGAGACTTTCTGTCCCTCGAATCTCCCCTTCGGTGGCAGCGGTGCTGGGGAACTTTTCGTGGATTTCTGATTGATTATTTAGGGTTTTGGCTTCGGGAGGCTTCTTATAGCCAGAGGGCAAGGTCGATGGGCGTCCAGGGGGCCCACACCACCTAGTGGTGTGGCTAGGGCTAGCCCGCACCACCACATGGTGTGGCCACCCTGTGGCCCCTCTCCGACTCTCCTTCTGGCTCTGTGAGTCTTCCGGGAAAATATCAACTTTGGCTTTTGTCTGGTCCAATTCCGAGAATATTGATTTTCTGACTTTCGTGGAACCAAAAACAGCAGAAAACAGGCAACTGGCACTGTGGCTCTTGTTAATAGTGTTAGTCTAAGAAATCATATGAAAATTACTCCAATGTGTGGACAAAACATAAGAAAGTAGATAAAACCAAGCATGGAGCATCAAAAATTATAGATACATTTGCAATGTATCAACATCCCCAAGCTTAACTCATGCTCGTCCTTGAGTAGGTAAGTGATAAAAAGAAAGAATAATTTTTGAGGTGACATGCACCATCAAAGACTTGATCAAAGTATTTGTAAAACATTCAAAGCTGGGATCATAGTACTTCAATCATAACATGAAAGACAAAGTTCTAACAATAAGACAAAGAAACTATGATGCAACATGAAAAGGCACAAACAAAAGATTCATGAATAACAATGCTTTGCAAGACGTTTGTTTGTTTCACATAAAGAAAACATAGCATAATAGTATTTAGATTGTCCCTCAATAGAGTAGCAAATATAAATGCATAGGACACCTTCAAAGTTCATAAGAGTGACTAGATACGATAGTTTAAAACAAGCAGTAACAAGTTATGCATCAATCAACTAGTCTTGGGACAATGCACATAGAACTAAGAATGGTCACTATGCTCTAAAAGTAGGTGCATAAAGATAGAAGGTGGAGACTCAATATAATGGTGGAAGAAAAGCCTTTTGTAAAAGAAAGTAGGGATTCAAGTTTCATAAAGAGCTTCCAAAAATTATGGTACTTATAGCTTTCAGCTCTCACTACCCCTATCATAAGCATCTTGAAGTGATTAAGGTTAAAGTGAACAAACTATGGTGTACATGCTTGACGAAGTATAAGTCAGAAATCTCATGCCCCTTGTATACGAGGGCCGCTCCTCATGCTACTCAAGTTTAGTCACCGGTAAGTTCTTGTCATCGTAAGTACATGCGTATCATAGAGAACCGCCAACGGGGTACCCCTTGCCCGATGATACGGAAGAATCCCCATATCAAAATGACAAGGCAAGCAGACAACGAGCATCTCAGCATTCTTCTTATTTACCATGGGAATATGGTGCTTTTTTCTCTCTTTCCTCTTTTCATAGTATCTCTTTTTTTTCTCTTTTTTTCTCAATATAGGACTCTTTTTTTATAAGAAGAATGCTTCATAGACAGCTCATTATGGTTACGCTGCAGGTTTCCACCATGTCAGCATGGATTAGACCAGCGGCCCAGGCGTTTCTCTAACACATATACATAACTCCATGGACTTACAAGCTCCCCTTTCATTTCACACCGACGACATCCATATACAAAAGAGCATGATATCAACTAGGTACAGGTACCAAGTGTAATGTTGAAAGCGTTCCCCATGAAAGCATGGTTCTGCTAATTCCCAACAAATAAGTGCAAGCATATACAACATAGAAGACACAATGGTTCAAGTTTATTAAGGGCAAGTAAAGTAAAGTGTGGCATCAAGTTCGTGAGAGCTTTAATCACTAGTTTTCTCATAACAAGTGGAAGGTAAACAAAAGCATGAATGTACTTAGAATAGCATAAGCTAGTAGTTAGGTATGGTGGAATCTTTGGAATAACTTGGTTTAGGGAGTTGGATGCATGAGTGGAACTCATACTTGTTGTGGAGGCTAGCAAAAGACTGGGAGCGACAAACTAAGAGAGCAATAATGGCCATAATCATGCAGAGCGACAAAACATCATTGATCAAAGCATAAAGTGATACTACAAGTTGAAAACTAAAGGATCATAAAGGCTATGGTGACTTTGGATAGATAACATGGTGTGAGCATGTGCCAAATCAACCCAAATAAAGCATCAAAGGAGAATACCACTATACTATGCTTTAATATGCTAAAACAACGCATGATTCATCCAAGGCACATTAAGCAATCTCAATTTTTTATAACAAGTCATGCTACAGCAAAGAATACTAAGCATAAAGCCAAAACAATATCAATCATGGCATGACAAAGCATAGGTCACAGTCAAAAACAAGCTCTTTTTACCACATAAGTATGAACTTTCCTACTCTTTTCCAAACCAAACCAAACTATTTGCAAACAATGTATGAAAGAGGGGGTCCAACCAATTTATTCGGCAAACTAAGCAAACCAAGGGAAACGAATACCAAAACAAAAACAAAAAAAAGAAGACGCTCCAAGAAAAACACAATTGTGCATGAAACAATAAAAATGAAGCGTTTGGAAGAAACCTGGGATTTTTATTGATGAAGAAGGGGATGCCTTGGGCATCCCCAAGCTTTGACGCTTGTAATTCTTGGATATTTCTTGGGGTGACACGCGTGGCATCCCCAAGCTTGAGCTTTAGTCCATCCTTCATCTCATTACTCATTCCTTTCATACATCTGAAATTTTTCCTTCATACAAAACTTCACACAATCTCATTAGCAACATTAGTGCACTTAAGATAAATAAGTCTCAAGGTTCAATTCTAAAACCAAATAAACTTTCATTAGAACACTAGCTACTGTAGCACTTCCCTCAAAAATCTCAATTCTCCAAAAGAACTCAAAAAGGAACCCACAAGAAGCAAATGCAGAAAATGGCAGAAATCTGTCAAAACAGACCAGCAGGTGAAGACGAATTTTTTCGAAGACCTTCTGTTGCTCAAATCAAAACGTGTTGAACTAAAGAAAGTTAGATAATAACCTGGGGCAGAAGCACAAACAATTACAGATCAATCCGACATACATAGCTCTCTCACGAATTTTTACGGTGAAGCACAGAAATCTGTTTCGGGACAGCAACTTTCCCAATCATTACTTCTCTCTCATTAGAGGTTACTCTTGGCACAAAAAGCAAATAAAAAGGATAATGAGCGGTTATTACAGAGGTAATAACTTCCAAGACTCATCTAAAAGTTTTGGGTTATCTTCCAATAAGTACTTTTCTTTAACGCCTTTAAGTTAGGCATGATAGTTTGAAAACATGCTCACATAAGAAATATGAATTGAAGTAAAAGAGAGCATCAAGAAGCAAATTCAAAGCACATTTAAGTCTAACCCACTTCCTATGCATAGGAATCTTGTAAAGAAACAAGTCATGAAAGCACAAAGCAACAAACATAGGAAAGCAAAACAAGTGCAACTTCACGACTTTCAACATAAAGAGGGGAAACTTAATACTATTGAGACACATAAAACCATGTTTCTCTCTCTCATAATAACTTTCAGTAGCATCATGAATAAAATTAACAATCTATCACATAAAACATTATTATCATGAGCCACATGCATAAAAGAATTAATACTCTCCACATAAGCATAGTCATTCTTATTAATTGTGGTGGGAGCAAATTCAACAAAATAGCTATCATTATTATTCTCATCACCATAATCATCAAATATAGGAGGCATATTGTAATCTTTAATTTTCTCCTCCAAAGTAGGTGGACTGAAAATAACATATTCATCATTGTAATCATCATATATTGGAGGTATAGTATCATCAAAGTAAATTTTCTCCTCCATGCTTGGGGGACTAAAAAGATCATTTTCATAAAAACTAGCTTCCCCAAGCTTAAACTTTTCCATAGCATTAGCAATAATGGTGTCTAAAGAATTCATACTAACAACATTGCTATTAGCATGCAAATAAAGTTCCATAGGTTTTTCAATTTTCTCTTCAAACACTTCATGTCCCAAATCAAGATAAATACTATAAAGCTCTCTAATTTTGTTGTTGTTTTCCATTAAGCCTAACTAGTGAAAACAAAAAACAAAAAGACAAAATTGCAGAATCTAAAGGAAAAAACTTCGAGCACTCACACCGGAGGATGTGAGTACCTTTTATCTTACCTCCCCGGCAACGGCACCAGAAAATAGCTTGATGTCTACGCACTTCTATTCTTGTAGACAGTTGTTGGGCCTCCAAGTGCAGAGGTTTGTAGAACAGCAGCAAGTTTTCCCTTAAGTAGATCACCCAAGGTTTATCGAACTCAGGGAGGAAGTGGTCAAAGGTATTCCCTCGCAAGCAACCCTGCAATCAAGATACAAGAAGTCTCTTGTGTCCCCAACACACCCAATACACTTGTCAGGTGTATAGGTGCACTAGTTCAGCAAAGAGATAGTGAAATACAAGTGGTATAGATAATTATAAGTGGTAACGGTGATAGAAGATAACTTGATGGCGTGGAAGAGACTAAAGTAAAACTGAAATAAAGATGGAAGCAAGCAAACATGTAACAGATCTAGTAGAAAATGGTGTATCAATGCTTACAAACAAGGCCTAGGGATCATACTTTCACTAGTGAACACTCTCATATAAATATCTTCTCTTTATGATACTACTCTTAACTACTCTCCGGTTGGACACTCTAATCGATGGTAGGGCTATAACAGCACACCTCAAAGTAAGCCTTTCCCATCTAGAAAACCCCACACTGTCACCTTGAGTACTAGATGAGTCCAACAAACACCACAATTTCATAAAGAAATCCAACTCCAAATATAACTCATAATAAGTATTTGTAATCTCTAGCCTAAGTGCCACAATGGTGAGCACGCTGTCACTTTCACACACATGGGGAGAGCAGAGATTCATTAAAGCACTTGAGTAGCAAGGTAGATCTATAGATTACAAGCTCATGATCACAATATGATCATGCATAGAGAGAGAGATGAACACATAGCTACCGGTAGAACCCTTAGCCTCGAGAGAGAACTACTCCCTCCTCATCATGGGAATCATCAATGGTGATTGAGATGGTGGTGGAGATCGATGGAGATGGCTCTGGGGCCACTTCCTCGTCCCGGCAGGGTGCCGGAACAGAGACTTTCTGTCCCCCGAATCTCCCCTTCGGTGGCGGCGGCGCTGCGGAACTTTTCGTGGATTTCTGATTGATTATTTAGGGTTTTGGCTTCGGGAGGCTTCTTATAGGCCATAGGGCAAGGTCGGTGGGCGGCCAGGGGGCCCACACCACCTGGTGGCGCGGCCAAGGCTAGCCCGCGCCACCACATGGTGTGGCCCCTCTCCGACTCTCCTTCTGGCTCCGTGAGTCTTCCAGGAAAATATAAACTTTGGCTTTTGTTCGGTCCAATTCCGAGAATATTGATTTTCTGACTTTCCTGGAACCAAAAACAGCAGAAAATAGGCAACTGGCACTGTGGCTCTTGTTAATAGTGTTAGTCCAAGAAATCATATGAAAAGTACTCCAAAGTGTGGACAAAACATAAGAAAGTAGATAAAACCAAGCATGGAACATCAAAAATTATAGATAAATTTGCAATGTATCAAAGACCCTCTAGTTTAGTTTCAAGAGATAATCTAGTTTCTTGTTCTTCTTATAGAGCCTTATTTAGAGATTCTACCTCAATCATGTGCTCTCTTCCTAATTGACATCTCTCATCTAGAAGTTCTTGTGTGTGTGCAAGGTGATTTAAGAGGTCCACAACATGTTTCTTGTGTTCCCCTTGCAACTTGTTCATGAACACATCAAAAGCAACTAATTCCTTTTTGACCTCAAGAGACAACTTATCATCAAAATCATCATTGATTAGAGAGGTGGAGTGCATTGATGATAATACCTCCGTTCCTCTTGCCATAAGGCAAGTGACATTCTTGTTGGAGACATTCTCATTTGAAGAATCAAAGAGGGAGAATGACGAGGTCGAGGTAGTGGCAAGAGCTGCCACACCACCTTATGTATCCTCTTCTTCATCTTCATCATCCTCATCGGAGGAGTACTCTTCATGTGTGATCAAGACAATTTCTCCTGACTTCTTGTTGGTTGAGTTCCTTTTGATGAAGGGTTTCTTGTAGGGAGCTTTGGAGGTCTTCTTCAACACAAGTTTACCCCCATGGTCTTCTCTTTTCTCATAGGGACAAGCCACAACGAAGTGATAGCGGTCACCACAATTGAAACAAGTTCTCAACTTGGACCCATTATCTCTTCTCCCATTGGGGTTGCTTCTTCGTTGCATTTCCATCTTGGCCTTGGCGAGATCTTTCCAAAATTTTCTTGCATAGAAGGCCATGTATTCACCATGAGCAATCTTGACATCTTCATGGTGGCTCATTGGAAGTCTCTCATCACTTCCTTCATCTTCATCATACTCCACAACCTTGGCCTTCAAGGCAAGATTGACACCACTACTCATTCCAATGGCACGAGCACGGGTGTCTTTGGCATTCTTGGCAGCAACCTTGAAGGCGGCCATCTCTTGCATAACTTCATTGGAGGTCATGAGATGGTAGTTGTGTCTTCCTTGGAGACTCTTCAAGTTAGTAGGCTCGAAAGGCATGAGTGCACTCACATACTTCCTCTTGATCCAAGCATCATCAATGTGAGAGGCACCAACATTCTTGAAAGCGGTGGCTGTTGATTTGAGTCTTCGATACATATCTTCATGATCCTCACCATCCTTCATGAAGAAACCTTCGGCCTCATTGCTTAAAGCATCATATCTATTTCTTATCATACTCTTATTGCCAACAAACAAGTCAATGAGAGCATCCCAAGCTTCTCTTTGGTGGTGTTGTAGTGCTCAATATGGGGAAAATCCTTTGGCCCCACTCCAAGTTGGATCATGTGCAAGGTAGTCGCATTGAGTTGGCTATTGACCACTTCTCTTCTAGTCAAATTGGTTGGATCCTAAATTTTGAGTCCTTCTTTAGTAATATTCCACAAATCAATGCAAGAGCTGCGCACATGAGATTTCATTAAAACTTGACATTGAGCAAAAGTATGTGCAGCTAACTTAGGTGGGTCGCCTCTATTATTTATATGTGGGTGAGGGATAGGAGGGTCAGGAGAGTACCATCCGGGAACCGCATGGTGCTCTTCCTTCCCATCACCCTTTTTGGTGGTGGAGTTAGTGGAATTATGTTCATCTCCCACCACTTCCTCCAAAGGCTTAGCCGGAGCATTCACCTTTGGGTTTGGTGGTGTTTCCTCTGGAGAGGGAGGAGGTGAGGTTTGCTTATCTCTAACAAGTTGCTCAACGAGTTGACGCAACTATTGGATTTTGTTGCCCAAGGTAGAGCTCAAGCTTGTTTCCAACTTCTTGAGATCTACCATGGTCACCGAATGGCTAGCCTCACTTTATCCCTCCTTTGGGTTGCCCATAATCTCTTAGGCGGTTAAGCCCGAATAAAGAGCCGAGGCTCTGATACCAATTGAAAGGATCGTATGGTGATACATTGCAAATGTATCTATAATTTTTGATGCTTCATGCTTGGTTTTATCCACTTTCTTGTGTTTTGTCCACACTTTGGAGTATGTTTCATATGATTTCTTGGACTAACCTATTAACAAGAGCCACAGTGCTAGCTGCATGTTTTCTGCTATTTTTGGTTCTAGGAAAGTCAGAAAATGAATATTCTCGGAATTGGACGGGACAAAAGCCAAAGTGCCTATTTTTTCAGAAGACTCACGGAGCCAGAATACAAGACGGAGGAGGGCCAGGGCCTGGCCACACCACCCCCAAGCGTGGGCTGGGCTTGGCCGCGCCAGGGCATGGTGTGGTGGCCCCAGGCACCCCCTCGGTCTCCCTCTTCACCTATAAGAAGCCTTCTGACCTAAAAACTCCGGGGGGTTCGACGTTTTTCCAGAAGGAGTTCCGCTCCGCCGCCACCACCAGATTCCATGAAACAGCACCAGAAACTCCGTTCTGGCACCCTCCCAGGACGGGGAATTGGAGGAGATCATCGCCATCATCATCACCATCGCTTCTCCATCGACCATCCATGTTTCTCCCATCTATGAGTGAGTAATCCCCCGTTGTAGGCTATGGGGATGGTAGGGATTGGATGAGATCATTCATGTAATGGCATTAGATTGTTAGGGCATGGTGCCTAGTATCTTTTATTAGTGCTTTATGACTTTGTTGCGACTTGTTGTGCTTAATGCTTGTCACTATGACCCGAGTGCCATGATTTCAGATCTGAACATGTTATTGATTCATTATGATAGTATTGTTTTTGGTCTTATCTACAAGTTGTATACACACGTTGTTGTCCGGAACCTATGGCCCCGAAGTGACAGAAATCAGGATAACCGGAAGGGAATGGCTTTGATGTGAGGATCACATGTGTTCACGGAGTGTTAATGCTTTGCTCCGGTGCTCTATTAAAAGGAGCACCTTAATTGCCAGTAGTTCCCTAGAGGCCCCGCTGCAAACGGGCTGGCAGGACAAAAGATGTTGTGCAAATCTCATTGCGAGCATGTATGACTATATATGGAACACATGACTAGGATTGTCTAGTACTTGGATGCTTTATCTTATTTATCTGAAATTGCCCTATGTTCTGATTTCAATGTGAATTGTCTTGTCCATGCAATGCCCGTCCATCCATCCCTATGCCTACCGCACTCGAATCCCACTGTGTACTGCTTTTGTTACTACTGTCTTTGCTTTACTACTGCTGTTACTTTACTATTCCTACTACAAAACTATTGCTACTGATAAACTGTTGTGAGCAAGATTTTTTCCAGGTGCAACTGAATTGACAACTCAGTTGTTAAGGCTTATAAATATTCTTTGGCTCCCCTTGTGTCGAATCAATAAATTGGGTTTCACTTCCCTCGAAAATACTGCGATACACCCCCTATACTTGTGGGTCATCAAGACTATTTTAGGGCGCCGTTGCCGGGGAGCATAGCTTTATTTATCAAGTTCACTTGGAATCACTATTGTTCAAGCTAAGTTTATCTTTCTCCTTGTTTGCTTTTTTCTTTATCAAAAAAAATTAGTTCCTACTCTAGTTGTTATTTTCGTTGGTCTGTTATTGTCTTGCTTTATCATGCATGTTGGCAATGGTTGGTTTCTTTGAAACTGAAGCTTATTGGCAAGGTGGGTTCACGGAAGATCAAAAATATTATGATAAGGAACATCGCTTGTCACAAAAAGGGAAACACTTATGGGAACAAATTGATAGATTGTATACCATTGATAGGAACGTGTGCTCTACTTATATTGTTACTTGTTGCTGTGATGAGTCTTGTTGCAGAAAGAGGTATAAACACCTCCCTTTTCAATTTGAGTATAGTGATAATGATACCATATCTTCCTATGCTAAAGGAATTTATGACTTTTATGATGCGGAACAAATTGAAGAATTTATTGCTTGGAAGGGTGCTTTTGAACTTGCTAGTTTGCTTGAAAATATTGATGATTCACCTTACAAATATGAGGTGTATGGTATACTTAAATTTTTCTTTGATAATTACAAGGATGAAAATGGCTATATTCTTGAATATTTTAATAGATGCTTTCAACAAATGGAAGAGACTAATGCCTTGCAGGATCCTATGGAAGAAGAAATTGATAAACCTAAAATCTCATTAGATGAAAAAGAGGAGGAGAGTGATGAACAAAAGGAGGAAGAATGGATTAGCTACCCATTCCTACCTTCTAATGAGATTAACTCTTTATCCCTTACATTATTTGATTGTCCCCCTTGCTTACAAAAGCAGAATGAATGTTATGTTCCAGAGGTTTCTCTTGAAAATGTTTATAATAAAGCTCTAGTGCTTGTAGATCATGAAGAGCATGCTTTATGTGATAGTTATATTGTTGAGTTTCTTCATGAGGCTACTGAAAATTATTATGAGAGAGTAAAATATGGTTGTGGAAGTTTTCATGGTATTGAAACACCTCTCTATGTGCTGGAAGTTTTGAAGTTACTCTTGTTTTATCTTCCTATGCCTGCCACTTTGTTATTTGCTTACATGATTCCTATGCATAGGAAGTGGGTTAGACTTAAATGTGTTTTGAATTTGCTCCTTGATGCTCTCTTTTACTTCAACTCATATTCCTTATGAGAGCATCCTCTCAAACTTTTATGCCTGAAGATGTTAATATGTCTATTATTCTTGGGAGACCTTTTCTTAAATACTGCAGGAGCTGTTATTAATTATAATCAAGGGAAGGTGACCTTCAATGTTAATGACAAGGAACACATTGTCTATTTCCTCAAGAAGATTGAAAGGATTTATGGTTTGAATTCGATTGAACATGTTGAGGGCATTCAAGTTGGAGAAATATATTGTCCCATACCAAGAGAAGAATTTGAAACTATTATGATTGGGACCATTGCTATCAAGGTTGAGGTAACATAATTATTAGTGGAATACAAAGTTTTGTATCATATGGAATTGTTTTGGTAACAAGACCTGATCAACCTTTTTAACAAAAGGATTTCATTGAACAAAACAATGGTTTCACTATGATTATCTCTGTTTACTTCTATTCTATCCATTTCAGTTTTTGCTTATGCCTAACTTAAAGGCATTAAAGAAAAGTACTTATTGGGAGATAACCCAAAAGTTTTAGATGAGTCTTGGAAGTTATTACTTTACTAATAACCGCTCCTTATCCTTTTTATTTGCTTTTTGTGCCAAGAGTAACCTCTAATGAGAGAGAAGTAATGATTGGAAAAGTTGTTGTCCCGAAACAGATTTCTATGCTTCACCGTAAATATTCTTGAGAGATCTCTGTATGACGGATTGAGCTGTAATTTTTTGTGCTTCTGACCCAGGTTGTTATCTAACTTCAGTTAGTTCAACAATTTTTTATTTGAGCAACAGAGGGTCTTCGAAAAAATTCATCTTTACCTGCTGGTCTGTTTTGACTGATTTCTGCCATTTCCTGCATTTGCTTCTTGTTGGTTCGTTCTTGAGTTCTTTTGGGTAATTGAGCTTTTTGAGGGAAGTTCTACAGTAGCTAGTGTTTTAATGGAAGTTTATTGGTGTTAGAACTGAACCTTAAGACTTATTTATCTTGAGTACACTAATATTGCTAATAAAGATTGTGTGAAGTTTTGTATGAAGGAAAAATTTCAGGTGGATGGAAGGAATGAGACATGAGATGAAAGATGGACTAAAGCTCAAGCTTGGGGATTCCATGCGTGTCACCTCATAAAATATCCAATAAGTACAAGCGTCAAATCTTGGGGATGCCCAAGGCATCCCCTTCTTCATCAATAAAAATCTCATGTTCTTCCAAACGCTTCATTTTTATTGTTTCATGCACAGTTGTGTTGTTCTTGGAACGTCTTCTTTTTCGTTTTAGTTTTGGTTTTTAGTTTGCGTGGTTTGCTTAGTTTGCTGAATAAATTGGTTGGACCTCCTCTTTGATGCATTGGTGTTCAAATAGTTTGGTTTGGTTTGGTTTGGAAAAGAGTAGGAGAGCTCATGCTTAAGTGGTAAAGAGAGCTTGTTTTTGACTGTTGCCTATACTTTTTCATGCCATGCTTGATATTGTTTTAGCTTTATGCTTAGTATTCTTTGCTGTAGCATGACTTGTTATAAACAATTGAGATTGCTTAATGTGCCTTGGATGGATCATGTGTTGTTTTAGCATATTAAAGCATAGTATAGTGGTATTCTCCTTTGATGCTTTATTTGGGTTGACTTGGCACATGCTCACACCATGTTATGACTATTCCAAGTCACCATAAGCCTTTATGATCCTTTAGTTTTCAACTTGTAGTATCACTGTATGCTTTGATCAATGATGTTTTGTCGCTCTGTATGATTATGGCCATTATTGCTCTCTCGTTTGTCGCTCCCTTACTATTGCTAGCCTTCACTTTCACTGAGTATGTTTTACTCATGTTTCCAACTCCCTAAAACCAAATATTGCCAAAGTGTCCACCATACCTACCTATTATCATCATTTGCTACTTCCGTGCATATTCAATATGCCTTGTTTTCTTCCGAATAACATGTTTGCTTGTTTTGAGAAAGTTAGTTAGTAAAGCTCTCACGAACTTGATGGCACACTTTATTTCCTGCACTTAATAAACCTGAACCATTGTGAACTCTCCATGAAAGTTATATGCTTGCTAATTATAGGCTGGGGATTAGCAGAACCGTGCTGTCATGGGGAACGCTTTCAACACTTGTAAATATATACCCAGTTGATACCTTGCTCTTTTGTTTGCGGATGTCGTCGGTGTGAAATAAAAGGGGAGCTTGTAAGTCCATGGAGTTATGTACGTGTGTTAGAGAAACGCCTGGGCCGCTGGTCTAATCCATGCTGACATGGTGAAACCTGCAGCGTAACCATAATGATATCTATGAAGCATTCTTCTCATAAAAAAAGAGAAAGATAGTTATTGAGAAAAAGAAAAAAAAGATCTATGAAAAGAGGAAAGAGAGAGAAAAGGCACCATTTTCCCATGGTAAATAAGAAGATTGCTGAGATACTCATTGTCTGCTTGCCTTGTCATTTTGATATGGGGATTCTTCCGTATCATCGGTCAAGGCGTACCCCGTTGGCGATTCTCAATGATACGCACATACTTACGATGACAAGAACTTACCGATAACTAAAGTTGAGTAGCATGAGGAGCGGCCCTCGTACTCAAGGGACTTGGGATTTTCAGTTTATAGTCTGTCAAGCATATAACTCAGATTGGACCTCACTTTCACCTTAACCACATTAAAGATGCTAATGATAGGGGCAATGAGAGATCAAAGCTAATGAGTACCATACTTTCAGCATTTGGAAGCCTTTCAAACTATTCAAAACCTTTTCATTTCCTTGTTGAGTCTCCACACATTCTATGAGCACTTTCTTGAGAGCATAGTGGCCATTCTTAGTTCTATGTGCATTGTCCCAAGACTTGTTGATTGATGCATACCTTGATATTGCTTGTTTTAAACTATTTGTATCTAGTCACTCTTGTGAACTTTGAAGGTGTCCTATGCATTTATGTTTGCTACTCTTTGAGGGACAAGCTGAATGCCACTATGTTATGTTTTCTTTATGTGAAACAAACAAACGTCTTGCAAAGCATTATTATTCATGAATCTTTTGTTTGTGCCTTTTCATGTTGCATCATAGTTTCTTTGTCTTATTGCTAGAACTTTGTCTTTCATGTTATGATTGAAATACTATGATCCCAGCTTTGAATGTTTACAAATACTTTGGTCAAGTCTTTGATGGTGCATGTCACCTCAAAAATTATTGTTTCTTTTATCACTTACCTACTCAAGGACGAGCAGGAGTTAAGCTTGGGGATGTTGATACATTGCAAATGTATCTATAATTTTTGATGCTCCATGCTTGGTTTTATCCACTTTCTTGTGTTTTGTCCAAACTTTGGAGTACTTTTCATATGATTTCTTGGACTAACCCATTAATAAGAGCCACAGTGCCAACAGCCTGTTTTCTGCTGTTTTTGGTTCCAGGAAAGTCAGAAAATGAATATTCTCAGAATTGGACGGGACAAAAGCCAAAGTGCCTATTTTTTTAGGAGACTCACAGAGCCAGAATACGAGACGGAGGAGGGCCAGGGCCTGGCCACACCACCCCCAAGCGCGGGCTGGGCTTGGCCGCGCTAGGGCATGGTGTGGTGGCCCCAGGCACCCCCTCGGTCTCCCTCGTCGCCTATAAGAAGCCTTCTGACCTAAAAACTCCGGGGGGTTCGATGTTTTTCCAGAAGGAGTTCCGCTCTGCCGCCACCACCAGATTCCATGAAACAACACTAGAAACTCTGTTCTGGCACCCTGCCGAGACGGGGAATTGGAGGAGATCATCGCCATCATCATCACCATCGCTTCTCCATCGACCATCCATGTTTCTCCCATCTATGAGTGAGTAATACCCCGCTGTAGGCTATGGGATGGTAGGGATTGGATGAGATCGTTCATGTAATGGCATCAGATTGTTTGGGCATGATGCCTAGTATCTTTTATTAGTGCTTTATGACTTTATTGCGACTTGTTGTGCTTAATGCTTGTCACTAGGGCCCGAGTGCCATGATTTTAGATCTGAACATGTTATTGATTCATTATGATAGTATTGTTTTTGGTCTTATCTACAAGTTGTATACACATGTTGTTGTCCGGAACCTATGGCCCCGAAGTGACAGAAATCGGGATAACCGGAAGGGAATGGCTTTGATGTGAGGATCACATGTGTTCACTGAGTGTTAATGCTTTGCTCCGGTGCTCTATTAAAAGGAGCACCTTAATTGCCAGTATTTCCCTAGAGGCCCTGCTGCAAACGGGCTGGCAAGACAAAAGATGTTGTGCAAGTTCTCATTGCGAGCACATATGAATATATATGGAACACATGCCTAGGATTGTCTAGTACTTGGATACTTTATCTTATTTATCTTCAATTTCCCTATGTTCTGATTGCTATGTGAATTGTCTTATCCATGCAACGCCCGTCCATCCATCCCTATGCCTACCGCACTCGAATCCCACTGTGTACTGCTTTTGTTACTACTGTCTTTGCTTTACTACTGCTGTTACTTTACTATTCCTACTACAAAACTATTGCTACTGATAAACTGCTATGAGAAAGATTGTTTCCAGGTGCAACTAAATTGACAACTTGGTTGTTAAGGCTTATAAATATTCTTTGGCTCCCCTTGTGTCAAATCAATAAATTGGGTTTCACTTCCCTCGAAAATACTGCGATACACCCCCTGTACTTGTGGGTCATCATATGGGCACCTAGAGAGGGTGAATAGGTGCTACTCCAAATTTTACTCTTTTTCAATTTAGGGTTAGACACAAAAGGTAAATTCTCCAGATTATGCAACTAAGGTGAATTTACCTATATGTCAACCTAGCACAAGAACTAAGCAAGAACTAGATAAGTAAAGTGTGGTAAGGATAGAAGTAACCAAAGTGGAGTGCTCGGAGACACAAGGGTTTGTTTCCCGTAGTTTCTTCCTTTTGAGGGGAAGTACGTCTACGTTTGGAGAGGGGGTGGTATCAAACCACCAATGCCACGAGAGGTCTCCCTTGTTCTCTGATGAACCTCACCCCAAGGGGTTTGTTTCACCTCTTCCACTATACAGCAACCTTCGAGGTGGAAGCCGACACCTTTACAACGAGTTTGGGGCACACATCCACAACTTAATTGGAGGCTCCCAAATACAAGAAAGCTATCAAACAATCAAAGACAAGCTTGTAAGAACCAAATCAAAACCTAGGGTTTCCAAAGAAACACTAGAGCATGGGGGCCCTCAAGTGAATGAGGGGGAAATGAAGATCTCTCTTGGTGAAGCTGTAGATCAAGGCCTCCTCCTTCGATTCTCCAAAGATCAAAGACTTTGGATGGTTGGATGAAGAGATCTTGTTGATTTGGTGGCTCAAATGGACATGGTGTTATTGAGGTGGACGAGAAACTGGAGGAAGGGGATAAGGTCCTCTATTTATGGCCCTTCGCACCAGTGAACCGTTTTTTGACCGTTGGAGAAGAGTCAGACCGGAGACTCCGGTCTGCACACCGGAGACTGCGGTATACACCGGAAACTCCGGTCAATCTCCGGACCAGCCTCCGGACCAGCCTCCGGACCATCAAACAGAATGACCTAGCCCACATGTGAGCCAAGTGGACCGGAGACTCCGGTCCCTCTGCACCGGAGACTCCGGTCTGAGGCACGGACCGGAGACTCTGGACCTTCCTCCGGAACAAGTTCCGGACCACCTCTCTGGCTGACCTAGGCAGGAAAACAGAAGTCCCCTCCGGAGACTCTCGGGGAATCTCCGGACCACACCGGAGACTCTGGTCTAGACAGACCAGAGACTCCAGTCTGGAATTCCCAAGAGACAAGTAACTATGCAGGGAATGTTCCGCAGGCCAATGGTCCTTTTCACTTTGTAAAATATCAACCTGTAGACAATAGCAAACTGTAAAACAGGGTCTACTAGTTGTTACCGAACACCAAAATTGATTATGACAGTACATGTCCTTTCAGCCTTTTATGCAACAAGTTCTTCGTATGAAAGGCTTCCATCCATCCTGGTGTAAGTGGATTGATAATTTTTGTACGTGATGGGAGTGTGGCTATCCATGTCAATGATGATATTGGTCATTACTTCCAAACTAAAAAAGGGCTTCTACAAGGGGACCCGTTGTCTCCATTGTTGTTTAATATTGTGGCCGATATGCTTGCCATTCTAATTGCTAGAGCAAAAGAGAATGGTCATGTAGCAGGTCTGATCCCTCATTTTATCGAGGGGGAGTATCTGTTCTTCCGTATGCGGATGACACTATCATATTTATGGAACACGATCTTCAAAAAGGATTCAATGTGAAACTGATTCTATGCATTTTTGAACAACTCTCTGGTTTAAAATTCAATTTCCATAAAAGCAAGATTTTTTGTTTTGGCAAAGCTGCTGAACAAGAGAATACTTATAAGGAAATTTTTCGGTGCGAGGCTAACGCCTTGCCTTTTAGATATCTGGGGATACCTTTACATCATAGGAAGCTTCGGAATTCTGAGTGAAATCCCGTGGAAACTAGATGTGAAGGAAAGTTAAGTTGCTAGAAAGGAAAACTTTTATCATACGGTGATAGACTTGTTTTCATTAATTCTGTTTTATCGAGTTTGCCAATGTTTATGCTGTCTTTCTTTCTATTACCTAAGGGAGTTAGGAAAAAGCTAGATTTCTATCGTTCACGCTTCTTCTGGCAAGATGATGAACATAAGAAAAAATATAGACTAACTCAGTGGAACATTATTTGTCGCCCGAAAGACCAAGGCGGTTTGGGGATTGAGGTATTAGAGTTAAAAAATAGATGCCTGTTTAGCAAATAGCTCTATAAATTATTGATAGAGGATGGGGTATGGCAAGAGCTGTTCAACAAATATTTAATTAACAAAACCTTAGAGCAAGTTGAAGCTAAACCAACTAATTCACTAATGGAAGTAAAAGATGAGTTCTTTGCGTCTGGTACCTTCAAGATAGGAGATGGGAAAGGAACTAGATTCTAGGAGGATACTTAGTTGGGAGAGTCGCCTATTGCACATTAATATCCATCTCTATATGGCATTGTACATAGAAAACATGTTTTGGTTAACACAGTCCTATCGCACAATCCTCTTAATTTTAGAAGAAGTTTAACGGGAAATAAATGGGCTGCCTGGCTGCATCTATGTGAGAGGCTGATGGCTGTCAACTTGACAGATAATCAGGATAGTTTTTTATAGAAACTAACGAAGAATGGGATTTTTATGGTGAAATCTATGTATGAAAACCTCATGAATAGTCATCCGAGTTTTCCCTCAAGGTATTTGTGGAAGATAAAGATTCCCTTAAAAATTAAGATCTTTATGTGATTTCTTAATACAAGAGTGTTATTAACAAAAGATAACTTAGCTAAGCATATGTGGAATGGATCAAAGAAATGTTGCTTTTGTGACGAGGACGAAACAATAGAACATCTTTTCCTTTCATGTCCTTTTGCTAAAGTTATTTGTCGTTTGATTTTTTGTACCTATAATTTACCACCTCCAACCAATATTACTAATGTGTTTGGTAATTGGTTAAATGGGGTAGATAAAGTAAACAAGGACAGAATTAGAATTGGCATTTCGGCCATATGTTGGTCAATTTGGAAATGTCGGAATAACTTTATTTTTAACCATGCTGTAGTTCCATCTTTTTTGCAGGTTATTCATATAGCAGTGCATTGGTAGTTGTTCTCATGTATCTCGTGTGAGATTTTCCTGTTTTATTCAGATGGTTGGTATTTTATCAACCATGTTTGTTTAGTGATCTGTAATACTCTCTAAATACATTGGATACTTTAATAAAAGGGTTGTGTGCATCCCAGGATGCAGAGGACGGGGCAATCCCCATTTCGAAAAAAACCACTCTTGGATGGTAAGGTCCTTACCCGTCCAGTTCTGCGGAGTCAGGGCTTCAGTTTTGAAGTGGGCCGGCATCCTATTCCAGACTTCAATGTTGAAGGGACATTCTGCGAATAGATGCGAAGTTGTTTCCAGATTCCTTCTACATAGTGGACAGAAGTAATCGTTGTCCTACCCCTTTTGTAATAGCTTATCTTCCGTAAGGATGCGGTCTAGAATTACGTCCAAATGAAAAACTTGCATCTGGCCGGCGCCCACCCCTTCCATATCAGCTTCCTGTACTCTGTACTCTCTGCCCTGATGAAATGCAGTTGATACGCCGACTTTGCCGAGTATGTTGATTTGCTCCCGAATCGCCAAGCGATGGTGTCTGGTTCTGCACTCAAATGAACCTCCTCTAGCATCTCTGCCAGTTTACTGAGCTGCGGCAAATGCTCAACATCCAGATGGTGACGCAGGTCAATAAGCCATTTTTCCCACTTATTGCGTCATGCACTGATCGATTCTTCCTTACTGGTATCTTATAGATCGGAGGTGCAATCTCTGTCGGTGTTTGGTCCATTAACCAGCGATCAGTCCAGACTTTCAGCTCATTCCCAACAGTAATTCTTGTGGCTGCCGCGAACAGTTGTCGGTCCTTCTTATTTGCAGGTATGCACATATTAACCCATGGCTTGTTTGGTTGTTTCCATTGTTGCCACTGCCACCTCAACCTGAGTATCGCGCCGAAAGCATCCACCGAGTGAACCCCTAGCCCTTCCAGCGCCTTTGACCGACAAACCACCTTCCAGCTAACTCTGCATTTCCCCCCGCTGCAGGATGCCTCTCCCGCCCATAACCAGGCCCGTCTTCTGCGATCAAATTCCTTCTTTACCCAGCCCGGCGTCTTGTTGATGGTCATCATGTAGACTCATATAAAAGTTAGCATCTAGTTTAGCATCTTCAGCCTCCCAGCCTTGCTCATCATCCTCGCCTTCTAGATAGCAAGGTAGCGATCCAGCTTGTCCAACAACATCTGCCAGTCCGCCTTACTCAGTCTTTTGACGGATAGAGGCATCCCCGGATAATTGCACGGGAAGTGTTTGATTGGGATCCCACTCACGTACCAGCTCTTCAATATTCACCTTCTAGGAATGACCTAGCTTAGCTGGTAGAATGAGTCGAGGAGACAGCCCGCGAACAGCATGTGCCGCTGGACCTGGATGCGTCCTTCCGCTGACGTGACGAGAGCTCATTTAGAACTCGCAGGGTACGCACATGCAACTCGTGGGTCTCCTGCCATTTCCTCGCAAAGTCTCTGCTTGTACCAGCTCATCCATCATCTCACCCATTGCCACCAGTGGCACACGCACAGGCTAGAGCACCGAATGGAGCACGGAGCAGTGAGTCACGCGGTCGTTGCCCAAGACGGCAAATCAGGGACAATCATAGCTCTGGATGCTGACCAGTTTGTGGGGGTGTGTGTGGACTAATTCACGTGGAGTACTTCATATTACTTGACTTGGATTTATTTAGATTCGGATGTATCAAGTATTAAAATATGTTTAGATACATCCAAATCTAATAAATTCGAGTCAACTAATATGGGTCGGAGAGTAATAAAAACAGGTTTGCTTTTTCTCTCTGAGAGGAAATTGCTGTATTGGGCGTCGTCAGTACGATGATTGATTGCTAATTTGACCGAAGAGTAGGCAGGAACACTGTAACCTTTTTTGTTTGCCCGTTGCACTATCTATTCCCTCAAGGAAATCCAGATTTATTATTTCCCGCCATTTCCACTCCCTTTTTAAAACAGTCTTCCATTTTCTTCTGGTTTACTATATCCCTCTGATTGGGATGTAGGCCGCGTGGATCCTACCTGATCTGGAAAAACTTGTCTGCAACTCCACCGGCTGCTGGTACTCAAGGCGTGGAGAAGTACACATTTTGTTATTTCCTTCACAGTAGAAGATCATTAGTATTTTAGGCTAACAACAAGATCAGAGGAGCATATGTTGTACCCTCTGATTCAAATTAATGTTCTCAGATTTGTTTAGATTCGGATGTATCTAGCACTAAAATATAACTAGATATATCCGAATATAGACAAATGTGAGAACACTAATTTGGACCGGAGGGAGTACTATGTATAAAAGCAACTTCACAACTAAAACACAGTTTACTTTCATCTCATTCGGAGCGTTCACGTTCGTTAATACTGACCTTTCTTCAACTACTCGCTGGATTACTTTAATCTCTATTCGATCGTAATTTGCATACAGACATACGTTTAAATTAACAACATCTGCTAGTATTTTCTTCAATAATGGAAGATAGATATCTCATTTAGCCGTGGATATGAGCCTTGGAGAACAAAACCATTAGGCACATATAGCTGGTTTTGCATGGGAGTAAAAGTGTGATGTTAGTACTCCCTATGGTCCAAATTAATTGATTTCGATTTGTCTAAATTCGGATGTATCTAGACATGTTTTAGTGCTAGATACATCCGAATCTAGACAAATCCGAGTCAATTAATTTGGATAGGAGGGAATATGTTTTTTTTCAATAGGAGTAGAGACCTCACGAGTTCTGCATCGATTGAAGTGCACAACCATATATTACTAATTAATTGAAAAGTAACAAAGCTAAGCAACAAATATCTGCCTCATGACAGGAACTCCATCAATCTAACCGACACAAACCCTACGAAAAACCCTAGCCCGCTGTGGACCAAACCAGGTTTGTCCCGGAGGCAACAAAGACGCATGTGCAACATCCATATAATTTCTAAGGCAATCTTACATAATGCTATGAATTAGTTTGATATTTGATAGAGATATATGGTGTTACATATATGATGCATCCAAATTAGATTTATTGTTTCGTGAAAATCTTTCCAACTACTCCCCACGTGGATAATTTAACCACCCAAGAACATGTGCTCCCTAGTGCAACAAATGATGTTTGGAATGTAAGAAAATATAAAACTTTCTGCACAAGTACATGTTCTTGTCCTATGTGAGTATTTAGATTTTCATGAAAAATATATCAACAAATCTCCCAGATTGCTTTTAGAGAATCAAACGTCATTCTTTTGTCTTAGGGCAGAACATGTATTTTCATGAAACTTTGTTTACATAAAACTATATGGAGATATATAAAAAACAGAATTTGTCTACCTTTTTTAAAATATTGTTCGGCCCAGAAGTATATGCTCATGGGGTCCAAAGATACACCCTCCTCGCCACACAAGTCTTTGTGTTGTCTCCTCTTCGGAATCACACATAACTTCTCTGGATCTCATTTTCTCAGTGGACACCCTTGAAATTGAGGATCGAGTCTTGTACGACTATCGGTGTACCTCTATCTATTGTCTATATTATTTTTGTTTTACATCAAAGCATGAGCTAAATAAATCTAATTTGGATGCATCATTTAATTGCATCAAAATTATTAAGATGCGCATAATAAAAGAGCTCATGAAAATAATTCATGCGTATATACTTCTTTGTAATTTTTTGCTAACATGTTTGACAAAACAACTGCAAAAATATGTATCTTTTAGAGTGCTCATGTCTAAATGCATACACACGAAGACGATTTCCAAAGTTGAAATTTGAAAGGCATGTAAGTATGGTTCTACAATTATGCAACCAACGCTCAATAGATTAACTAAAGTAGCCATTCAAATGGCATTCAGAAAACATTAGCCATGGAACCTTAACAATACTTCATATCAACAAATTCGACAAAGGATATCTATTCCAACTAAAAGATAGGTTAGTTTTTTGGAGTTCAAATAATTGTTGTTTCTTACAGACATAGTTCACAAACAAGTTACCCTAATAATTCAAACGTGTTAGCATAACCAGAGTTTTCTATGTATGTGCTCTAGTTGTAGATTTTGTACTAGACCTATACTTTCTCATGTACTAGCATTAATCAAATACCATATATGACATAATATGTGTCTCATTGATGCGTCTTGTTCTTTTTATACTAAGCAACATACTTGTCAATAACGATACAATTGTCTACCTTCGTCAATCTTCAAGGTGTTTGATTCTGACTTTGATCTTTAGTAAGAGATATCTGAATGTGCTTGTGTGTGCTGGTTTCGATGTGTGTCCTACATGTATTGTAAGACACGTTTCTAGAAAAAATATATATTTGATAGCTAAAATACTTGTCATGCCTTTTTGGCTTGTACCAAATATATTAGTAATCATTAAGAGAGATTATGTGATTCATACTATAGCACATAACTCACATACACATAACTATAGTAAAATTTAGGAACTAGAATTCGTGATCTCCACGCGCGAACTCGCCCAGATTCGAAATTCGACGTAGTAATTGGGAGCTGGAAAAATATTTAATCATTAGAACGAGCTATTTTTTGGCAGAGGTGCATGGGATTATATCCCGCATGTTTTCACGGGAGGGATCTTCAAATTGAAGCCGTTTCGCCCTAAATATTATTTATCTGAATGCATGAAAATCCGTCAAGGTTCCGACATTTTTTCTAGTGGGCAGAGATCGACCCGTTAGAATTCACCAAAACTTTGCAGGCTTGTATTAGACTCAATTTTGCACCTTCTTGCTAGAGGGATCACTAGAACATTTTTCTAGGAGAGCACTGTTGTCCTAAAATTGCGTGTGAGGGGCAGCATTGATTTTGATCCACGGATCTATGTAGTAAACAAATTATATGTACAAGAGCAAGATTCGAGTAGATGTTCATCCCGCTAATGTAGATCCGGTCTTAAGATGCAAGGTTCCCATGGAAGTAACCAAATGTTGAATAATAAAATCTTGTGGGTGTCACGACCTCGCTGACATGCTCGTGAGAGCACATGAAATTTGTATCCGCATGGTTGCTTAGATCAATAGATGGAACTTGTATGAAAAGTCACCGATTTACCTAGGTTCAGAACCGCTTGATGATGGCTAAAATCCTACTTATTGTCTTTCTCATGTACCGACAATATTACAATGTGTATAGGGACTTAGCTAGACTGCAATGATAATCTCGAGGATGCTATGGTGGATAAACTAGGGCTTAAGACTTGCAGAGAGAACGAGGGTGTTGTTGATGATGGAAGTGATGCTTCAGTGGAACTTGGAGGTTCTTGGATCCCTTTATATAGTGGGATGGTGATATCTCCCTTTCTTCTACTCCAATTCGATCCTATCTTGCTTCAATGTTTTTCCTTTTTAGAGCCGTAACTTTCCTTCTGGATGAGATCTAGTAGGAGGATTCTAGAGGATATTCGACTTGCACCGCGCTATGCCACCTGAGTGGAAGATACAATGTCGGGTATATGGCACATCTATGGGTCGACGATATCCATATAACTGCCCCACCAAAATGATGTGTTTATTATTTTATTGGCCTTTTAGTGCCTACACATTATTTTGATATTAATAGAGCACACACTAAATGATGCAACACTCATACCGTCACACTTAGACACACTTGTGTGCACATATCTAACATACACACTCAAATAAATCCACAATTTAGTCATATAACTCATGGACCACACAAATACAATCAACTAATAAAATTGCATGTGTGCGAAGATACAACACACAGATACACAATCCATGAGATTATTTTGGGACAATAAAGAGGGAGGGGGAGGGAGAGTCTCCTCACATGAATATATTACTTTCAAGCATTACAAGACTAGGCTCTTAACCTCCTTTTCAGGAGTTCAAGCATTCAGATGTTACACCAACGGAAAAACATAGGAGGGATAAAGGTGTCCATGATGAAGCATTGCCCAGCCGGCTTACAAGGCGGACGTAAACACTATTACAAGTTTCCATGTGTGTTTCTTATTGTAACTTTACTTTTTATTGATGAAATGCGTGGTTGCTCTCGAACAATTGCAATTCCATCTAGTGCATGTATCTGCCACTAGCGTCATCTAAGGATATCACAATTCACAATACCAAGAATCCTTCTAAATAGCCACAGTGTCATGATTATACTCAAGTTATCACCAAAACACCATACCAGAGAAATTGGAATAATACATGGTTCTCTTTTATTTGTGTAGTGCAATTATATGAGTTTCATCGACATTGACTACATAATCCACCACAAGTGTCATCATACCAGAGCAACTGGAATAATACGAGGTTCTCTTTTATTTGTGTAGTGCAATTATATGAGTTTCATCGACATTGACTACAAAATTGACCACAAGTGTCATCATACCCGAGCAATTTGAATAATACGAGGTTCTCTTTTATTTGTGTAGTGCAGCTATACGAGTTTCATTGACATTGACTATAAAATCCACCACAAGTGTCATCATATAGGTGTATAACCGTGATACAACCAATGAATATGTACCTTCATCGCAAGCTCCTCCACATTTTTTGAAAGGGAACATAATCCCGGCCTCTGCATCATTGATGCATGCATCCCTTATTTCATTGTTGATAATCCAATGTTACCAAATTATTACATCATAGGTCACTCAAGGTCTCAACATGTATGATCCATCTAAAGAGCGAAGAAAATAAAACAGAGTGACTCTGCATCAATAGATTATCCTAAGCTTAGAATGCCAGCTGGACTGGTTGTATATAGCCCGTGCAACCGTTTCCAGTTGGTTGCACCCGGTATCCAAGGCATGAACAACATATACCAAGCTATGACAACAGCCAGGAGAAAAACAACAATGCTAATGATGTCACTATGGAAAGCGACGGAAGCCAAGACAACAGATAGGAGAAAAACAACAATAGCCAGGAGAAAAATGTTTCAGAAAATGACAATCCTATTAATACAAAAAATGCCATCTCTAGTTCTTTTGTAGCTGAACAAGCTACGCCGTGGACACATCTTCAAAAAGGTATAAGAAATCCTAAGAAATACACTGATGGAACTATTCACTATGGTTTGTTTAATTCTACAGGAGAGCCTTGCACACTCTCAGAAGCTTTCTCAGATGATCCCTGGCATCAAGCTATGACAGAAGAATACAATGCTCTTCTTGAGAACAAGACTTGGAGGCTTGTCCTGCCAAATTCTATCAACATGCTTATTGATTGTAAATGGGTGTATCGTGTTAAAAGAAATTAAAAGGACACAGATGTCGTCTAGAGGGGTGAATAGGCGGTTTAATTTTTTACGAGAGGGGCTCAACAAAGGCGAAATTAAACTAGCGTTTATTTTTTCAAGCACAAAACCTAGAATAACTAGGGTTCACCTATGTGCACCAACAACTTATGCAAAGCTAGACAAGCAACTATGTGATAGCAAGATATAGACTTCAAGCATGAAGGCTATCACAAAGTAAGGTGCATAAGTAAGAGCTCATGTATAGAGATAACCGAGGCACACATAGACAAAGATGTTTTACCGAGTTTCTCCCAACAATGGAGTACGTCTAGTTTGGAGAGGGGTTGGTTTCAAACCACCAATACCACTAAGGCCTCCCTTGTTATCCTGTGAATCTCACCCCAACGAGATCGATCCACACTTCCACTATCGGTGCACTTTTCGGTGGCAATCCGGAACCTCTCACAAGATTGGGGCACTTCTCCACAACTCAATTGGAGGATCCCAACTAACAAGCTTGGGGAAATCTCCACAACTTAATTGGAGGCTCCAAGTAATCCACAAACCTGCAATACAATTAAACCGTCTAGGGTTCTAAGGACCCAAGAGTAAAAAGCTTCTCACCTTTCACCCAATCAAATCCTCACCGAGAACTCAAACCGATGCACCAAATGCAATGGCAAGAACACAAGAAGTGCTCAAGTCCTTCACTCCCAAATTCCACCAAAGCTACAAAAGCTTATGGGGGAATAAGAGAGGAAGAACAATGGAGGAAATCCACAAAAGACTCCAAGATCTAGATCCCAAGATGTTCCCCTCACTTAGAGGAAAGATTGATTGGTGGAGTTGTAGATCTAGATCTCCTCTTTCAAATCCCTCAAGAGTATGCAAGAATCATAGGAGGGATTGAGAGATAGCAAGTTCAAGAAGGTCAACAATGGAGGGAAAAACTTGCAACAAAGGTTGGGAACCATTGGGGAAGAAGGGCCCCTTATATAGGTCCTCCAAAATCCAACCGTTATAGCTCTAGAGCACGCGTGCCGGAGATTACGGCCAATTTCCGGCCAGTTTTCGATTTGGACACCTGAATGTCAACCACACGATTGAATCTGAGATTTCTGCGCGACACTGGAGTTTCTGGTCTTTTCACTCCGGAGATTGCGGTCGAGGCAAAACTGACAGAAACAACAATGTGAAAACAACCATAACTTTTGCATCCGGATTCCGATTTTAATGATCTTGGGCTCGTTTTAAAGAGGACAAAAAACTCTACAAGATCATGCAGGGAACAATCATAGTCCAACAAGGGAGGATAAAATAAAATTACGAAAGGGTTAACCTATCTATGAAATACAAACCGGTACACCTCCAATATCAAAAACACAATAGAGAATGCATATGAAATCCATTTTCGATGAACTTGAGCTTGTCATGAAGATTAACACAAGATCTAAATCCCCTCATGGATAAGAACCAAATAATAACCAAGAAAGATGATGCCAAGTATGCAAAGGTATGAGCTCTCTCCGAAGGATATGATCAAGTTACTAACTCGAGAGCCCCTCTTGATAGTATGGCTATCTATTCTATAAACCGGTCTCTCCAAATAATACCACGAGACCGGTAAGAAGGAAACCCTATCAAGAACATACCTTTGCCTTGAACATATTCCACTTGAGCTTGATGATGACGATCTTATATACCTCAAGATGGAACACCTTTCTTGATTGCGCTAGCTTGGTGAAGACTTGCAAATTGATCTCCATAATCCACTATGGTAGAGATTCTCTTTTGGGCATATCATCTTCCCATATCCATGATCACCATAGGATGGAAAGCCTCAAGCAAATGATCTCTTCGAGGTGGATCATCTTGAACTTGCACATTATTTCTTCTTTCTTCATTATGTTGGTGTCAGAATCTCTGGTCTTTGCACACTAGAGATTCTGGTCCATCTCCAGACAATAGCCTCATGAGATATCTTTAGTCTATCATAGGAGGCTAGAAGATCCTCATGAGAGCTTGATAACATAACATGACTTTCTTCCAATTTACCATAATTGTTAGTTAGCAAAGCAAGTTAAGCCTTTGTATTAACATTCTCCTTCAAAATAGATGCTTCACAAGAAATAGAGTTAAAAGCATAAGCATCATAATTAATTGCAATAGGTGAGGGAAACTTGGAAATCTCTTTTGAGTATGAAGCTTTAAGTTGCTCATGTGACTCGGTCAGTTTGATGAGCTCACCCTTGATGACTCTAGAGCCATTTTTTAGGTGCTCAAATCCTCAAGGAGTTTACATAAGCAATTTGAAGCTCATTATTTTTATTTTTGAAATAACTTGCCACCTTATCATGAGATTCCTTCACTCTAGAAAACTATAGAGCAAGGGCCTTCTCAAGAGATTTCTTAGTGGTTTGTTCCTCTTCAAGAGCTTCATTTAGATTATCAATATGTTCCTCGCACTCAATAGCAAAACCCAATATTTAAATGAAGTTAGAGGATGCAATATTATTCTTAACAAGAGCACGATAAACAACCTCACCCTTTCATGTAACGAATCAACATCAATTTCTTCTTCCTCACTATACTCATCCTCATCATCACAAAATGTATGGGGTTCCAAAGTAGGAGATACCTTTGAACCCTTAGCCATAAGATATAGATGGGTACCATGAGACGATGATGATGAAGAGTTACTTGAAGCTCCATTAAAGATCTTGTCTTGACCCATAGAATCTTCGGTCTCCTCTACATTGTTAGACACACAACAACTAGACGAAATATAAGCATTTTTTATCATGGCACCAAGGCATAGCAAGCATATACTAATGAGGTCTATTGAGGCAATTTATACATCATATGCAAGGACCATCAACACAAGCATGAAAAATATTTATAGTGCTAGAAGTATTTATGTCTAAAGATGAAGCATTGGAATGAGATAGAGATGAAGGATCATCAAGAGTAAGCTTACTATCAAATTTGCAATATTCATCACCACTCACCATACCATTACCTTGTGTCTTACAACACTTAGGTGAAGTGGAAGAAGATGAGAACTCATCTCGACCAGAAGTGGAAGTAATACAATCATCCTCAATAATGTTGGACACATCATATTTATCTTGAAATTTTGTCCATAACTCATGAGCGCTCCAAAAAGGTATGATTGAAGAAGTAACTACATAGCTCAAGGCATTAACAAGCACATTAGAAGCTTGAGCATCGAGATATAAGTTTTTCTCACGGAAATCCATTGGAGGATAAAAACCTATATCTACAATCCTCTACAAATTTGGGTCCATGGCCCGAAAATGAATAAGAATATGAGACTTCCAAACATCATAATTTGTGCCATCGAATATGAAAATGTCACCGTGCACTAATCCCCTAGCTGACATCTTTACTCTCAAGGCGGTGGAGCCTAAAATGAGAGACCGGGCTCTGATACCAATTGAAGGACACAAATGTCGCCTAGAGGGGGGGATGAATAGGCGGTTTAAAACTTTTACGAGAGGGGCTCAACAAAGGCGGAATTAAACTAGCATTTAATTTGTCAAGCACAAAACCTAGAACAACTAGGGTTCACCTATGTGCACCAACAACTTATGCTAAGCTAGACAAGAAACTATGTGATAGCAAAATATAGACTTCAAGCATGAAGGTTATCACAAAGTAAGATGCATAAGTAAGAGCTCGGGTATAGAGATAGCCGAGGCACGCAAAGATGATGATGTTTTATCGAGTTCCTCCCAACAATGGAGTACGTCTCATTTGGAGAGGGGGTGGTTTCAAACCACCAACGCCACTAAGGCCTCCCTTGTTCTCCTGTGAATCTCACCCCAACAGGATCGATCCACACTTCCACCATCGGTGCACTTGTCGGTGGCAATCCAGAACCTCTCACAAGATTGGGACACTTCTCCACAACTCAATTGGAGGCTTCCAACTAACAAGCTTGGGGAAATCTCCACAACTTAATTGGAGGCCCCAAGTAATCCAAAACCCTACAATACAACTAAATCGTCTAGGTTCCAAGAACCCAAGAGTAAAAAGCTTCTCACCTTTCACCCAATCGAATCCTCACCGAGAATTCAAATCGACGCACCAAATGCAATAACAAGAACACAAGAAGTGCTCAAGTCCTTCACTCCCAAATTCCACCAAAGCTACAAAAGCTTATGGGGGAATAAGAGAGGAAGAACAATGAAGGAAATCCACAAAATACTCCAAGATCTAGATCCCAAGATATTCCCCTCACTTATAGGAGAGATTGATTAGTGGATTGTAGATCTAGATCTCCTCTTTCAAATCCCTCAAGAATATGCAAGAATCATAGGAGAGATTAGGGGATAGCAAGCTCAAGAAGGTCAATAATGGAGGGAAAAACTTGTAAGAAAGGTTGGGTAACCATTGGGGAAGAAGGGCCCCTTATATAGGTCCTCCAAAGTCCAACCATTATAGCTGTAAAGCGCGTGGGCCGGAGATTCTGGCCAATTTTTGGCCAGTTTCCGGTCTGGACACCTGAATGGCAATAAGACAACTGAAATCTGAGATTTCTGCGCGACACCGGAGTTTCCGGTCTTTTCACTCCGGAGATTCCGGTCTAGGCAAAACCGACAGAAACAACAATGCGAAAACAACCATAAATTTTGCATCCAAACTCTGATTTTGATGATATTGGGCTCGTTTTAAAGAGGACAAAAATCTCTACAAGATCATGCATAGAACCATCATAGTTAAGCAAGGGAGGATAGAACCAAATTACGAAAGGCTTAACCTATCTATAAAATACAAACTGATAAATCTCCAATATCGAAAACAAAATAGAGAATGCATATGAAATCCATTTTCGATGAACTTGAGCTTTTCATGAAGATTAACACAAGCTCTAAATACCCTCATGGATAAGAAACAAATAAGAACCAAGAATGATGATGCCAAGTATGCAAATGTTTGAGCTCTCTCTGAAGGAAATGATCAAGTTACTCACTCGAGAGCCCCTCTTGATAGTACGACTATCTATCTTATAAACCAATCTCTCCAACTAACACCGCAAGATTGGTAAGAAGGAAACCCTATCAAGAACATACCTTTGCCTTGCACATATTCCACTTGAGCTTGATGATGACGATCTTCTCCACCTCAAGATGGAACACCTTTCTTGATTGCGCTAGCTTGGTGAAAAACTTGCAAATTGCTCCCCATACTCCACTATGGTAGATACTACCTTTTGGGCATATCATCTTCCCATATCCATGATCACCATAGGATGTCAAGCCTCAAGCAAATGATCTCTTCGAGGTGGCTCATCTTGAACTTGCACATAATTTCTTATTTCTTCATTATGTTGGTGTGGGAATCTCCAGTGTTTGCACACTGGAGATTCTAGTCCATTATGGAAAATATTTGGACCCCTATACAGAATGCCACGAGCTAGCTATTGATGATCACACCGGAGACTTCAGAGTGCCTAGACCAAAGATTCCGGTCAGATCCTTCCAAGAATACTTTGTTTCAGCCAGGGATATTTCCTATTGCCGCGGGCTTTTCACTTTTCAGTAGATTAACTTGATCTTCTACACTTTCTTATTCTCCCATCCTTGAAGACAATATATGGTTCAAGCATTGTCTATGGACAAATCCTACAAGTAAAACTCAATGCAAACATAAGTCCCTGAAGATTGTCATTAATTACCAAAACCACACATGAGGGCACACATGCACTTTAAGAAATGTTGATGGTACAGTGGATAGATGCAAAGAACAGTTTGTTGCAAAAGGTTTTATGCAAAGGTATGGCATAGTATGAAGACACCTTCAGCCCTATTGTGAAGGCATCCAGTATTAGACTTGTTCTTTCATTTGCTATTTGTCGAGGCTGGAGTTTGAGATAGCTGGATGTCAAGAACACGTTTCTCCATGGCATTCTGGAAGAGGAGGTTTACATGAGACAACCCCCAGGTTTCTAAGACACTCAAACTCCACACTACATATGCAGACTTGACAAGGCTCTTTATGGTCTCAAGCAAGCCCCGAGAGCCTGGTATTCTAGGTTAAGTACACAACCACAAACACTTGGTTTTGTTCCCTCCATAGCAGACACTTCACTTTTTATTTACAAAAAGTCAGGCATTATGATATTTGTTCTAATCTATGTTGATGATATAACAGTCACTAGCTCATTAGATCAGGCCATATCTACTCTACTACATGATCTTAAGGATGATTTTGGTCTCAAGGACTTGGGAGATCTACACTTCTTTTGGGGAATTGAGGTAAAGAAGATGAATGATGGTTTACTTCTCACACAGGAAAAATATGCTACAGATCTTCTTACAAGAATTGGTATGAAATACTACACCCCATGTCCTACACCATTATCATCTACTGAGAAGTTGTCTCTTAACGAGGGCACTCCTCTTGGTCCTGATGGCATTACTGAATATAGAAGTATTGTGCATGCTTTGCAATATCTGACTTTGACACGACCTGATATTTCCTTCTCAGTAAATAAAGTTTGCCAGTTTTTACATGCTCCAATGACCTCTCATTGGACAACTGCTACGATAATTTTGAGATATATTCAGGGTACTTTGAAAGTGAGACTCACTTTTCAGAAGTCCTCTGAGCAAGTTGTTGTTATGGGTCTCCTTGTGGATTAACCCTTGGGGTGGACCGATCTTCATGGATTTGAGGCGAGGGGTTAGGGGAAAACCTATGAACACGATGAACTCAACTCTAATGCAAGGTAAAGATACAAACACACGCAAAACACACACTATTTAATTTGCTCCCATTGGTTCGAACAACCAATCCAATAGATTCCTCGGCGAGAGACCTTGCGGTAGAATCACCAAAGGAGAGATCGACAAGCGAATGATAGAATCCAAATCAAAGAGAGTAGCAACCAAGTAGAACCCCGAAGGGGAGAGACCTAGGACTACTAGAATCCTTGACAAGGAGAGACCAAACACTTGAGGAGGGTCTTGATGACTTCACTCACGCCCTCGCAAGATGAAGGCCTTGTACAACTCATAGATAAACTATTGAAAGGGGGTTCCCATCTAGGGTTAGGCACATTCCTCACTTCATCATGAACTCTAGGGTTTCAAGGAGGGTGTGGGGGCATATATATAGGCCAGCCATGAGCTAAGGGTAGTTTAGGCATTAAAGGGGAGTTTGAGGCGTTACATGGGCTAGGCCCATCTTGAGCCTCATAGGCCTATGTCACTCAGGCCGGAGACTCTGGTGTGCGGGGGCCGGAGACTTCGGTGTGGCTAGAGACTCCAGGGTCATCTCTGAGGTAGACTCATGGCAGTTCATTGTAGCTTCCAGAAGTTGGGCCAGAGACCGGGGCCAGATACTGGTTGTAGAGACTCCGGGGTGCGCCTGATGGAGACTCCGGTGTAGATTTTGCTGCTTCTTTCTCCTTCTCTTCTAGGCCTCTTGCTTGGGGGTCTTGGCTCCTGGGTCATCCTTCTCCTCCTCTTGGTAACAGGGACATGGGCCTAGTCATACAATAGGCAATTGCATGAAGTAGGACCCCATCACATGATAACTAAAGGAAGGTAGAAGACATAAGAAATTCACCTTTGTAGGGATGGTTGGCGTGTCATGATATGGGCCAATGGTGATTGCCATATATTGGGCTACATCAGTTGTCTTGATGACAGGAGATCCACAGGAGGTTTCGCTATATTTTTTTTTGGATCAAATCTAATCTCTTGGAGTGCTAGAAAACAAGCCTTAGTGTCAAGGTCAAGTACAGAAGCTGAATACAAATCTTTGGCTAATGCCACAGCTGAATTAATATGGGTTGAAGCTCTCCTTAGTGAACTAGGTGTTTCACTAGAAAAAAACCATGTCTATGGCGTGATAATCTAGGAGCCACTTATTTGTCTACAAATCCTGTCTTTCATGCAAGAACTAAACATGTTGAGATTGACTTTCATTTTGTGAGAGAAAGAGTGGCGTGCAAACTGCTGGATATCAGGTTCATCTCCAACAAAGATCAAGTAATAGATGGTTTCACAAAAAGCTTTGCTAGTCAAGAATCTAGATGAGTTTAAATATAATCTCAACCTTTCACAAGGTTGTGATTAAGGAGGGCTGTTAGATATAATGTTTCTCACGGTTGTAATATGCACGGTACGATTGGATGGAGTAGTACCCCAACACGTATTTGTATAGGACTTTGTATTCACCACGTTGGTTTTTTTCATAACATATATAAAGATGTAATTGAACCCAGGGAGAGGGCATCGTTCCAGCCAAACTTTGACAAGTATTAGAGGTAGACTTATTCTTAAAATAGTTTATGAGTTTTATTTCTCGTTTTTCCGTTCCTCTCTATACTTAAGAGGTTCTTTGGATCTTTTGTAGTCCCTCCGACCCAAATTAGTTGACTTAGATTTGTCTAGATTCGATTGTATCTAGACATGATTTAGTATTAGATACATCCGTATCTTGAAGAATTTGAGTCAACTAATTAGGGTCGGAGGGAGTAAGATTTTGAGTTGTAATCTGTAGTCATGCCTTGGACCCATGATATTTCTCTTGTACCACTCTGAGAGATATAATACTGGTGGAACATTGTTTCACTGGTGTCATGTCAACGACTTGCATACTACACCATGCAGTGGTATGCTAGGTCCCCGCAAACGACCTCCCACGAGAGGGGCGGTGGGGTGTCCTCAATCAGTGGCAGGTGATCTCCCGGTCGAGGGGGAGGGGAAGAATGTGATAGATGGAGGTCAACCGTCTGCTAGCAGTTTCAACAGTATCTAGGTGATTGTGTTGTGCGAGCTGGGAGGCCTCCAGAGTTTCCCTAGAATGACCTAGGAGATGGCTATGGCTTATGAAGGTACTCTTGGACACTGAAGGTCACAATACAGAGAACGAACTCGGATGGACACTGTACAGAGGTGTGCTTCGGTGTCCCCCTAAAACTTAAGTTTGTATTGATGAGTTTTATTTTGACCAGTCGAAACCTATATCCAGGCTACCTATACCTTCGTATAGGTGTACTCGGTCGAGCTGGATATACTCCACATTCTTACTGGCTGATACCACCTCCCGTTATCGAAATATACGCCTTTGCATGCTATATTTTGAAATTTTGTCGTTACCTCCTGATTTCCGCCTCCCGCAGTTACGTGAGTATACATGTACGGTGAGTATACGTCTCAGAGGACCATATGGGCTTCGGGTGGGTTCATACGGTATTCAAAATGAATCAGTATCGAGTTTTTCTTGTCCAAGTTTGAAAAGGAGGGGACACCGAAACAAAAATGCACTGTACATCACCCGAAAACTTACCAATGACCATGATTCACTGTGCAACGCTGTATCGATAACGTAGCTGCGTGGATTTTATATAGATGCAAATGCGGAATGTAACTAAACTTACTTTTCAGAAGAGAGAAAAGGAAGAGAGTGCTATGCAACTTTCCACCCAACAGTCTCAACCAAGTTCCGTGTCCGTCTTTGCATGTTAAGACAGAACGTGAGCAGCAACACACAGTTGCTTGCTATACCAACAGCTTTACAGGCAAGCGCCACGCCAAACTATAGATTTCAGCAAGTTTACGAGTCGGAAAAACAAATGAGAGAGAGAGACGCAGAAGGTTTCGGTATCCCTTTCCTTTTAAGCACCTCCATCCTTCTCCTCCTAGCTCATCCCCTGCACACGCTCACATACGCACGGCGCGCTGCGGGGAGCAGAACGGAACAGCGTCACTCGCTCCCTCTGACCACCAAGGTTAGCGGTGGGAGCTAAAAAGGAAAACAAGACTCAGCTTTCTTCCCGTTTGACCTCAAGCCCCGAGCAGCCTCCTCCTCCTCCTCCTCGCAACCACCTTCGCCGGCAATGGCGGCCCCCTCGGAGGAGGCCATCAAGCAGTTCTCCGCGCTCATGGAGCAGCGTGAGTGCTCCCCTTTTTTTCCCATTCGTCTCGATACAAGCTTACATCGAAGGAAAAAAAAAAGAGCTGTCTCTCTCCTGATTTTCTTGTTTTTTGCTGAGATGCGCCTTGCTTTCTTTGCTCTCTGCAGTGGAGGAGCCCCTCAAGACCACATTCCAGGTGCCGATCTGCTCTACCTCCCGCACTTGCTGGATCTCTGCATCCTTGCTACCGTGTATTTCCTCCTTGCGCTTCAGCGAGTTGCAGAAAAAAAAAAAAATCTTCCGGTCTGGTGCTTCAGCGAGCGGAAAATCTTTGGTTCTGGTGCTGTTTCTGCTGGGTCTGCGTCGGTTGTACCTGGATTTTGCCTATTTTCTCTTCTCCTACTTTGCCATTTTCGTGGATTTTGGGGGTTGCCCGTTCGCTGTAGCTGGGTAATGTTTGGATCTTGGAAATTCCTTTCTTCTCCCGAGCTCAATTCAGGTTTCGCTTACTCTTGTTCTTGGTTCAAGCTTTCATCAAATCCGTGAGAATTTTATCTGTACGATTTTGTTTTGTTCATTTGTTGCTCCCGTTCGTAAAAAGTTTGTTATGCACCCGTTGGTAAAAGCTGTCAGTTAACAGCCTACTTTCCGATTTTTGAGCTTAATTGTGGTTTTGATCTCTGTTTTTCTTACTTGAAAATTCTGTTGTTATCACTTGGGTTCTTTAGGGTGACCCTTCCCTTTCCTCCCCCACCCACAAAGCTGGCATTTGCGCTTCGTCATCCTGATAGAGATTCCTAGCTAAACTATGCTTTCAGTTTTGGAGGGGTGAAACTATGCTTTCGGTTAGCTTGAGCATTTTTATTTATTCGCTTAGTCACATAGAGGAAGAGATATTTTTACATTAAAGATGCCATGACATGCTTGAAAGACTAGTACTTTCGTAAGGCCCTAAATGCAATTTTGTTAGTATACTACCGTATCATCTTCGATGGAAAAAAAAAAACGATTTTGGTAGTAGTACTGTACAGCTGTTCTGTCGGTGCCTTGAGAGTTTACCATCTGCAGCTCAAATGCTGTTTCTCTACGTATTCAACTCGTCACTAAACCAAGTCAGAGTCTGCCGGCGTGGAGGGTTTTCCAAATTCCAAGCACGAGGTCTGGAATACCTTGGGAAGTCAAGCACGCCATGATCACATCGGTAGGAGCTAGACGAGGACTAAACTTTGTCTAGCGATCTAGACATCGTGTGGAGCTCTGCGAGCGAGCGACCGCGATTTAATGGCTGAAGAAGTTTGCCGCGGTCTGATGATCTGGACGTAGCGCCCTTGTATTTATGCGTTCCCTCAGCTTGTGTGGTCATGGCTGTTATAGATGTTGTGAGGTCTCGGTTGCCCATTTGGACTTTTATTTGGTCCAGGAAGTCCTTGTCCTGATAGGTATGATCATGTTCGTGGACCTCGGTTGGAAGTGTTTGGTTGTGCATCACGCAAGGGCAGATTTTTTTTCTTTTGGAAATGGGGCAGCCCTGTATGGCCATGACGCAAGGACAGATGGATCGCAATCCGATATCTCCACTAAGAGCCAACAGTTTCGTTTTCTCTTTTCCGCGGTGGAATCACAATATCTCCACTGAGGAAACATGGCTGCTTTTTTGCTCCTCCTCTGTGGCCTCCTGTCTGTCTAAGTCTGATTTGTTCTATTTTTTCGGTTTTCTTTTGGTTCACGAGTAGCACATTTTTCATATATTGTTTACCGAACATTGATTGTCGCATTTTGAAAAGTTGTCCTGAGATAATAACCCAGTGTAGGAGGTGAATAATCGTGGTTATTGTTACGTGTACAGCATGTGCACCAAGGATACCCAAGGGGAACTCTGGTGCGTTTTCTCAAGGCAAGAGAATGGAATGTTCCCAAAGCTCATAAAATGGTAAAGCTTATCGCATAGACTTTTTTAAATATAATAAATTGATGAAGTAACCTGTTTATCTCCAAAATAAAGCATTGCGTTATCTGGTGCAGCTCATGGATTCCTTAAACTGGAGGCTGCAGAATGAGATTGACACTGTTCTTGCGGTAAGTGCCTTCTATAGTTACACAAAGTATTGTTTACATCTTCCTTTGGGAGAAATAAGACCAAGTGACTCAAAATCTGTTACAAAATGACTGCAAAAGATGGACAAAAATAAATTAAGTAAATAATCGGTAGCAGCAATAGCATCACTACTTTCTCATCATGCACTGCACTGCAATTGTTTTAGCATATGGTATTCGTCTGACCAGCAACCGCTGCTGTTTACTTCTAATGCAGAAACCAATTGTGCCCTCTGATTTGTATAGATCTATTCGTGATACACTACTTGTTGGATTAACAGGATACTCCAAGCAGGTACAACAATCAGGCCCATATTTTTTTCTTCAAATTTTCTGTACTTTTGATGGTAGCATATTATGAATTCCTGTTGGTCCGGCTGTTGGAGTCTTTTATGTTGCATTTGGCACATGTTTGTCTGAAATGGCTGATGTTGAAGAACATTGCATGTCTGGTTATATTTTATCTTGCAATAATCCAGCTTTCTTTAGCAGAATAGGGGACTCAGTCTCAAAATGTTCATAAACCATTGTTTTCTTTTGTAGCAGTTTGCTTCGTCTGTCTTGAGTAATGACCTTTGTGATGTATTTTAATTTTGTATGCTTCCTTTCTGCAGGGACAACCTGTGTATGCATTTGGTGTTGGGCTCAGTACCTTTGACAAGGCATCGGTAGGTGTTACCAGTTGAAAATTCTTAATCTTTGGATTTTAATTTCAAATAATGTAAGGGACTCTACTACTAGTTCTGAGTTTTAGTCGCTGTGTTAAAACTTTGTACTACTAAGATTAGTAATAATCAGATAATGGACATATTTTTTCTTGACATGTAGGAGTGATTAAACTACCATTTAGCTATATTAATTAATAGGGAGACAATACACTATTTAAGAAACGTTGTTTTCTAAAATACCATGTCCATTTTTGCTGCAGGTGCACTACTATTTGCAGTCTCACATACAGATGAATGAATATCGAGACCGTGTTGTCCTGGTGAGTGTTTTTTATTCTTTATTCATATTTGTTTTGCATAATAAACATATAATGATTACATACTTTTCCCTCTTCATTAGCCGGGTGCATCTGAGATGTTCGGGAAACAGATTAATACCTGCTTGAAAGTTATGGACATGACTGGCCTGAAGCTCTCTGCTTTGAACCAAATAAAGGTGGGTTATTTCTTGCATCACTAATTTTTTCTTAAAAAATTATGAACTTCTGTAAAGATCTGAACGAGAACTGCTCGTACGTTTTATTTGTGCATATTTGATGTTTTTGTTTACATGAAATCTGAACATAAACATTTGGTGACAGTCCCTGAATGCATGTACATGTCATCAAGTTGTGTGGCATGATGGGAATTGAAGGGGAAATAGAATCAAGAATACAATATTATGTTTAGAGTTGAATTCATAGCTTGGCGTATCTGCCTAATAAGTGATGACAATTTGCAAGAAGTGATATGAATTATGAAGCAAGTACCTTTAGCCCTCATGTTTCTTGCAGTAAAAAACTGAACCGGCGGCACAGTTGAGAGTACCTTCTCTAGTGCTGCCAAATTGCTTCGCCATTGGGTGACTATATTACTGATTTACGAAGAAGTCTACATGCCACCAAGTCAAGTCATCTATGGGCACGATTAACTCATACTTTTATTCCCTTGGCTGCTTCTCCTTATTTTGTATATTGGCCTCTTGCCTGCCATGCTTTCCTGAATCTTGACTCTGGAGTTGTCTATTCCCGGTGGAGGTGTCAACTGGCCAGAAGTTTTTGGGGATGTTGCTTAATGGGACCGGGGATAGTGTTGGACTACCTAAGAATTGATTTTTTGTGAGGTGTGGTGTGGTAGTGGGGCCAGGGATAGTGTTGGACTACCTAGTGTTTATCATGTAATGACAATTAAGATATTTGGACCAAAACATAAACATCCGTAGAGCATTTTTAATATTGAACATTTGGTCCAGATATTATTTGTTTAACAGATAAGTTCTATAGATCTTGAGCTCCAGACCAACTTCACCATTACTGCAGCACCGAGTCTGAGAGTACCATATATGCCCGTCAGCACATATAAAACATGAACCTCTATATATATCCCCGAGAAATACATCTTTCTTGGATGAAAATTACATGTTGAATTAAACTGAGATCTATATTTATGTTGGTTGCCATTTACAATGTTGTATTTGATGTAGCAATTGTCACGTCCTAGTTTTGTTTATGCATTGGTTTATTTTGCCTGCCATGTGCGTTAGTTCTCAAGGAAAATAAACATTGCAATTTTCTTATGGTTAGTTTCTACGTAATGCAGATGTTGAGCACGATAACAGCTGTTGATGACCTTAATTACCCAGAGAAAACAGAGACCTATTACATTGTGAACGCTCCGTATGTTTTTTCAGCATGCTGGAAGGTCAGTGCACATGCTTGATTTACTGAACTTTCTTACTTTAAAGTACTCCCTCCGACCCATATTAGTTGATTTGAATTTGTCTAGATTTGGATGTATGTAGCACTAGATACATCCAAATCTAGACAAATTCAAATCAACTAATATGGGTCGGAGGGAGTACTGAACTGTCAAGTTCCATCTTTTTTTTTGGCTTTGCATTTCAATTTTTGGCACAGCTACATTCTCTATAGTAACTTGATCGGAGTTTGTGTTCACTGGTGGGCAGGTTGTGAAGCCCCTTTTGCAGGAACGAACAAAAAAGAAGATCAAAGTCTTGTCCGGCCATGGAAGAGATGAGTTGTTAAAGGTAAATGTTCTTAACTTGTGTCTGTTGTTTCAGATCAGTTATTTTTGCTTGAGGAATCAGGGAGGGTGTCCTCACAAGGTTCTTATAGTACATTCTTTAACATCGAGTTCTCGTGGAACCGACTTGATAAACTGCGAGCACAAGTTCTAGACTGGCCTTGTGTGCTATAGAGCATATAAGTGCATCTTAGCTTTACATTTGGTAACAAATAATGGCACCTTTACTTTCCTACAAAGGAATTCGTATGGTAGTGGTACACGCTTGTATTGGTGCAAATAAACTGAGTGGAAAGAAGTTGTTAAAATTCGTATGGTGTCACTGGCAGGTTATGGAATTCGTATGGCAGTGGGACACGCTTGTATTAGTGCAAATAAACTGAGTGGAAGGAAGTTGTTAAAATCTTCCGTATCATGTCACTGGCAGGTTATGGACTACCAGACACTGCCACACTTCTGCAAGAGGGAAGGATCCGGCTCGTCGTCCGACGAAGTCGACTGCTACTCGTACGACCATCCTTTCCACCAGCAGCTGTACAACTTTGTGAAGCAGCAGGCTCTGAGCCAAGACACTGTCGGTCCCTTGAAGCAAGGGTCGATGCATGTGAAGGTGCCCACCCCGGACCTGGAGGAGGCCAAGATCATGGAGACCATCGAGTCGGAGCTCCACAATCTGAGGGGAGGAGGCGGCGGGATGTCTCGCTCGTTCAACAGGATCACGATCGAAGGTCCGTGAATGATAGTGCTACCATGATGATCGGAGGAGCGCCCGAGGTGCGTCGCATGGGTATTCAGCTATCTTGACCCCAGGAACATATATTTCTGGGGTTATATATAGCGATTTCTGGCTTGCAGTCGCTGGCTGCAGGCTTGAGTAGGATCAGCAGAGGAAGTAGTAGTAACACGCGATTCGAATGAATAACCGAGTCTGTATCGTAGTTTAATTTTAGTTATAACCTAGCTAATGAACCGCTTGCACGTTGCTGCTTTCATGCTTTGTCATGGCAGGGTAATTATCATGTTCCCGCACATGAATGAATGAATGACACGACCTCTATGTATCAGTATATATGTATGTATATATGTGACCGCCCCCTGATGTTGGAGTGGTATATTAGTATCAAGTGTTGCTCTTAATCTATATCTATACCTAATAATAAAGAATACGACGTTTCTGTCAACCAGTCTTTTTCTTTTTAATTTTCCCTCCCACCAAATTACATAATACGCACCAACGCCATTGCCATTGAAACGTTTTTCGGTTAGATTCCCCCCCCTCCCTCTGTATCGTCCGCCGCCCCTGTCTCCCATTACCTCGCACCCATCCCTACTCTCCCGCGACCACCACCCTGCCGTCTCCGGTCGGCCGGCCGGAAGATCCGCGAGGGCCAACAGGTCGAGGCCCGCGAGCTCGGGCATATGCAACCTCCACGACCGCTCTTCGCTTACCGCGGCCGCCAGCAACCCGTCCCCTCGTCGCCTCCATGCCGCTCGCCTAAGATCTGCAAGAAGACGTCGCTTGACGCCAGTCCCTACCGCCCTCACGCCGCGCCTGCAGGACCCGTTGCCGGCCACACCCTGCAGCTCCACGTCCAGGACGCATCTGCTCCATCTGCTAGCTCTACGATGTTGCGTTGTCCTCCTACTTCCCTGCTCCACCGGGAACCGAGGCCGGCGGCCGGCGCAGAGATCTCGATGCCGGTGCCAGGGAGGAGGGAGTAGGGAGTAGGGAGGCGGTTGCAGTAGGTTTGGAATCGAGGGTTGGGGCTCGCGATGGGGAACGAAGATGGGGATCTCCAGGCGGCAGGGTCGGTGGGGATAGGAGCGTGCGTATTGGCTTCCACGTGTGTGCAAGGTGTCGTGGCGATTGGGGCTCTGTGTGCGTGAGTGATCTGAGCTGGGAGTCATGTTCATTTTCTAAATTCTTTTTCGCGAAAACGTAAAAGCTTTGCGTTTCGATGCATTGATAGAAAAAGAAGATTCATGTACAAATCCACAGAAGCGGACGAACACCCACACCGTACAACTCAACCCAAGACTACTAGACTAGGGGAGTAGCTGGCGCAGCCCCCGAGCTCCCGCCTCCGCCCACGCCTTAGCTTCCTCCTTGATCGTGTCCACGAGGGGGCCCACCGAAGGGCGCTCACCGTTGAAGGTAACCGCGTTCCTGTGCTTCCAAATGCACCAAGCCGTTAGCATGACCAACGACGAGGTTCCTTTGCACATGGGATGTGGGATGGAACGCACCACCAACGACCACCACTCCGCGAAATCACCCTCAACACCCGGGGGGGGGGGGGGCTGCCACCGATCGGATCCAAGATAGAACCTCATGCCACACCAACTTAGAGAATGGGCATCCCGTAAGGAGGTGCAGCATCGTCTCCTCTGACTGGTCACACAACACGCAGAGCGGCTGGTGAGGTAGGCGATGCCATGCTAGCCTCTCGCCTGTCTAGCATCTGTCCATGCAGGACAGCCAGATGAAGAACTCCACCCTTGGTGGCGCCCATGAGTGCCAATTCAGCTCCCAAGATCTTGAGACAAGTGACCCCTGGAAGAGGGCGTTGTAGCATGATTTGGACGAGTACTGACCGTCTATAGTCCACCGCCATAGGAGCTTGTCTGGCTCCTCACTCAGTGGCACACCCTGCACCCTACTCCACAGCTGGACGTATTGCCACGGCGCTAGGGGGCTCAATGCCCCTGAGATGTCAGATATCCAGCTGCGGTCCGCTAGCGCCTGTCTCACCGTACGACGCTTCCTAGGTCGTCTAGGGATTAGCGCTAGTAAGTCCGGCGCTATCTCCCCTATGGACTTCCCATCCAACCATATGTCCTCCCAGAATAAGGCGGAAGATCCATCTCCTAGCACCATCGAGGTGGAGGAAAATCTACCGCTCCTTCTGGGAGAAATGCATGTCCAACCCGCGCCATGGACGCAGCGGGTCTGTGTGTATCCTCCACATCCAACGGGTCTTGAGGCTGATGGATGTACGTGCGAGATCTGGCACACCTATCCCTCCAAAGCACAGTGGCCTACTGACTCTGGCCCAGTTGACATGGCAGTGTCCACCCTCGGCGTCCTTCCTTCCACCCAAAGAAAGCCGCGCAATATCTTGACCACCTGCTTAAGGGCTCTCTTGTTGAGGGAGAGCACCATCAGTTGGTGTAGAGGGATTGCCGTAAGCATCGACCGAATCAGAGTTAGCCGCCCAACCTTAGGCATCATCGATGCCTTCCAATTCGGCAACTTATCTCTGATTTGGTCAACCACCGGTTGGAACGCCTCTGCAGGGAGTCTCCGAATCGCCAAGGGGATACCTAGGTACTTAACAGGGTAGGGTACCTAGCATCCCATAGACGCCGCCGCGCCATTGGCCATCTCCTTCGTGCACGCAATCAGGGAAACCAAGCATTTGGCGAAGTTGGTGCGCGGCCCTGAGGCGTGGCCAAAGACCTCGAGTATGCCACTAACGGCGCATAGCTCCGGCTCATCCGGGTGACAGAAGATCACCACATCATCCGCATAAACCGAGATCGAGGTCGTCAGCTCTCGGCGGGCCAACCTCTTAAGGACACCCAGCTCCATGGCCTTTGCCAGAGCTTTACTCAGCGTGTTCATCATCAACACAAACAGCGTTGGCGACAAGGGATCTCCTTGTCTCAACCCCCTCCGGTGCCAGATGGGGGGCCTGGCTCACCATTGAGCATCACCCTAGTGCTGGCAGTGGACAGAAGAATTGCCACCAGCTCGCAGAACCTCGGCCCAAAGCCTACCCTCCGCATAACCTGGAAGAGGAGCCCCTAGGACACGGAGTCAAATGCCTTGGCGATATCCAGCTTAAGCATCACCCTTGGTTCCTTCATCCGATGAAGGAACCTCACTGTTTGCTGAACCAACATGAATTTGTCGTGGATGCTACGCTTCTGGATGAAAGCGCATTGGTTGCGATCCACCAGCGAATCCATCCTGGGGGCCAGCCTCGTCGCCAGGATCTTCGCCACCAGCTTCGCGAAAATGTGTATCAGGCTGATGGGGCGGTAGTCACCCAGTGTGGCTGCGTCCGGGCGCTTCGCCAGTAGGATCAACAGTGCCTGGTTGAGGCCTTGGAAGCTGTGGCCGCACAACGTGAACAACTTAGCAAAAGCTGCCATGAAATCACCCTTTACCGTGGACCAGCAGCTTTGCAGGAACTCAGCTGTGAAGCCATCTGGTCCCGGCGCCTTCCCGTGTGGGAGTCGCCTCACCACATCCCATACCTCATCCTCACTGAACAGGGCCTCGCTAAAATCATACTAGAAAATCGCTATGTTTTTGTGCATTGCATCATCATGACCGCATGCTCATGTCATCATGCCACATTGCATTTGAGCATCGTCATCATCTTGCATGGTTTGTTTAAAAACTATTTTCGAAAAGCCTGGTTTTGTTTTCTAAACGCCCCGTCTTTATTTCAAATTAAAACCCGGATCTCCGGATTATTTTGTTTCGTCTAAAAACGGATTCTAAAAACGAACCGGGCCGAACCGACCCAGCCGGCCACCCCCAGTAAAACAAAAACTAGAACAAATCCTAGTCTAAACCCAACCCATCTCCCCACCTACCCTAATCCCTCTCTCCCTCTCTCTCTCCCTGGCCCCACCTGGCCACCTGCCGACAGCCACCTTCCCACACCGCATGCACCACCAGCCTCCACCCGCCTCCCCTTATCCTCATCGCCACCTCACCCCGCCCAATCGCAGCACGCCACCTCACCTCCCTAGCTCCACCCCACCTCCTCTCCACACACACCGCCCACTCACCCTCCTATCAACCCGACCAACTCCACCTGCGCGCACATCCCCAAGCCCCGGCCCACCACTCCCCTGCCTCGCGTCGGCACGCATGCCCCGCATGGGAATTTCCCCCCGCTCCCGTTTCTCACGCATGCCCGTTCCCGACACCCGGCCCCACTCCTGCAGCGACCTGCTCCTGGCCCATCTTCCTCCTCGCCATCTCCCCACACATCCCGCCTCCATCCTCGCCGCTGCAGGGGCCCCCGCCGCCGCTCAGCTCGCCTGTCCCCGTACAGCAGCGGCGCCCTCGCCGTCGCGTCTCCTGCCGCCTCGGCCTGCCATCCTCGCCATCCCCTGCTGGGGAGGCGTCCCCTTCCGGCCCCGAGCTCCATTTCGCCACCGTCGGCCTCCCATGGCTTCACCCTCCGCAGCGGTTGCCGGTGCCCCATCCCTTTTCCTTCCCGCGCGCAGCGCTTCTTCCGAGGTCGCCGGTGTCTCCACCTCCTCTAAGCCCGTGCCTCTGCCAGCGAGCAGCGCCTCCGCGCCGTTCCTGTGTCAAGCACGACCCTCCTCGCTCCGTCCTTTGCCGGTGCCCGTCCACGGCCTGCACCAAGTCATGTTGGCCACCAACCCTGCCTTGGGGTTATCTTGTGTTTCCGATGCGCTCCAGATGTCGTGTAGGGGCTGCCTGTGTGTTTGGTTTCCTTCAGTTGCCACACGTTAAACCACGCCTCCCCGAGTAACCATGCCGAACCAAGACCTACCGATGTCGAGAACCGAGGCCGACACCGACAAACAAGTCCCGAAGCCCGAGTTCTTCATCGACAAATAAAAGATGGAACCACAAGACCATCGACGCCACACCCGAGTCCGGCACCGACACCCGAGAACCTCAACAAATGATGCCAAGATCTACATCATGGATCCGCCGGGCGAGATCTCGAAGGCCATCGATGCGTGAAGATGTACCCTCGGAAAACCGAGGAGATCGGCAAGAACTCCTACACGGACGCCAAGACCCGGATCCGAAGACCGCCAAGATCGCCACCGGAACGCCAAGTTCTTCATCCCGAACACCAAGACCGACCCGATATGCGGACCCGACAAGATCTTCGCGACAACAAGATCTACTTCACGGGCACCGAGCGTCAAGATCACCTTCACGGAAAAACGCAAGACCTCCTTCCCAGGATTCGAAGACCGAACCCTCGGCACGCCAAGATCTTCTCCTCGGAATGCCATGATCGCCTTCACAGATCCGAAGACCCTGAACCCCGGAGTCCGAACCTCGTTTCCCATCGAACCCTGAGACCCGACCCCGACCCCCCGGAACCCAAGATCTTCCGAACCCAGATGTGTGACCCTAATCCTCTATTTTTATAATATGACATATACCTGTCGCATCATTAAATCATCATGCTTGCATACATGTCATCTGGTGGGTTGGGTTAAATAGTTGATTCACCTAAATTAAATATGGAGTCTATATGCAGGCTATTCTAGTCTTATATTGGCCCCATTTAATTTTGTGTAGCGAACCGATACCATGTTTTGCCTTGTTAATACCACATTTAAATTGCGGGGTATCTAAATAACTCGAACCTATTAATTAATTGTCGGGACCCCGGTTCCGCTTAATACTGCCTAATTGCACCGCATCTGCATCATATCATAATCATGCCGGATCTTTTGCCGTAATATTAAATAGTGCATCTGGTGTTTGTTCTAGTGTTTGCTTCTTCGCGGATTAGGCCGATGAGTTGATTCGAGTATCGACAAGTTCTCCGGATATGATCCGTCGGCAGTATTTCCCAGGCGAGCATTCTTCCCCTTTCTACCTATTTTGCATTTATAGTCTTTATTTCCTCCTGTTGATCTATTGCTATCTGTGTCGCGATGCTTTAGTGTTCCGTACCAGATATATCCCTTGCAGCCTTTATATTGCCTTGGACACATCCTATTGCTATTTGTTTGACAAATAGTCGGCCTTGTGAGTTGTAGTTGCTTGCTCTTGTGCTGCTTCGCGTCGTTGTTGTTCCACCGTTATTGGAAGGTTGGCACATGCTTAATGGTGGAGATGATCATGGCTTTAAATACAACTATTAAATTGCTGGAAATAGATATAACTAATGCAGAGGCATCGGTGGGCAATAGATGTTATTTGGTTCTTCCACGCTCACTTTTGTCCCGTAGGACCCCGAGTACTTGATACCTGTTCCTTGACTATCGCACTATCCGCATATGAGACCATGAATCCCCTTAGCCAGAGCTTGATTCATTCTTATTTCTTGGGGCCACAAAGTAGTTTGGGGCTTTATTACTATCCTGTACTTATGCCATGCTTTACTGCTTTATTTAAGATTGTGCGTGGAGCACCTGTACTGTTTTGGATCGTGCCACGTTTTTGCGGTATCGACAAGCCCAATCACACTTTCGGGTTCCCAGTCGTTTACAGCCGTCGTCACAAACCCTGGGTCCGTTCCGGAGCCGACCAACTTCGTTGCGGGTAGCTTAGTGGGGTGGCCCCCTGAAATATTTTATGAATCCTGTGATTGCTTTGTCGTGAAAGCCTCGTTGGGTTTTGAGTTGGTTTTTCTGAGGTTGATCGTGTGTGTGTTGCTATTTGTGCACCCCTGCAGGGTAAATCTTTCTGAAAGCCGTGTCCGCGGTTATGGACGACTTGGAGCACAGTATCTCGATCATAGACAAGCATAACTAAAGTAGTGCTATAAATTTGACTTAATATGTGACTAGTAATTCAGCTTCACTACAATGGAATGGATAATAAAAATGCCAACAACTGGTGGATCTGTGGTGATATGTGTCATACTATACCTGCCTAGTAAGTATTGCAACTCCAATGGAATGTGATAAAAGTGCCAACAACTGCTGGGTTTTGGGATTCCTTAGGACAATTATATCTGACTAGTAAATGTTCCAACTACGACGGAATGGTTAACTAAAACTGCCCACTACTTAGGCTATCATGATGACTCATGCTATCTATATCTGACTAGTAAGTGCTTCAACTATAATGGAATGAATAAAACTGCTAACTGTGTGAGTTCCTCGGTCTGACTTCCTCGTTTGGTCTCGAGGGGGAATACCAGGATGGGTATATTTGGTGTTAGTATCAGGTGGTTCCGAATAGGTCTTTCTTATCTCTCTCCAATAGCCGACAGTTTATCGAGTCTCTATAGGTTGTTTAGTGCATGCTTCGCTGCCGCTACAGTCCACCATACCGATGTAGGCGAGAGCCGCCGAATTCTAGCCTCGCCGTGTACTGGCCTCAGTACTGACGCTCCTCTTTTCCTTTGCCCTTTGTCGGCACCCCTTTTGTTTTAGCAGGTTTGAGATCGACGTCGTTAGCAGGGTTACCCTTCTGGCTTGGCCTGGGCAGGGTTATGGACGCCATCAGTTATTCTTAAGGGCTCTTAGCCCAATTTGCATCTTGTCCGTACTCGGACGCTGTATCGTTTTCAAGCTAGTTTGGATCTTTGTATTGTATATCTGTGTTCTTGACTCTTGGAGTCGTGTTATATATATCTGTTCTGTGGGTCCCATCGAGGACTGTGTGTAATGGTATTACTTCATTTTCCACCCGCATGAAAGTGCCTGGTGGGCGTCCTTGAATCGTTTCTATGCGGGTTTGGCGGGAAGCGCCAAAACTTGCATATGGCCGATTCGAGGGTGTTACAATGCATCCAATCGATATCCTCCTGTAGACTGCACTGAACTGGTCACTTTATTTTACTTTGTGAACTATTTGGTTATTTGTCGTGTAGCGCCTATTTGACAATGAAAAATCGCACTTGTAGAAAACTAAAACTGAAAAACAAAGGAGCAACACTTCATGTAGTATTTTATTTGTGCGGGACAAGCATCAATTCACTGAGCTCAAGAGCAATCATAACAATACATTGTAAATCGCATGATCCATATTAATTGTCACTGCATTTTTCTATTTCTAGCATCGAGGTAAGAAAAGGCATTCAGATGGTGGAGTAAGGTCGCGGCATGGATGCATGGCTCTAGCGCATGTGTTAGTGGCCTCACTTAAGCAGCGGGCAGAGAAAGCAATGGCCGACCTACCTGACCGTACCGTACAGCGGTGGGCATCCTCAATGTAATGATTTTTGCGACGCGCCGGAGCTTTACATATGAAAACTTATTTTCTACGTCTTGTATGTTTTCTCTCGTGGTGGAACGCACGGACTCGTTTCCTAGTCGATATCTATACATATACCTAACAATAAAGAACATGACGCTTCTGTTAACCAGTCTTTTTTTAGATTTTTTTGCTTTCCCACCAAATCACATATTATGCACCAGTGCCACCGAAACATTATTTTCTTTTTTTCCACCTCGTGCCGACCGAACCCCCAGATTCAGTCTTCACCTCCACCTGTGACGCGCTCCAATCCCCTTCCTCCTCTTGCTCTAGCGCGTCGCTGCCTCTCCTGGGAGCCGCGCGTGGGCATCCTCGACTGACGAAGAAACCGGCACCTGGCCGGTGTTGAGGTAGGCCACGGAAGTGCGCCGGTGAGCCAGAGACGGCGAACAGGGACTTAGCTTAGATCTGGGGCTCGAGGAACCTGTCGAGAAGGACGTGCTGGCGCCGGGACGGAGCATGCCAGAGGGCGGCAGAGGCGGTCAGCCGAGAGCTCGTAGAGGAGACGACGCGCGACCAGATAAGGAAGGAGGGAAGCCGAGGAAGAGAGGTGGCGCTGCGGGGTTGGAGCTTGGCCGGGGTCGTGCAGAGCTCGGAGGAGGAGCGGCCGGCGAGCCCGAGGCGGGGCCACGTCGAGGAGGCAGGGGATGGCGGCAGCCATGCCGCGGAGGAGCCGATGGCACCAAGTATGACGACGGGCGCGAGGACGGGGAGGCACTGCCGAGGAGGAATGAGGCCGGCGGAAGATGGCAGGAGAACGACGCGACAGAGAGGAGGGCGCGAGGCAGGACCAGCAGGTCGCGTGAAGGCCGGAGAAGCGGCAGCGCGGCAGGGGAGGAACGAGGTAGTCACGGGCGGCGCCTGGGGAGTGGAGGAGGCGGCTAACGTTGGGCCTCTCCTAGCGGCGGGGAAGAGGAGGCCGGACGGGTTGGAGAGCGAGGGGAAGCGGTGGCGCTCGGGAGGAGATGACGGCGGGACAGAGGTTGAAGAGGACTAGGGAGAGGCACCCCCGACGCGTGCGTAGTGTGCGGTTTGTGAGTGGCGGTGGTGTGGAGTTGTCGCGTCATTCACATCTGGGCAACCGGGTGCATTTTGTAGAGGTATTAGTCCCATATATTTGTTCCTGATAAAATATTTTTAATTAGACAGTTAGACTTAATGACTGATCTCATACATTCAACGAAACATTGTTTCTATGCATTTGTGAAATTATCTATGATATACTCGGTAACTGTGTGGTTCTCCACTATATTTACTGAAAATTACTAATCGATGTTGGATACACATAAATTGGCTTGAACTGAATGGCGGAGATCGGTAAGAAAGAAATAAAATACTCCACTAAATATTAATCAACTCATATCAATCGCATGGGCAAAGTTATTTCGGAAACAATTTGTATCGTTCAATGCGCATATGAGCTTTGTGCAAAATACACATCTGAGTTAAATTTGTGCACCTGTGAAAACAAAACAGGCTAGATTGATCATGTTCATCATAAGTAGGAAAAAACATGGTGAAAACAAACAGGCTAGATGTTGGGGATATACTTTCCGGGTATCCTCATAATTCCTCACTGATCAGGGTGGTCCACTTCGGGTTAGAGTTTTGCTTCACGGGCGGCCCAGTCAGGGAGAAAGACGGAGTCCAATCCGGCTACGAGAAGGCCCAGAAGACTTACCGACTTAGGCCCATAATGTTACTTGTAGTTCTAGATGTACTCTGTAACCAACTCTTAGTCGTAGCTGGATTGATCTCTCCTGTAAACCCTAGGCCGGATATCTATATAAGACGTCCTAGGGAGAGCCTTTAGGGCACACCCAATACTTTAGACCCTCAACTCGCATAGGCGATACCCTTGTAACCCATATTCCGGCTCTGCCGTATTACTGGATTGCTAGCAGGAGTAGGATCCGTCCAAAGCCTGCGGATTCGAACCTGGGTAAACTTGTGTGCTCACCGTCCCGGAATACCGTACGTCTCACACCCTCTCTTCCGCACGCCTCGAGGACCCCCTCATGGCATACTTGTCCTCAATCCGACGACAGTTGGCGCCCACCGTGGGGCAAGTGAGCTACGGATCTGCGTTCCGAGCGGAATTTGCGAAAATCGGCATCGGCGAGACTATCGCCGTCGGTCGCATCCTCTACGCCAGCAATGTCCTTCTCATCGTTCTCGACCAAACTTGGATTCTAGCTAAGGAGGCCGTGACTGCCTACACAATCATGTCTTTTGGCGAGATCGATGTTTACATTACTTTTGCTGAACCTGCCCAACCCACCCCAGCGGTGATGATAGAGGCAGAAGAATTTTCTGGGTCCCCTTTGTCCGCGGAGGCAGCAGAGTTCCGGATCTCGGAAAACGCTAATCCCACCCAGCCCGCACCAGTTGCGGAGATAGTGGAGAAATCCGAGCCTGAAGAAGACCTAGCGGATCAAGTCGAATCTGGAGTGGATCTCCCTGGAGAAGCCGGATCCCAGATCGACCCACCTGTGGAAGTCGAAATCCAGGAGGAGCATATCAACGACACTGATTCCGGCTCTGACGACACCGGGACAAACATGCCTTTCCTAAGGTACACACTAAGACGTATGATACTGCAAGGCGAAAGCGCAAATGTAATCCTCGAAACCATCAAATTTTTTGACATGGCTGATCGCGAAAGCCGCAGGTACCTCAGGAAGCACGCGACGCACTTCGTTAGATACGTAGGATCCGGATCCGGCTCTGCCAATGCTGGGGAAAACACCGACTCTGTGCTGGAGGCAATTGGAACAAACGCCGACGTTCCCGCATCCTCGGATGAGTCTATGACGTCGGCAGATTTCCGAAAGTTCTCCGCGGAATATGAAGAGGAGTACAACTCCAAAGCTGCAGAAGAAGGAGAATCCATGGATGAAGGATCCGGGGAACACTCTCCCAAAGCATAGGATGACATGGAAGTCGGAGATAATCCCGAAGTCCAGATGTCCGAAAGTACCGATCAGAGCTTGACTCCGGGAAACGGACCCAAAGCCATCTTTGCCACTGGCGCTGCCAAGAAGGCAAAGAAGAAGAACAAGATCCCGACAAAAGACCCTCTCACAGAGGAGGTGATCGCCGAGGAATACAAGGAAGACTCGGATGGAGCACTTATCCCAGAAGAGCCGAAAAAAGAAGCATCGGTGGATGGACACGTGATCACCGAAGGTGCGCGTAAACTAATTGATGCCGCATTAACCACACCTATCCCTACAGCTGCAGAACTTACTGCGGATGAGCTGGACGAAAGGGCGCAAGCCTAGAAGCGCGTCGTCAACAACTCCTCGATGAAGCGAAAAACATCGAGTTGGAGAAGAAACGCATGTCAACTAAAGACTACATGTCTCGGTTGCATCAGAAGACACGAAAGCGTCACACCAATGATGACCAATTCCCACGTGTCCGTGCCGTCCTTTTTGGGGATGAGATGGGGAAGCCACGGAAAGACAGCAACGGAGATTGGGTATACCCAACCCTAGTACAGAATACCGTGGTAGCCCGAGAAATTCTATCGGCTAATCCAGGACCAGAGGAGATCCGTTTGGGTATCAAGTTACTCAACAAGGGACTGGAGCAGCAAAAGGTCGCCCTGTCTGGAAGTCAAAAACTGGTCTCGGATTCTGACCAATGTCGCACAGATCTTCCATGGGCTGACGTAAGATCCCATTACGTTCGGGCGCAGTATCATCACCCCGAATGCAGGGAAGACAATTACTCAAGAACCGGATCATCAGGACAACATAACTACGCATAACTGGAGCAATGTCGCTCTAGCGGCCGAGAAAGACGCCATCGCTGCACTGAATCCGAGGAATCCTCCCTGGTGAGAGTTTAACGATCGAAGGGGAGAAGATAAAGAGAAATGTCGGGAGGAGGATCGTCAGAGAATGCCACCTCCTAGACATGAAAACCGTCCGGCTGAGCCTCACCATGGTGGGAACGACGGACGAAGGAACGACAGAAACCATGCTGGGACAAGCCGGCATGGGGCTCGTCATAGTCAAGAACCTCCCTAGAACCGGAATAATGACGCTCCGGATGGAGGCCGGCGATCAGCCGGGAACAATTCAGCTGCCCCACCCCCTCCACCAGGCAGTTATCACAATGACCCCGAAGAAGGGCAAGGAGGATGACATGGCAGGAGAGGTGGTGGCAGAAGCCGAAGTCCGGCTCCAAGGCACCGCAGCCCTAGCCGGCATTCGGGATGATCTCTATCCCTGAACGACGCAAGGCACAGGATCAACTCCAATATAGAGGCGCGACGCTATGAAAACGACGATTTCTACATGGGCCCAAAGTGTTTAAGACCACACGTCAGAGCTACAAGATTCCCGGAAGGATTTGCTATCTCAAGGCACATCCAAGCCTACGACGGCATTGCTCGGCCAGATACCTGGCTACATGTTTTTTCCAAGCTTGCGCATCGCCAAAGGCGAAAACAGCCTAGTCGCAACCCGATATCTCCCACTTATGTTGCGGAAGACGGCGCGATCATGGCTCAATGAACTTTCGGAGAACACCACCCACAACTGGTATGACATGCAAAGTGCGTTCTTTCGGAATTTCGAAGGCACATATCGGAGGCCCTGTACAGTTGGAGACCGACAACGTTGCACCCAGAAAGCCGGAGAAACTTGCTGGGATTACCCCGGATGATGGATCGACACCAAGAACTCCTATGAAGGAGTAAACGATCAAACCGCGATTGAAGCCTTCATCGCAGGACTCCCAATTGGTCTACTACGTCACCGCTTGAAGTGTGATAAGGTCACTGATCTGGGAGAGATGATAGAAACAGCGAGCGAGTATGCAGATGCTGACGACGATGCAGAGGGATTACTCAACGTTTTGGCTGTGCCTCAGTCGGCAAAACAACCAAAGCAACAAGCTCAGAAGCACAAAAATACCTCGGAAGAAAAGCCCAACGCGGAAACAGCGGTGGTCACTACTGTTTCCGGGTCTGGAGGACGAGGAGGACGTGGCAGAGGCTGCGGGCGTGGCCGTGGGACATCAAGGGTCCAAGGTAGAGGAGAGCAACAACCAAGTAAAACCTACACTTGGGCCGACATTACAAATAACTCATGTGTGCATCACTTGGACGCCAATGGGGGCTCGTCCCACACCAACGCTGAGTGTCGTTTTAATGACGACATCAAAAGAGATGATACCGCAGGCTACAAAGCTAAGCGGAAGAAGGGAAAGAAAAATCCCGAAAAGGACAAAGAGACCAAGGAAGATTCCGACATGGAGGAAGCTGATGCTTCAAATCCCAAGCCGGAAGGGAAGAAGACTTTTCCCACCAAAAAGACACTTACGTCACCTTCCTCGGATCTCAACCAGCAAAGGTCAAGAAAGCAGTTCTCCACGAGCTCAATGCAACAGTTCCGGCTGTCCCTCAGTATCTGGACTGGTCGGAAGTGGCAATCACATTTGACCGCGCTGATCATCCTCCTAAGCTACACAGGCGAGGAAAATACGCTTTAATCGTCAACCCACTCATTGACGGTTATGGTTTCTCCAAGACCCTCATGGACGGTGGTAGCAGCATCAATATTCTCTATGTCGAAACGCTACGCCGGATGAAGATCTCGGAGACCCAGCTGAACCATAGCTCTGTCATCTTTCACGGAGTTGTCCTAGGAAGACAAGCTAATTCCCTGGGAGAGATTACTTTGGATGTTATCTTTGGAACTCCAAATAACTATCGGACGGAGGCACTTTCCTTCGAAGTGGTCCCGTTCAAGAGCGCATACCACGCTATATTCGGACGTTCGGCTTACTGAGCTTTTATGGCTCGTCCATGTTACATTTACAATATGATGAAAATTCCAGGTCCCAACAGCGTGATCACCATCAGGGGAGACCCGAAGAAAGCGCGAGAGTGCGAGGATGGAAATGCCACCTTTGCCGAAGCCGTGCTGCACGCCTAGGAGTACCAGGAGATCAAGAAGAGCATAGATCCGTCCGAGATGCCCGCAACAAAGAAGGAGGTGACATAGCCAAATATGGAGTTCAAGGCATCAGAAGAGACGAAGAAGACGCCGTTGAAGGATGATGACCCCTCTAAGGTGACCCAGATAGGCGTAGGCCTAAGTAGCGCATAGGAAAGCGCGCTCGTCAAGTTCCTCCAAGCAAATCAAGATATCTTCGCATGGCAGCCATCTGACATGACCGGAGTACCTAGGGAACTTGCCGAGCACTCTCTAAATGTAAACTCGAACGCTAAACCCATCAAACAGTCCTTACGACGGTTTGGCGACAAAAAGCGTAAGGCAATAGCTAAGGAACTAGCACGGCTCGAGTTAGCCGGATTCATAGAAGAGGTCATCCAGATTGAGTGGTCGGCCAATCCTGTAATGGTCCCTAAAAAGGACACCACTGATTTAAGGATGTGTGTTGATTATACTGCCTTGAACAAGGCTTGTCCGAAAGATCCGTTCGCTCTGCCTAGAATTGATCAAGTCATCGATTCTACGGCAGGCTCGGAACTCCTTTGTTTTCTCGACGCATATTCCGGTTATCACCAAATCCGGATGAAGGAATCTGACAAAGTCAAAACTTCATTCATAACCCCCTTCGGAACCTTCTGTTTTGTTACGATGCCCTTTGGGCTGAAGAACGCAGGAGCTACATACCAGCGCATGATGCAGCGTTGCCTCCATGACCAACTCGGATGCAATGTACATGCATATGTGGATGATATCGCGGTGATGTCCAAAAAGAAGGAAACCCTGATTTCCGACTTGGAGGAGACGTTCGCCAATCTACGAAAATACAACATCATGCTTAACCCGAAGAAATGCTTCTTTGGAATACCAGCCGGAAAATTGTTAGGTTTCATCGTGTCTCAAAGAGGCATAGAGGTGAACCGAGACAAAATCAAGGCTATACTCAATATTTCTAGGCCAACTCGCCTGAAGGACGTACAAAGATTAACTGGTTGCATTGCTGTGGTCAGTTGATTTGTAAGTCGGCTTGGTGAAAGAGCCGCACCATTGTATAAACTCCTGAAAAAGAGCAAGGATTTTGTCTGGACTGACGAAGCTGAAGCTGCACTACAAGATCTAAAAAGAGTACTCTCATCTGCTCCTATCCTTGCAGCACCGGAACCTTAGGAACCGATGTTGCTTTACATTGCTGCAACAAATAAGGTTGTTAGTATCGTCATGGTAGTGGAGAGACTAGAGGAAAATCAGGAACACCTGGTTCAGCGTCCGACTTACTTTGTCAGCGAGGTCCTGACAGAGTCCAAATAACGGTATCCACATTATCAAAAGTTGTCTTACAGTGTTTTTCTAGCATCTCATAAGCTACGACATTATTTTCAGGAGCATCCAATTACCATGGTGAGCAAAGCTCCCATGAGAGACATAATCAACAATAGTGATGCCATAGGACGCGTCGCCAAATGGGGAATAGAGCTTTCAGCTTTCAATATTGAGTATAAACCTCGGACAACAATAAAATCCTAGATCCTTGCTGCCTTTGTCGCTGACTGGACAGAGACGAAGGAGAGCATGATCCTCCCTGAGTCGAAATATTGGACCCTCTTTTTCGATGGGTCTAAGGCTCGAGGGGGCTCGGGGGCTGGCGTGGTGCTCAAATAACCCCAAGGAGATACACTTTTATACGTGTTGCAGATCCACTTCACAGCGACAAACAACATTGCCGAGTATGAAGCACTGCTGCATGGAATCCGGATTGCTAAGGATATTGGCATCCGATGTTTGATGTGTTACGGAGATTCGGATCTTGTTGCTTAGCAAGTCTCGGATATTTGTATGCAAATAAACACATGGCAGCATATAAAGCTGTCGTGGATGATCTATCTAAATCGTTCGAAGGGTTTGAAGTTCAACACATCCCTCGAGCAGAAAATGAGGAAGCAGACACACTATCTCGGATAGGCTCTGCGCGGAATGAGGTCCCGGATGGCGCTTTTTTAGAGCACCTCAAAGTCCCCTCAATAAAGGGAGTATATGAGGAATATCCGACCAAATCTGACTCACCTTTGATAGTAGTTCTGGCTGTAATTCCCAGCTGGACTCAACCCTACCTCGATTATTTGGTAGATGGCAAATTACCCGAAGACGAGGTGCTAAGCCGACAGATTATCCGACGAGCAAAAGCCTATACTATTGTTAAAGGTGAGCTCCATAAACTGAGTGTTTCTGGGGTTTTTCAGTGCTGTGTATCTTCGGAAGAAGGAGTGGAAATCTTAAGGGAAATCCACGAAGGCAAGTGTGGTCACCACGCTGCAGCCAAATCTTTAGTGGCAAAAGCTTTTAGACACAGATTTTTCTAGATTACAGCTCAGGCAGATGCCGAACGATTAGTCAAGACGTGCAAAGGCTGCCAAAAGTACGCCAAGCAAGCTCATGTTCCGGCTGATCAGCTACGAACAATACCTATACCATGGCCCTTTGCGGTTTGGGGGCTTGATATGGTAGGACCATTTAAACGAGCTCCAAGTGGATTTACTCACCTCTTAGTGATGGTGGATAAATTCACCAAATGGATTGAGGCTAAACCTGTCACTAGTTGTGATGGAGCAACAGCCAAAAGATTTGTCGAGGATGTTATAATCTGGTATGGTTATCTGCATAGCATTATCACGGACAACAGGAGTAACTTCTCCATGGGAGAATTGGCTGAATTCTGCGATGAGAAAAATATCCGACTTGACATTGCATCAGTCGCACATCCATAGGCTAACAGACAAGTCGAAAGGGCAAATGGTTTAATCTTACAAGGCCTGAAACTGAGACTCGAAGCACCACTACGATGTGCTGCGGGGGCTTGGGCAGAGGAATTACCCTCTGTAATTTGGAGTTTACGAACAACTCCAAACAGGTCAACATGATACACACCTTTCTTCTTGGTCTATGGCGCAGAAGCAGTTCTTCCTAGTGATTTAATTCATACTTCTCCTAGAGTGGCCGCGTATATCGAAGAGGATGCCGAGATTTCTCGACAAAATGATCTCGACTTAGTCGAAGAAGTTCGCGTTGTTGCTGAAATGAGATCCACAGCCTATCAGCAGAAGTTACGCAAGTATCATAGCCAGGGAGTCCGAAATAGATCTTTCAATAAAGGTGATTTGGTTCTCCGGCTTGTGCAACAAAGAAAGCACAAACTTTCCCCAGTATGGGAAGGGCCCTTTTTAGTTAGTCGAGTATTGCACAATGGATCGTACTACTTAACTGACATGAGGCCAGTCAAAGAAAGACCTGCTACTAAGAAGAGAAAGAGAGCTGGAGGCAGTACAAATCCGGATGGGTTAGACAGACCGTGGAATATTGCTCAGCTACGTCCCTTTTATTTTAAGTTTATCCTTCTTTGTAATCATACATATGTACATGTTCTGAGAAATAGAAGTTTTGGTTGCCTCAAGTTTTTTCTGAGAAGTTTTTACCATCTTATTTCCAAATGATCATGTCATAGTCGAAAATCCCAGAATGCTTGAAAGTACTTTATGCTCATGTTTTTTCTGGTCTAGATTTCCGATTCTAAAATTGCTACCTTCGGGTATAACTCTAAAATTTCTAGTCTTTACTTTGGTTATTTGTCTGATTGCTGGATGCGGGTATTTTCCTAGTAATGAATTGTTGGTACTGGAAGCCGGCTTTGTTTCCGAGTTTAAACTGGTTTAGCAATTGAGCTCCGTTGCTCGGCAAAGTTTCCGGCTGAAGGTTTAGCCGGCTCGCGAAAGGGACGAGGCGGAAAGCCAGATAAACGATAAGTAGAGACGAAAAAATTCAAGTGCTTATGAAAACATTTCAGGCACACAAAAAAAATCAAAGCCAAAAGTGCTGAATAGATCAAAAGCTTAGCACTAGCAAAATAAATAGTACTTAATATTTACAAACACATCATGTTTCTTCCGTAATAATACATAAGTTTCTGGTCTATGATGTAGGAGGAGATGAAGGAGCTGCCGGCTCGCTGGTTACTCCGCCTTGATATCGTTCCGAGATGTCCGGATCTGAGGTGGTCCGTTCATCGTCGGAAACTTCTTCGTTTTCTTCTAGAGGAGGAGGCGGAGTAGCTACGCGGGTGAAGAAGGGGATCTCGTAGCTGGTCAGATCAGCCACGTGACACCCATATCCGGCGCAGGAATGCATGATGGCTTGAAGGTCCTGCTCCTGGCCGTCTTCGTCTACCTTGCAGTACCCTCTGGTCACTTGCCATATCTCCATGTTTCCATGGTGGCTCATGACCATGGTGAGAGCGTTCTGCGTAGTAGTCCGTGCGTAGGACATATTCCAGTCCCGAACAAGCCGCGGCATCTCCTTGGCCTTGTCCTGCACCTGAAAATCCGACATGCTTGGCATGTCTAGAATCTTTAGAGCTTCGCCCATGTCCTCAAGGGACTGGCGGAAGTCATGAAGAAGGTCACCGACTTGGGTAAGCCGGTGGGTGCGGGGCTCGGAGGAGGAAGAGTCCGTCAAGTTCAGAGGACCTGTACACAAAAAAAAATAAGAAAAATCCGACATTGATAGAAGTCGTAGAAAAATATAAGTCAGACAGATGGAACGTACCGAGAATGACGTCGTCAATCTTGGTCTTCTCCTCCCGGAGACTCTGGAGTTCAGCCCGGAGCGCCTGGGAGATGTCCTTCTCTCTGCCAAGCTCATTCTTGAGGTCCGAGATTATTTTATCTTAAACAGTGATCTTGCTATCACGCTCTTCGGTGGCCATGGAGGAGGATTCAAGGACTTGAGCTATGCTCCTTTCATGATCCACCTTGAGCTTATCCAGCTCTTGGCGAAGTCCCTTGGTCTCCACCACTAGGGTCTTGAGGTTCTCGGCCTCTTCAATCATAGCGATGGATTGTTTCACCAGCGCTGTAAGTCAAAAAGAACAATAGTTCAGGAAAAATTCGACATTGAAAAAGCACAAGACAAGGTTTGAATCTCGGAATGTTTACCTTCGGCTTCATCCTTGGCTACTTTAAGTTCAGCATTTTTAAGCCGGAGATCTTTGATCTCTCTCTGCTTATCGCAGACATTGGTTAGTAATTCCTGGTTATAGGAACATACTTTCTGTAAGTCAGAATACCCAAAGTCAGAAAGCTACTTAAAACTCGGGCTAATATTTTTTGCTAAATATCAGCACGAGCCTTGGGGGCTACACTAGTTCGTTCTTTGGCATCCTAATGAAGCATAAACCCAGATAATATATCCTACTTCATGCTTGGGGGCTAGAGGATATGATATAACATAATGGAAAAACAAGAGTTGGAATTCTGACTTACATATTGTTCACGGGTGAGCTTATCCAAACCCGTGTTCACTTCAGCGGCCACCTTCTCGGCAAGAGTAAGAGGGATCACTGGGGCTGTTGGAAGCGCGCCAGTCTTAATCCTCTCGTCACGAAGGCGGACTTGGGCAAGAAGGTCGGAGAACTTGACATCCTCTGCTTCTTGCGCTTCTTCTTCGGGAGATAAATGGCTTTTCTCCAGGACTTGCCTCGCTAGCCGTTGGATCTCTTCTGCAGATTTCCGGGACATGACAAATTTGGCAAGTCCCGGATTGCTGATGAGGTTTTCGGCGAAGGTTTCAGCCGAGGGATCATTACCCGAAGAGGGTTCACCCTTATCTTGATCTGACGCACCCATGGTGACGTCAGTTTGCGACCCAAGGATCGCAGGCTCCGTTGGAGGAGCCAAATCTTCTGCAACCACCGGAGAAGGAATGATCGCCGGAGTTGCAGAAGGTTGAGGGGCAGGAGTTGGAGGAGCCACGGCAGGGGAAGCTATGGTTAGCTTCGTCTGTCGCAGGGGCTTCGAAGGAATCCCTTTCCCCTTGCCCTTGATGAGCGGCTTTACTCTGAGAATGAAGTGAAGTCGGAAACATTACATCTCGGAAAGAAATTCGAGAAAAGTACAAAGGCGGAAATTGTGAGTGAAAGTTACCTCTTCACAATAGGCACCTCCTTTGTGCCAACAACCACTGTCGGAGGTTTGCACTTCTGAAGCACAAGGTCCGGCAATGGGACCACTTCTGTCTCCTGAGAAAACTCAGGAGAATATCCTTCGAGCGGAGCAAGCTCCGACTCGGGGAGGTCGGCAAGCTGAAAACAAGAAAACATATCAGTATTGCAATATAACTCTAAGATTAAAACACATAAAAAGGTGTACTGATGGAAACTTACCGGCACTACGGGGTTTTCTGCCGTGTGCATATCCAGAGAAACCTCCAGAATTCTCCTCTCGATCCGCTCCTTGATCAGCCACTTGATTTGGCTTATGTAGCCTTGAGTGGTGTATGCTTTGGGGCTGATGCGGAGGGAGTCTTTTTTGGATGATGTGATGGAGTGCATCAGTCGATCCCCGTGGTACTGAAGGGGCTGGATCCAACGAGAAACCCAGCACTGGACCAAGTCGGATGCCTTTAGACCCTTGTGCTTGATCAAATATTCGATCCGTCTCTTCGCGAGGATCAGATCATCGGTGAGAGCCGGAGCAGCCTCGTCCGAGGAAGACTGGGCCATGGCGGCTCCGTCGACAAAAGCCGGCAAAGCAGTAGCTTTGCCGGGAGCCGGAATATCCCTATGGTAGAAAAATGTGGCTGGCCATTGTTTGACCGAGTCACTAGCTGAAATTTTGGGATAAGCCCGGTCTTTTCTAAGTGAAAAGCTGATAGTGCCGGTGATGTAAGGAACACCGGCAGTGATGGAATTTCTCTAGACATGGAAATATTACCGGAAGAGAGTCAAACTCGTCCTAATGCCGAGAAAGCCCTCGCAAAGCGAAGCATATGACTCATCTCTAAGAGAGAGTTGGGAGGAAGATTATGGAGTTGAACTCCGAAATGATCTATCACCTCGGAGAATAACTCCAAGGGAGGAAAAGACAGACCTCTATCAAGGTGGGTGCCGAAGTGGACCCGCTCGCCGTCGCGCGGGTTGGGGACGGTCTCCCCGGAGCCGCTCCGCCAGTCGCCGGCGACGAGAAGCCCCTCGTTCTCCATGTTCTTAAGGCCCTCGTCGTTGAGAGTGCAGGGGATCCAGATTCCCCGGAAGCTCTCTTTCTCCGCTGCTCCTTCCGCCGTCGCCGCTGCCGCCAAGCCAGAGGAAGAAGATGAAGCCATTTCTATGGCGAGAGATTGACCTAAAAGGGGCAGCGCTGGGAGTTCTGTAGGGGAAGGACAAGGAGGCTCTGTGCGCGCAGGAGGATTGGGAGGAAAGGAAACGACAAAGGACTGGTGGAAAGGAGAAGAAGAAATCCAAACCCCTTATATCCACCTAACTGCGCCAAGATTTGTGCAAACACTACAATGTAACCGCCACGCGTCGTGGAAAGAACTGGGAAGGACCCACGCGATGATTGCGTCTCCTCGATCTCCACGCACGCATTGAAACTCGGCGCCTCGGTTCCGCAAACTGCGGACCCACCAACGGTCGTGCTGACGGCACGCTTGTCAGATGATGTGACTTGATCATGACTTGTGTTAGGTGGCGTTATAAACCAAGTTCCGGCTTAGTTTGAAATCAAGCTAGAAAATCATAGGTCCGACTTATTTTTAAGACCCGGATCATATTTTTTGTTGTGAAGTTTCATGAACCCTTCAAGATTCTCCAAGCCGAAGATCAAGCTAGACGATGATAAAATCTGACTTTGGATCTTGGAGGCTTCCGGGGGCTACTGTTGGGGATATACTTTCCGGGTATCCTCACAATTCCTCACTGACCAGGGTGGCCCACTTCGGGTTAGAGCTTTGCTTCACGGGCGGCCCAGTCAGGGAGAAAGACGAAGTCCAATCCGGCTACGGGAAGGCCTAGAAGACTTACCAACTTAGGCCCATAATGTTACTTGTAGTTCAAGATGTACTCTGTAACAAACTCTTAGTCGTAGCCGGATTGATCTCTCCTGTAAACCCTAGGCCGGATATCTATATAAGCCGTCCTAGGGAGAGCCTTTAGGGCACACCCAATAGTTTAGACCCTCAACTCGCACAAGCGATACCCTTGTAATCCATATTCCGGCTCTGCCGTATTACTGGATTGCTAGCAGGAGTAGGATCCGTTCAAAGCGGGCGGATTCGAACCTAGGTAAACTTGTGTGCTCACCATCCCGGAATACCGTACGTCTCACACCCCCATCTTCCGCACGCCTCGAGGACCCCCTCATGGCGTACTTGTCCTCAATCCGACGACACTAGATTGATCATGTTCATCATAAGTAGGAAAACATGACACCATCGATGATGATTCCGCAATGGAGAAGTGTTAGACAGATGGTTCGTTGAACCGTTTGAGTTTTTGTTTCTCCCGGTACAACGCACGAGAATTTTAACTAGTCTATACCTAATAATAAAGAACACAACGTTTCTGTCCGCCGTCCGTTTAGAAAAGACCGTTTTACCCCCGAAGTTGCAGTAAATTACCCACCCATGCCATTGGCCAGTGGAAAAAACGGTCCGAACCGCCGCACCCTTACTCACACGCGCCCCCCTCTCCCGTGACAACCACTCTGTCACCGCCGATGACCCGGACCGGCCGAACGAGTGGACGAGGAAGGCAGGGGGTGGGGGTCAGGAGACTGCTTCCTCACCCCGAAGCCTATGGCATGGTCAGAGGAGGCGGAGGAGGTGTGCAGGTGACGACACAGTCACGGCGGAGCTCGGCCGGCCGCAGGGATGGTGATGATTAAGGATGGCCTGGTCGGATTCCTTGTGCCATAAAGGAGAAGTAGATGAGGCGGTGCTCTCAGGCACAATGGAGAGGCGCGGGGCAGTCTCTATCGACACCAGATTGATATGCGGTTGCCTCCTCTCTAGGACAGAGGAAGATGCTGCTATTTCTCCTGGATCCGCCGACGCCGCCGCACCTCCTCGGCCACCCATGTGCGTCACTGATTCCTTCTCGCTCAACTGTTCTAGCTCCATAGCCAGAAGGGCATCAAAGCTCAACGACCCTGTATTGGACAAGCGGGCAGACAGAGGAGTCCGGCTCTATTAGGAGCCGTTGGGACCCAGGACGTGTCGGGTCGGGGCGGTGGTGGGGTGGACGTCGCGTCTATGGTGGTGCTCTAGGACGGCGGCATGGAGATGGAGGTGTCCAGGCGGTGGAGATCGGCTGAAGGCACATCCATCCGTTTCTTCTCTGCTTTGCCCGCTCCCTGCACTGCCGCTCCCCATGGAGGAGGTCACCGGTGCTTCCTACCTCCCTGTCCACGACCTCACCTCAAATTCATGCCACCATGATGTCTACGCACTTCTATTCTTGTAGACAGTTGTTGGGCCTCCAAGTACACAGGTTTGTAGAACAGTAGCAAGTTTCCCTTAAGTGGATTACCCAAGGTTTATCGAACTCAGGGAGGAAGTAGTCAAAGGTATTCCCTCTTAAGAAATCCTGCAATCAAGATATAAGAAGTCTCTTGTGTTCCCAACACACCCAATACACCTGTCAGGTGTATAGGTGTTGGGTCTGCAACATAGAAAGCAAAAATTTTCCTACGATGAGAACTATACGCCAAGATCTATCTACTAGATATAAAGCAACGGGTGGATATACATCCATAGAGAACTTACCCTCGAAGACAACAGAGTTTTGTTAAAGAGTTGGAACTCGTGGATGATGTAGTCGTACGCTTGCCGATCTCAAGATCGTGTGGAAGTCCTAGCGCCGCAAATCAGCAGCGCATCCGTCCTCGCACACATGTTCAAGCCACCGGACAACCTCCACCTCCTCGCTCTAGCGAATCAGCGGAAGCAGCAACTCCTTCCAGACACAAGGCCACCGAGAACATGTATCTCGCTAATCCGAGACCATGGGGGAATATATCTAGAGGGGGAGAGAGATCCTTCACAAGGAGGTGTGTTTTGAGAGGGAGGAGAGCCCCTCCCATGGCCGGTGATGACCCACAAGTATAGGGGGGTGTATCGCAATATTTTTGATAAGTAAGAGTGTCGAACCCAACGAGGAGCAAACGGTGCTGGCTAGTGGTATGGATCAGGAATTCTCTACAAATACTTAGCAAACAGATTTTTAGGGGTTTTTGATAAAGCAAGTAAATAAAGTACGAGTAAATAAAATACAATACGAATAAATGCAGCAAGTGGCGTAATCCTTTATGCAGCAAAGGACAAGCCGGTTGTATTACTTAAGATAACCAAACGTTCTCGAGGACACATGGGAAGACTGTCAAGTGCTTTTGCTTCATATAGTTGATTAATCTTATTTAGCTTGCTAAGTGTTGTGTGGGTGAACCTGTGCTAATGTACCGACCTTCCTAGGACTAATACATACTTGTGATTATACCCCTTGCAAACATCTGTAAGTACAAGAAAGTAATTAAGGTAGAAACCTAACCACAGCTTTAAACTCTAAGACCCTTATGTCCCTTGTGCAATGGTTTCCTAACGGGGGTTCAGGTTTCTGTCAATCGGGCAACCCCTACAATTAGTAGCCAAATACACAATGCATTCCCCTAGGCCCATATAGGTGAAGTGTCATGTAGTCAACGTTCACAGGACACCACAAGAAGAAGTACACCACAACTTAAATATCAAACTATTGAATCTTTCTCAACACAACTCCACTACTAACAACATGACTTCTCCCATGTCCTCAAGAACAAAACGAACTGCTCACAAGACATCATATGGATCATGATCAGAGATGGAATAATGATGTATAACAATCTGAACATAAACAATAATTCAACGGTTCACTCAATAGCATCAACTACAAAGAGTAATCAACACCAGGAAAGTCTCCCCTAAGAACTATGCAAGATTCAACCCAATTATTACAGCAATATGGAGATGGTGATGAGGGTGCTGATGGTGATGGTAGTGATGATGATGATGATCCCGATGAAGTCCAGCTTGATGGTGGTGTTGATGGTGACGATCTCCCCTCTCTAGGAAGGAATTCCCCGGCAGAAATCTGTCTGCCGGAGAGATCTTTCTCTCTCGGTGTTTTCCGCCCCGCAGAGGCGGCAGAATCTTTCTGTGGTCGCTCCCCGAGTCTTAGGGTTTCGGGAGGAATATATACGCTAGAGGGGAGAGCCAGAGGTGGGCTAGGGTGGCCACACCACCTGGTGGCGCGGCCTAGGGTGGCCCGCGCCAGGGGGTGGTGTGGGCCCCCTATGGCCCATCTCCACTCCCTCTTCTAGCAGCCTTCGTCTTCTGGAAAAATAGGATTTTCCATACAGTTTCCCGGATTTTCTGATCTTCGCGAATTTTGCCTCCAAACAACACCTTTTCCATCAGAATCCTGACTGCAGTGGTCCATGCTCCAAAAGTCACCAACCTATCAAAAATAGATGAAATAACATAAGTATCACCTCTCAATACTAAATATATCAATGAATAATAGTGAATTATGATATAGAATAGTGATGCAAAATGGACGTATCAGCCGGCGGCCAAGGGGGTGCCCCAACCTCTTCCTCATTCATTTGGTGGAAGCTCCACTCACATGCATTAAATTTCCACCAAATTTAATGCAATTCTCATTTAATAAAACTATTTTATTTATTTTATTCAGAATTTTGTTAATTACTTTAATTAACAAACATTCACATAAAACCCCTTGTAACATTTCAATATCACATGCAGAACCAGTTTCTGCAATTTCACCCGAAACAATTCCGGTTTCCATCGAAATAATTCCAACGCTTTGCAGTTCTTTCGTCTGAAACATATGTGCTCCAAAATGGTGTTCGGCAACTCTTAAGTGTGTCACCCTACGGTTCGCGAATAATGCAGACATGATTGAGACCCCTCTCAGATCAATAATCAGAAGCGGGACCTGGAGATCCATACTGACTCCTACACATTCAATGATGACTTCTGTGATCAAGAGAACCTTTAACGCTAGTAACTTAATCCCTTTCTCTCATGATATAATACATGTCTGAGATTCGATCATCGGTATCCAAATACCTAGTTTGATCCTGTTAGTGACATGCACTTTTTTCTCATTTCCGTGATATAACATTCTAGTGATCACATCACTTGCTTGCAAGCTATCTTAATGTGATATCACCGAGAGGGCCCAGAGTATATCTATCCGTCATCGGGATTGACAAATTCCACTCTTCATCCATGAGCCTCAACATAACACCTTCGTAGCACTAAACCCACCTTTATAGTCACCCTGTTACGGTGTGACGTTTGATGTTATCAAGATACTCTTCCGGTGTTAGCAATTAACATGATCTCATGGTTTAAGGACTAAGATTACTTCGTATGATGTTATAGCAATATAAACATAATGACTTTGATCGTAATGCTATACTTCGGATGAATGTTCATCACATCATTTCACAAATGTTGTGACCTCGTTATTAACAACATCCAATGTCCATGATCAGGAAAATTTGATCATCTTGTTAATCAACGAGCTAGTCTATAAGAGAGGCATAACTAGGAACCTTTTTGTTTATTAAACACACATGTATTGACGTTTCCTATCAATACAATTATAGCATGCAAAATAAACATCTATCATATACAAGGAATACATAATAACAACTTTATTATTGCCTCTCAGGGCTTATGTCCTTCAGTCTCCACTTGCACTAGAGACAATAATCTAGTTCATATAGTGATAAATCTAACACCCATGGAGTTTTGGTGTTGATCATGTTTTGCCCTAGGCAGAACTTTAGTCAATGGATCTGCTACATTTAGGTCCGTGTGTACTTTACAAATCTTTATATCTCCATCCTTGATATGCTCGCGGATGGAGTGAAACCGGCGCTTAATATGCTTGGAATTCTTGTGAGACCTCGGTTCCTTGGCATTGGCTATGGCTCCATTGTTGTCACAATAGATCACCATTGGGTCCAATGCACTAGGAACCACACCTAGTTCTGTTATGAACTCCTTCATCCAAACCGCTTCATGCGCCACTTCTGAAGCGGCAACATATTCCGCCTCCGTCGTTGATCCAGCCACCACAGGTTGTTTGGAACTCCTCCAACTAACTACTACTCCGTTCAAGAGAAATACATATCCGGATTGAGACTTAGAGTCATCCGGATCGGTGTCAAAGCTAGTATCGACATAACACTTAGCGACTAGTTCTTCTTTGCCTCCGTATACAAGAAACATATCCTTATTTATTCTTAAGTACTTAACGATATTCTTGACCGCTATCCAGTGTTCTAAACCTGGATCAGATTGGTACCTACTAGTCAAACTAATTGATATGGGGTGGCCCGATCTTCTCAGTAAGCGGATGGCGATGATGATGGTAGATGGTAGATAACTAGTGCGTAGCTATGATCTCTCCCGCTCGATCCCTGATGCCAGTGCAACAGATCTCGAACCTTGTAGGATATTCACAACACCACACTCTTGCGCACGCAGCCGTGACCACGAACGGTAGTATGCAATCTACTAATTCCCAATGGAACAACAGATCACACTCAATTATAGTTAGTAGATTCGAACACAGGGTAATTCCAGAGGTTCTATGAAAGAAACAACTCTAAAATATTTTAACGTGGTCTGCAACCTAACTAGGGGTCGTCCCAGGGCTTATCAGGGCAGCTGGGGCGGCCAGAAACCGAAACTAAACGCAAACGACTCAAACTGATACAAACCGACTCGGACCAGATTCTGTCGGCGGGCGGACACTCCGGTCGAAATCGGCCGGACAGTCCGGTCAGGCCGGACACTCCGGGTGGAACGTGCCGGACAATCCAGTCTGGCCGAAAACTTTGAAGTTTCTGGGTGATGTCCGGGTAGTATCCGAACTGGCAGACAGAATGTCCACGCCAGTTTGCCTCTCGACCAGGGCGGACCGTCCGGGTGGATCCGGCCGGACACTCCAGTCGTGGCAGATCTTTTTGCCTCTGTCTTGATGATCTTCTCTTGCGCCTTCCTCCCGCTCCTCCCTCGCGCATCCTTGGGCGATCATCATGTTGGGCTTCTCTTGTGGTCCTCCTCCTCGCGCCATGCTTCTGTCTCCAACGAACCTGATCATACATAAATGCATAGACTTAGGCAATATAAAGTTCTCATCAATCAAAGTACCAGATTCATTTAGGAGTAAATTCACCTCTTGATCTAGTAGCTTAACACGAGCTCTTGTAATAGGTCCAATTCTAATCTCATTGGACTGATCCTGTATTGCGAAAGTTGTAGCATCTTCAGTAGTCATTGGGGTAGGTGTAATTGTAGGGATGTCCTCATCATCTCCCCCCTTCAAAAGGCGTCGACCTCGACGCTCCAAGGTCTTCTCCAGCATATGGTGACAAATCAGCAACGTTGAAGCTGTTGCTAACTCCACCAAACTCCTCAATAGGTATATCCACCGAGTAGGCATTATCATTAATCTTGGCTAACACCTTGTAAGGACCAGCACCACGTGGCTTCAATTTGGACTTTCGAAGTAATGGAAACCTATCCTTGCGTAGATGCACCCAAACCATATCTCTAGGCTCGAACAACACTTGTTTCCTTGCCTGATTCCTTGCAGCAGCAATGTTCTTGCCTTTCTTCTCAATAGCCTCTTGAGTCTTCTCATGTATTTTATTCACATAATCAGCACGTTTTGATGCCTCCATATCAACTCTCTCATGTAATGGCAGAGGCAACATATCAAGTGGCGTCAATGGTTTGAAACCATACACCACCTCAAAAGGACAAAGCTGGGTAGTTGAATGCACAACCCTGTTGTAAGCAAATTCAACATGTGGCAAACACTCTTCCCACTCCCGCAGATTCTTTTTAATCATGGTCCTTAGCAGCTGTGACAATGTTCCATTCACCACCTCCGTTTGACCATCTGTTAGGGGATGACATGTAGTACTGAACAACAACTTCGTTCCTAGCTTTCCCCATAAGGTCTTCCAAAAGTAGCTCATGAACTTCACATCCTGGTCAGAAACAATCGTCTTTGGTACTCCACGTAATCTCATGATGTCCCTGAAAAACAGGTTAGCAACATGCGACACATCGTCGCTTTTGTGGCAGGAATAAAATGAGCCATCTTAGAGAACCTATCCACTACCACAAATATAGAATCATGCCCCCTCTGAGTTTTAGGTAGACCTAGCACAAAATCCATACTAATATCTTCCCATGGAGTAGTCGGTGCAGAGAGAGGTGTATACAAACCATGAGGCTTCAGCTTAGATTTCGACTTGTGGCATGTAATACATCGGCTCACAAATCTGTACACATCACGCCTCATCTTGGGCCAATAAAAGTGATCAGCAAGCATGAGCAACGTCTTCTCACGCCCAAAGTGACCCATCAAACCACCAGCATGTGACTCCTGCACTAAGAACAAACGCAACTACGATTCTGGAATACATAGTTTGTTAGCTCGAAACAAATATCCATCATGTATATGATACTTATCCCATGCGTTTCTAAGAGCACACAAACGATATGGTTCAGCAAAATCATGGTCAGTTGCATAAAGTGCACAAATAGCTTCTAATCCAGGAATTTTAACATCAAGATTGGTTAATAGCATGTTCTTCCTAGATAGAGCATCAGCAACAACGTTCTCTTTTCCCTTCTTATAGTTAATGATGTAAGGAAAAGACTCAATGAACTCAACCCATTTAGCTAATCTTCTATGCAAGTTTGATTGAGCTTTCAAGTATTTCAACGCTTCATGATCAGAATGTATGATGAATTCCTTTGGCCACAAATAATGTTGCCAAACCTCAAGTACTCGAACAAGTGCATACAATTCTTTATCATAGATAGAATAATTAAAACGAGCACCAGTCAATTTCTTAGAAAAATAAGCTATAGGCCGACCCTCTTGCATCAAAACGCCACCTATGCCTATACCACTAGCATCACATTCAACTTCAAATTGCTTTGAAAAATCAGGTAATGCAAGTAATGGTGCAGAAGTAAGCAAACGTTTTAATGTATCAAATGCAAGGTCTTGGGCCGTGCCCCACACAAAAGGAACACCTTTCTTTGTCAAATCATTTAATGGTGCAGCAATGGTGCTAAAATCTTTCACAAAGCGCCTATAGAAACCAGCGAGACCGTGGAAACTACGCACTTGACTAACATTCATTGGAGTAGGCCAATTCTGAATTGATTCAATTTTAGATTGATCTACCTCTACTCCATGCTTATAAACAAAAAATCCTAGGAATATGACCTTATATTTTGCAAATGTACACTTCTCAAGATTAGCATACAGTTTATTATCACGTAACACTTGCAAAACTTGTCTAATATGAGTGCAATGTTCAGATTCGGTGTGGCTGTATATAAGGATATCATCAAAGTAAACAACCACAAAACAACCAATAAACTCTCTAAAAACATGATTCATCAAACGCATGAAAGTACTAGGTGCATTAGTAAGACCAAACGGCATGACTAACCACTCATACAAACCGAATTTAGTTTTGAAAGCAGTTTTCCATTCATCCCCTTCTTTCATCCTAATTTGATGATAACCACTACACAAGTCAATTTTAGAGAAAAGAACAGCACCACTCAATTCATCTAGCATATCCTCTAAGCGTGGAATAGGATGACGATATCGAATAGTGATGTTATTAATCGCTCTACAATCAACACACATGCGCCAAGTACCATCTTTCTTAGGAACTAAAATAACAGGAACAACACAAGGGCTAAGAGAGACACGGATGTACCCTTTATCCAACAACGCTTGTACTTGCTTCTGAATTTCCTTAGTTTCTTCGGGATTAGTCCTGTAAGGTGCACAGTTGGGAAGTGTGGCGCCAGGAATCAGGTCCACTTGATGTTCTATACCACGCAATGGAGGAAAACCTGCGGGTACGTCTTTTGGAAACACACCCCCAAAGTCCATATGATTTACCTTCATCTCACCATTGTTGCTCAACCATTGTATGTAGTATGGCTTGGGATGAGGTAAGTATGTCAAATTCAGTTTGGCACATAGTTCCTTACTTGCAAGATTTCTGCAACTACCTCCATCAATAATGACCTTGCAAGCTTTGTTTGGTCCAATGAGAGCTTTTGTTTGGAACAAGTTGCAACGCTGGGATTCCTCAACCGGTTGCACACTAAGTACACGTGAAGATACGACAATAGTGGGTGCACGCTCATCATATGCATCAGCACCAACCTCGCCGTCATCAATATCATCATCAGAAGCTTCATCTCCACTTTCTACTTCACCTTGTTCATTAACAAACATAACCTTGTTGTTTGGACAATCTTTCTTGTAGTGACCTCTACCTCCACAAGTATGGCACACCACATCATGAGTACGTGCAGTAGACATGTTGGAACCCGAGCTAGCAGCAGGAGCAGCGGGTTTCCGAGCATTAGAACCAAACGAAGGTGTACTTGCGGGCTTGGCCGATGGTGTAAAGGGAGCAGTAGCTGGTGGCGCGGCTGTAGAAGGTGTAGACCTGGCCGAAAATCTGCTGGAGGACGGAAAACAAGCATGTGACTTCGCCTCTTCTGCCAACTGGGATTCGGCCTCTCTAGCATGATGCAACAACTCATTCATGGTCTCATACTTGTGATGACGAACAATGCTCTTGATCGGTAACTTCAAATTGTTTAGGAATCGCTGCATGGTCATCTCAGTGGACTCACGAATTCTAGCACGCTGCATAAGCATCTCCATCTCCATGTAGTACTCATCAACTGTCATGGTGCCTTGCTTCAGTTGCGTCAATTTATCAAAAACTGATCGCAAGTAGTTGGTTGGTACGAAACAAGCTTTCATGATTTGCTTCATCTCGCGCCAATCCCTCACAGGAAGTTCATTGTCCTCCCTCCTATGTTGCACAAGAGCATCCCACCAACGTAAAGCATAACCTTCAAAATCTGATGCTGCAAGCTTGACCTTCTTATCTTCTGGATAGTCAAATAAGCGCCAGAGTTTCTCAATCTTCAACTCCCATGTGAGGTAGTCTTCAGGATCAATGGAACCATCAAACTTAGGAATTGAAAATTTTGGCTTGCCTAAACCATCATCAGCAGCTTGGTTGGGCACACGTTGACCACGCCCAAGATGGGCAAACCCACGACCATGAGCAGGTGCATGGACAGGGGGAATAGCACGTCCCCTGCCAACATGTGGAGCAGCATCAACAACGCTACCCTCATCGAAATCATCAAAGGCATCATCATGTTGAGGATCTTCCCTTCTATGTAAGGCGGCTGTCAAACCCTCAATGGAGTGCTGCAAAGCAGTGACATTGACATTGAGCGTAGCCACTTGCATTTGGATAGTATCAACCGTCCCAACATGCTGATCCAATCTCATATTCATATCTTGGAGATTCTTGTCAATGGCATCTGTCGTGTTAGTAAACACACGTGTCAAGTGAGATTTCAAAGCCTCATATTCACGCCAATTGACGAGCTCCTCATCCTTCTTTTTCTGCAACACAACATCATCATCACTAGTAGACATGATTAGTAGGTTAGTGCAAAAATCAGAATTTGTATGGTGGAAACTCTCACAACTAATAAGAAAGGAGATCTTACCGTTCCAAAGTGAATAGAGATGCTCTACCAAACGAAATCAAAGACTAATGCACTTGATGTGATGAAGTGAATATCAAAGGTATAGAGAGCGATCGCAGGGCACATAGGTTATGTAAAGGGGGAGCTATAGGTATGGTATCCTATCCACGCCACAAACAAGTCCTAGTGCTGATCGTATAAATACCCAAGAAACACACACAGTGGAGATAAATGTGGCAAAGCAACTTATGAAAAGGAATATTGCAATGCACAAGAGAGACGCTAGTAATAGTTCAAATAGATCAGGCACAAGATTTCTCAATCTACTAGTGCTATACACAACAAGGCCTCCAATATTGCACACTTTGATATCTCTTTTTGTCAGGCTTGTAGCTCTTTCTCTCTGCTTTTTTTAATACTGATTCTCTTTTTTTTTTTTGATTTTTCAACTATATTACTCAATGCAAACGAGTACAGCAACGTATAACAGAACTGGGCCGAATAGTCCGGTTGATATGCGCCGGAGACTCCGGTTGAGCCGGATAGTCCGGTGTGATTCGGTCGGATAGTCCGGTTTCGCCTGTCGAAAATTTCTGCACTTCAAAAACCTAATGAGCAGCATGTCGGAGCAAAGCAACTAGTCTCGTGGGTACGTTCCTAGGCACAGATGGTGTAGATAGGCTGTGTCTATGGTATGCAAACACAAGTACGCTATGTGGACTCGGAAAAAAACGATAGACTTGCGGAAACGGTAACGGTGGAACAACGGAAAACAAGATCAAACCCTAAAACTAGACACAAATGGAAACTAGACTCCTATGAAGAAAACATGCAGATCGGATCTACGAGAAGATACAATTAGCAACTAAAACTCGAAAATGATGCAATCTAGTCTATGGCAAATCTTTTTGTAAGGCTTTTTCTGTATAGGACGAAAAACACTCTCTAATCTATGGATGGATTTGTGGATGCTTACCGAGGCAACACTGGAAATCTGATACCAAGATGATATGGGGTGGCCCGATCTTCTCAGTAAACGGATGGCGATGATGATGGTAGATGGTAGATAACTAGTGCGTAGCTATGATCTCTCCCGCTCGATCCCTGATGCCAGTGCAACAGATCTCGAACCTTGTAGGATATTCACAACACCACACTCTTGCGCAAGCAGCCGTGACCACGAACGGTAGTATGCAATCTACTAATTCCCAATGGAACAACAGATCACACTCAACTATAGTTGGTAGATTTGAACATAGGGTAATTCCAGAGGTTCTATGAAAGAAACAACTCCAAAATATTTTAACGTGGTATGCAACCTAACTAGGGGTCGTCCCAGGGCTTATAAGGGCAGCTGGGGCGGCCAGAAACCGAAACTAAACGCAAACGACTCAAACTGATACAAACCGACTCGGACCAGATTCGGTCGGCGGGCGGACACACTGGTCGAAATCGGCCGGACAGTCTGGTCAGGCCGGACACTCCGGGTGGAGCGTGCCGGACAGCCCGGTCTGGCCGGAAACTTTGAAGTTTCCGGGTGATGTCCGGGTAGTATCCGAACTGGCAGACAGAATGTCCATGCTAGTTTGCCTCTCGACCAGGGCGGACAGTCCGGGTGGATCCGACCGGACACTCTGGTCGTGGCAGATATTTTTTCCCCCGTCTTGATGATCTTCTCTTGCGCCTTCCTCCCGCTCCTCCCTCGCGCATCCTTGGGCGATCATCATGTTGGGCTTCTCTTGTAGTCCTTCTCCTCCTCGTGCCATGCTTGTTTCTCCAACGAACCTGATCATACATAAATGCATAGACTTAGGCAGTATAAAGTTCTTATCAATCAAAGTACCAGATTCGTTTAGGAGTAAATTCACCTGTTGATCTAGTAGCTTAGCATGAGCTCTTGTAATAGGTCCAATTCTAATCTCATTGGACTGATCCTGTCTTGCAACAATTGTAGCATCTTCAGTAGTCATTGGTGTAGGTGTAATTGTAGGGATGTCCTCATCACTAATAGCATGTGCCACATCCGGTCTTATACATAGCATGGCGTACATTATAGAGCCTATGGATGAGGCATAGGGGATCTTATCCATTATCTCTCTTTCTTCCGCCGTAGCCGTACTTTGAGTCTTACTCAATGTCTTGCCTTGCAACATAGGTAAGAACCCCTTCTTACTTCCGTCCATATTAAACTTCTTTAATATCTTATCAAGGTATGTACTTTGCGATAGCCTAATTAGGCGCCTTGATCTATCTCTATTGATTTTAATGCCTAATATATATGAAGCTTCACCAAGGTCCTTCATAAAAAATTTGCTGTTTAGATAACTTTTAACACTATTTAAAAGATCTATATCATTTCCAATCAATAATATGTCATCCACATATAATATCAGAAATGCCACATTGCTCCCACTCACTTTCTTGTAAATACAAGCCTCTCCATAAGTTTGGACAAATCCAAACTCTTTGATCACCTCATCAAAGTGGACATTCCAACAGCGGGATGCTTGCTTCAGTCCATAGATGGATCACTGAAGCTTGCATACGTTATCAACATCCTTAGGATCGACAAAACCCTTAGGTTGTATCATACACAACTCTTCTTCAATATTACCATTGAGGAACATAGTTTTGACATCCATTTGCCATATTTCTATCAAAATATGCAACAATTGCTAACATAATCCTAACCGACTTTAGCATCGCTACGGGAGCTCATCGTAGTCAACTCCTTGAATTTGTCGAAACCCCTTTGCGACAAGTCGAGCTTTATAGATGGTCACATTACCATTAGCATCAGTTTTTGTTTTGAAAATCCATTTATTCTCAACGGCCTTTCGATCGTGAGGTAAGTCCACCAAGGTCCAAACCTGGTTTTCGTACATGGATTCCGTCTTGGATTTCATGGCTTCTAGCCATTTGTTGGAATCAGGGATCATCATCGCTTCTTCATACATCACAGGGTCATCTATTTCATCAATCATGAAATTTATAACAGGATTGCCGTACAGTTCAGGAGCTGCACGTGTCCTGCTTGACCTGCGAGGTTTGGTAGTGTCCTCTTTCAGAGTTTCATGATCATTATCATTAGCTCTCTCTTCATTAGGTGAAGTCAACTCCAAAACAATTTCTGGTGCTGTGCTACTCGCCATTTCATGAAGAGAAGGTTCAATAACCTCTTCGAGTTCTACCTTCCGACTACTCACACCTTTCGCGAGAAAGTCCTTCTCAAGAAAGGATCCATTCTTTGGCAACAAAGACCTTGCCCTCAGATCTGTGATAGAAGGTATACCCAATCGTTTCCTTAGGGTATCCTATGAAGACGCATTTTTTCGCTTTGGGTTCGAGTTTATCCGGCTGAAGGTTCTTCACATAAACATCGCATCCCCAAACTTTAAGAAATGATAGCTTAGGTTTGTTTCCAAACCATAGTTCATTCAGTGTCGTTTCAACGGATTTAGATGGTGCCCGATTTAAAGTGAATGCAGCGATTTCTAGTGCATAACCCCAAAATTACAGTGGTAAGTCAGTCAGAGACACCATAGATCGAACCATATCCAATAAAGTACGATTACGACGTTTCGACACACCATTACGTTGTGGTGTTCCGGCAGGCGTGAGTTGTGAAACTATTCCACAGTCTTTCATATGTGTGCTAAACTCGTAACTAAGATACTCTCCTCCACGGTCGAACCGTAGAAATTTGCTCTTTCTGTTACGATGATTTTCCACTTCATTTTGAAATTCCTTGAACTTTTCAAAGGTTTCAGACTTATGTTTCATCAAATAGATATACCCGTATCTACTCAAATCATCCGTGAAAGTGACAAAATAACGATATCCACCTCGCGCCGACACAATCATTAGTCCACACACATCAGTATGTATGATCTCCAATAAATCTGTCGCCTGTTCCATTGAACCGGAAAACGGTGTTCTAGTCATCTTGCCCATAAGGCATGGCTCACATGTATCAAATGATTCAAAATCAAGTGATTCCAAAAGTCCATCGGAATGGAGTTTCTTCATGCGTTTAACGCCAATATGACCTAGACGGCAATGCCACATATATGCAGATATATCATTATCAAGTTTAATCCTTTTAGCATCAACATTATGAATATGCGTAATACTACTATTGAGATCCAACAGAAATAAATCATTCAACACAGGTGCATGACCATAAAAGATATCATTCATATAAATCGAACAACCATTGTTTACAGATTTAAAGGAATAACCACTTCGCATCAAACACGATCCGGATACAATGTTCATGCTCAATGCAGGCACCAAATAACAATTATTTAGATTTATAACTAATCCCGATGGCATATGGAGAGGCAGCGTTCCGACAGCGATCACATCAACTCTTGATCCATTGCCGACCCGCATCGTGACCTCATCCCTTGCTAGCTCTCGCTTGTTCCGCAGCCCCTGAATCGAGTTACATATATTAGCAACCGGTCCCGTATCAAATACCCAGGTGCTACTGTGAGTACTAGTCAAGTACACATCAATAACATGTATATCACATATACCTTTGTTTGCCTTGCCGGCCTTCTTGTCCGCCAAATACTTGGGGTAGTTGCGCTTCCACTGGCCAGTCCCCATGCAATAGTAGCACTCGGTTTGAGACTTAGGGCCAGCTCGGGATTTCTTTTCAGGTGCGGCAATAGATTTGCCGCCCTTCTTTCCCTTCTTCTTGCCTTTCTTGTCCTTCTTGAAACCTGTGGTCTTATTGATCATCAACACTTGATGTTCTTTCCTAATCTCCACTTCTGCAGTCTTAAGCATTGCCAGAAGCTCGAGAAGAGACTTCTTCATGCCCTGCATGTTATAGTTCATCACGAAGCTCTTGTTGCTAGGTGGCAGAGATTGGAGAACACAATGTATGCCTAGGTCAATGGGAATCAATATTCCCAAGGACACAAGCTTATCAGCGTACCCAGAAATTTTGAGTACGTGCTCACTAACGGAGTTGTTCTCCTCCATCATGCAACTAAAGAACTTTTCAGAAGCATTATAACTCTCTATGGCAGCATGGGTATCGAAAATCATTTTCAATTCTCCCATGGTATCAAAAGCATTGCCATTTTCGAAACGCTTTCGAAGTTCTGGCTGTAGCCCATACAATATGCCGCAATGAACAAAGTTGTGGTCCTCCTTACGAGTTATATAGACATTCTTTTCCTTGTCAGGGGCATCATGAGCTGGTGGGGGGCCTAGCGGCGCCTCTAGCACATATTGCTTTTGTACAGCAGTGAGGAGAATCCTCAAATTCATAGCCCAGTTGGTGAAGTTGCTACCATTCGCAGGAAGTTTCTCTTTCTCCATGAACACATTGAAATTAAAAGCAGGTGGTGCCATCTACAACAGAATTTTTTAAGTTTATTTAGACTAAGTTTATGATAGATTGAGTTCAACTAATCCAAATTACTAATGAACTCCCACTCAAAAACGACATCCCTCGTGTCCTTTTGGTGATTACATGAACCAAATCTACTACACCAAGTCCGATCATCACGTGAGTCGGTGTAGCTTCAAAGGCGAGCATCTATATGTGCATCATATCAACTATATGACTCATGCTTAACCTTTCGGTCCGTGTTCCGAGGCCATGTATGTACATGCTAGGCTCTCCAAGTAAGAACCTTAGTATTTGCGTGCGTAAAACTGTCTTACCCGTTGTATGAAAGCGTAGAGTCGAGTACACCCGATCATCACGTGATGTCTCGAAACACGATCCATAGAACGGTGCATACTTAAGGAAGAACACATTTTATCTTGATATTTAAATGAGGGATCATCTTACAATGCTACTAAAAGCAACAAACTAGCAATATAAGATGGAAACATCTAATGTGTAAAGTGAGATGATATGGTCTATGCATTTGATCTCTATCATATGCATCATGGTATGATCTCTATCATTCCTTTGTGTGTAAGGCCAAGGTATATGGAACTTACACGTTAAGTGTGTTGTAAGAGTATCTATCATACATCTACTTACAACATTACCATATCAAGACACTAGCCCAACAACGATCTAAACTAGACGCCTCTAATTTATCCATTGCAAGTTTTACGTGGCTTAGGGCTTTCGGAGATAGAACCGGTCTTACCTACGAACATGGAACCACAACGAGGATAATCAAGTTATTAGCAACTCGTTGTAAATCAGATATTGACTATAGTAGGAGAGACAGACACCCGCCAGCCACTTATGCAAACTAGTTGCATGTAAGTCGTGGAACCGGTCTCATGTGCGATGACATGTAAGGTTGGTCCGGGCCGCTTCATCCCACTATTCCACCAATATCCAAAATACATGAAAGAAGCAATAACCTAATCATCATCGCCCACATATAAACATATGTGTACTACCTGTCCAAAGCACCTACGCATAGATTAGGCTCTGATACCACTATTGGGTCCGCAACATAGAAAACAAAAAAATTTCTACGATGAGAACTATACGCCAAGATCTATCTACTAGATACAAAGCAACGGGTGGATATACATCCGTAGAGAACTTACCCTCGAAGACAACATAGTTTTGTTAACGAGTTGGAACTCGTGGATGATGTAGTCGTATGCTTGCCAATCTCAAGATCGTTTAGAAGTCCTAGCGCTGCAAATCAGCAGCGCATCCGTCCTCACACACACGTTCAAGCCACCGGACAACCTCCACCTCCTCGCTCCAGCGAATCAGCAGAAGCAGCAACTCCTTCCAGACGCAAGGCCACCGGGAACATGTATCTCGCTAATCTGAGACCATGGGGGAATATATCTAGAGGGGGAGAGAGATGCTTCACGAGGAGGTGTGTTTTGTGAGGCGGGAGAGGGGGGCCTTTTATAGGAGAGGGGGGCTCCTCCCCTCCCATGGCCGGCAGCCAAGGGGGGGTGCCCCCACCTCTTCCACATTCATGTGCTGGAAGCTCCACTCACATCAATTCAGGCTCCACCCAAAGTTCCACTCACATGCATTAAATTTCCACCAAATTTAATGCAACTCTCATTTAATAAAACTCTTTTATTTATTTTATTTAGAATTTTGTTAATTACTTTAATTAACAAACATTCACATAAAACCCCTTGCAACATTTCAATATCACATGGAGAACCAGTTTCTGCAATTTCACCCGAAACAATTCCGGTTTCCATCGAAATAATTCCAGCGCTTTGCAGTTCTTTCGTATGAAACATATGTGCTCCAAAATGGTGTTCGGAAACTCTTAAGTGGGTCTCCCTACGGTTCATGAATAATGCATACATGATTGAGACCCCTCTCAGATCAATAATTAGAAGCGGGACCTAGAGATCCATACTGACTCCTGCACATTCAACGATGACTTCTGTGATCGTGAGAACCTTTAACGCTAGTAACTTAATCCCTTTGTGTCATGATATAATACATGTCCGAGATTCGATCATCGGTATCCAAATACCTAGTTTTATCTCGTTACCGACATGCACTCTTTTCTCGTTCCCATGATATAACATTCTAGTGATCACATCACTTGCTTGCAAGCTATCTTAATGTGATATCACCGAGAGGGCCCAGAGTATATCTATTCGTCATCGGGATTGAAAAATTCCACTCTTGATCCATGAGCCTCAACATAACACCTTCGAACCACTGAACCCACCTTTATAGTCACCCTGTTACGGTGTGACGTTTGATGTTATCAAGATACTCTTCCGGTGTTAGCAATTAACATGATCTCATGGTCTAAGGACTAAGAGTACTTTGTATGATGTTATAGAAATATAAACATAATTACTTTGATCGTAATGCTATACTTCGGATGAATGTTCATCACATCATTTCACAAATGTTGTGACCTCATTATTAACAACATCCAATGTCCATGATCAGGAAACTTTGATCATCTTGTTAATCAACGAGCTAGTCTATAAGAGAGGCATAACTAGGAACCTTTTTGTTTATTGAACACACATGTATTGACGTTTCCTATCAATACAATTATAGCATGCAAAATAAACATCTCTCATATACAAGGAATACATAATAACAACTTTATTATTGCCTCTCAGGGCATATTTCCTTCAATAGGTGCACTAGTTCGGCGAAGAGATAGTGAAATACAAGTGGTATGGATAATTATAAGTGGTAATGGTGCCAGAAAATAGCTTCGATGGCGCGTGGTTGACGGGTAGAAAGAGACTAAAGGCAATCTGAAATAAAGATGGAAGCAAGCAAACATGTAACAGATCTAGTTGCAAACGGTGTTTCAATGCTTAGAAACAAGGCCTAGGGATCATACTTTCACTAGTGAACACTCTCATATAATTATCTTCTCTTCATGATACTACTCCGAACGACTCTCCGATTGGACACTCTAATCCATGGTAGGGCTATAATAGCACTCCTCAAAGTTCGCTTTTCACATCTAGATAACCCCACACTGTCACCTTGAGCACTAGATGGTTCCAACAAACACCATAATTTCATAGAGACATCCAACTCCAAATATAACTCATAACAAGTATTTGTAATCTCTAGCCTAAGTACTACCATGGTGTGCACGTTGTCACTTTCACACACATGGGGAGAGCAGAGATCTATTAAAGCACTTGAGTAGCAAGGTAGATCTACTTGATTACAAAGCTCATGATCACAATATGATCATGCATAAAGAGAGATGAACACATAACTACCGGTAGAACCCTTAGCCTCGAGGAAGATCTACTCCCTCATCATCATGGGAATTAGCAACGGCGATGGAGATGGTGGTGGAGTCGATGGGGATGGCTCCGGGAGCACTTCCCCATCCCGGCAGGGTACCGAAATAGAGACTTTCTGTCCCCCGAATCTCCCCTTCGGTGGTGGCGGCGCTGTGGAACTTTTCATGGCTGGAGGCTGGATTCTTTAGGGTTTCTGCATCGGAGGCTTATTATAGGCGAATGGGAGATGTCAGAGGATGGACCAGAGGCCCACACCACCTGGTGGCGTGGCCAGGGCTAGCCCGCGCCACCACATGGTGTGGCTAGCCCCTGGCCCCTCTTTGTCTCGTCTTCTGGCTCCGTGAGTCTTCCGGTAAAATATCGACTTTGGCTTTTGTCCGGTCCAATTCCGAGAATATTCATTTTCTGGTTTTTCTGGAACCAAAAACAGAAGAAAACAGGCAACTGGCACTGTGGCATCTTGTTAATAGGTTAGTTCCATAAAATGTGTAAAAGTACTCCAAAGTGTGGACAAAACATAAGAAAGTAGATATAAAACAAGCATGGAACATCAAAAATTATAGATGCGTTAGCAACTTATCAACATCCCCAAGCTTAACTCCTACTCGTCCTCGAGTAGGTAAGTGATAAAAAGAAAGAATAATTTTTGAGGTGACATGCACCATCACAATCTTGATGAAGGCATTTATAGAACATTGATATATGGGATCATAGTACTTTAACATAGCATGAAAGATATAGTTCTAACAATAAGACATAGAAACTATGCATGCAACATGAAATGATACAAACAAAGATCATGAATAACAATGCATTGAAAGACACTTGTTTGTTTCACATGTAGAAAACATAACATAGTGGCATTCAGCTTGTCCCTCATGGAGTAGCAAAACATAAATGCATCGGACACCTTGAAAGTTCATAAGGGTGACTAGATACAAATAGTTCAAGAACAAGCAATATCAACATTATGAATCAATAAACAAGTCTTGGGACAATGCACATTAAACTAAGGATGGACACTATGCTCTCTTAATAGGTGCATAAAGATAGAAGATTGAGACTCAACATAAAAATAAAAGAAAGGCCTTCATAGAAGGTAACAGGGATTCAAGTTTCATAAAGAGCTTCCAAAAATTATGGTACTTATTAGCTTTCAGCTCTCATTGCCCCTATCATAAGTATCTTGAAGTGATTAAGGTTAAAGTGAACAAACTATGGAGTATATGCTTGACAAAGTATAAGTTGGCAATCTCATGTACATTGAATATGAGGGCCGCTCCTCATGCTACTCAAGTTTAGTTACCGGTAAGTTCTTTTCATAGTAAGTACATGTGTATCATAGAGAACCGCCAATGGGGTACCCCTTGCCCGATGATACGGAACAATCCCCATATCAAAATGATAAGGCAAGCAAATAATAAGTATCTCAGCAATCTTCTTATTTACCATGGGAAAATGGGAAAATGGGAAAATGGTTCTTCTAATCCCAAAATATAAGTGCAAGCATATACAACATAGATAACACAATGTTTCAAGTTTATTAGGGGCAAGAAAAGTAAAGTGTGCCATCAAGTTCGTGACAGCTTTAATCACTAACTTTCACATAACAAGTTTAATTCGGAAGGTAGATAAAAACATGAATATACTTGGAATAGCAAATGCTAATAGGTAGGTATGGTGGACTCTTTGGAATAACTTGGTTTTATTTGGAGTTGGATGCATGAGTGGAACTCATACTTTATTATGGAGGCTAGCAAAAGACTGGGAGCGACCAACTAAGAGAGCAATAATGGCCATAATCATGCAAAGCGACAAAACATCATTAATTAAAGCATAAAGTGATATTACAAGTCGAAAACTAAATGATCATAGAGGCTAATGGTGACTTGGTATAGTCTTAACATGGCGTGAGCATGCGCCAAGTCAACCCAAACAAAGCATCAAAGGAGAATGCCACAATATTATGCTTTTGTATGCTAAAACAACACATGATTCTTTCAAGGCATATTTAGAAATATCAATTGTTTGGAACAAGTCATGCTACAGCAATAATCACTAAGCATAAGGTCAAAGCAACATCTAGCATGACATGATAAAGTCTAAGCCACAGTCAAAAACAAGCTCCTTTTTACCACTTAAGCATGAACTTTCCTACTCTTTTCCAATCCAAACTAACTTATTTGAAAGAACTCACAAAGATAATAATAAATAAAGATCAGTGAGATTGTCTCACAAATCCAAAAGGAAGAACTAAAAAGTTCTAAGCTAAAATCACAAGAAAACTAAGGCTAAACCCAGTGCTAGCAAAAGAGAACACTCACAAAACAATAAGAATGAAAACTAGAGTGTTCTAAACAATGAAAGCAGAGTGTCTCTCTCTCCAAAAGAAGTGTTGGGATCCAACCAACTTATTGCAGCAAACCAAGCAAACTAAGCAAATTAAAACTAAGAATGGAAACAAAGATGCTCCAAGAACAACACAACTATGCATGAAACAATAAAAACGAAGTGTCTAGAAAGACCTGAGATTTTTATTGATGAAGAATGGGATGCCTTGGGCATCCCCAAGCTTTGACGCTTGTACCTCTTGAATATTTCTTGGGGTGAAACAGGGTGACATCCTCAAGCTTGAGCTTTTATCTATTCTTCATCTCATTACATCATTCTTTCCCTTCACCTGAAAATTTCCTTCATACAAAACTTCACACAATCTTTATTAGCAACATTAGTGCATTCAAGATAATAAGTCTTTTGGTTCAGTTTCAACACAAGTAAATCTTCCATTAAAACACAATCTACTGTAGCACTTCCTTTAAAAAGTTCAAATGATCAAAGAGAACTCAAAGAGGAAGAGATTAAGAGGCAAATGCAAATAATTGCAGAAATCTGTCAAAACAGACCAGCAGGTAAAAACCATTTTTTTCGAAGAGCTTATGTTGCTCAAATAAAAAAGTGATAAACTAACGAAAGTTTTATAACAACCTGGGGCAGAAGAACAAAAAATTACAGCTCAATCCGACTTGCAGATATTGTTCACGAATTTTTACAGCGAAGCATAAAAATCTGTTTCGGAACAGCAACTTTCCCAAGTCTTACTTCTCTCTCATTAGAGATTATTCTCGGCACAAAAACCACACAAAAATGATAAGGAGAGGTTATTACAGTGGTAATAACTTACAATACTTAAGAAAACTATTATATTATCTCCCAAAAAGTACTTTTCTTTAACGCCTTTAAGTTAGGCATGATAGTTTGAGAAGATGCTCACATAAGAAATAAGAATTGAAGTAAAAGAGAGCATCAAGAAGCAAATTCAAAGCACATTTAAGTCTAACCCACTTCCTATGCATAGGAATATTGTAAAGAAACAGGTCCTGAAAGCACAAAGCAACAAGCATAGGAAAGCAAAACAAGTGCAACTTCAAAACTTTCAACATAAAGAGGGGAAACTTAATATTGTTGAGATGCATAAAACCATGTTTCTGTCTCTCATAATAACTTTCAGTAGCGTCATGAATAAAATTAACAATATAACAATCACATGAAACATTCTTATCATGAGCCATATGCATAAAATAATTAATACTCCCCGGTGCTCTGTTGAGAGATCACACTTCCCCGCAAAAAAACTCCCCAAATAAACATAGTCATTTTTATTAATTGTAGTGGGAGCAAATTCAACAAAATAGCTATCATTATTATTCTCATCACCATAGTCATCAAATATATGAGGCATATTGTAATCATAATGAATTTTCACCTCAATAGTAGGTGGACTGAAAATATCATATTCATCATTATAATCATCATATATTGGAGGTATAGTATCATCCAAGTAAATTTTCTCCTCCCTGCTTGGGGGACTAAAAAGATCATTTTCATAAAAACTAGCTTCCCCAAGCTTAGACTTCTCCATAACATTATTAATATTGGTGTTCTAAGAATTCATACTAATAACATTGCTATTAGCATGCAAATAAAGTTCCATAGGTTTTTTAATTTTCTCTTCAAACACTTCATGTCCTAACTCAAGATAAATACTATAAAGCTCTCTAATTTTGTTGTTGTTTTCAATTAAGCCTAACTAGTGAAAATAAAAACAAGAAACAAAAAGATATAATTGCAGAATCTAAAGGAAATAACTTCGAGCACTCACACACCAGCAACCGTACTAGAAGATAGCTTAGTAGACAGAGGATGTGAGTACCTTTTACCTTACCTCCTCGGCAACGGCGCCAGAAAATAGCTTGATGTCTATGCACTTCTATTCTTGTAGATTGTTGTTGGGCCTCCAAGTGCAGAGGTTTGTAGAACAGCAGCAAGTTTCCCTTTAGTGGATTAACCAAGGTTTATCGAACTCAGGGAGGTAGTGGTCAAAGGTATTCCCTCTCAAGAAATCCTGCAATCAAGATACAAGAAGTCTCTTGTGTCCCCAACACACCCAATACACTTGTCAGGTGTATAGGTGCACTAGTTCAGCAAAGAGATAGTGAAATACAAGTGGTATGGATAATTATAAGTGGTAACGGTGCCAGAAAATAGCTTTGATGGCGCGTGGTTAATGGGTAGGAAGAGACTAAAGGCAATCTGAAATAAAGATGGAAGCAAGCAAACATATAATAGATCTAGTTGCAAACGGTGTTTCAATGATTAGAAACAAGTCCTAGGGATCATACTTTCGCTAGTAAACACTCTCATATAATTATCTTCTCTTCATGATACTACTCTGAACTACTCTTCGGTTGGACACTCTAATCCATGGTAGGGCTATAACAACACTCCTTAAAGTTTGCTTTTCCCATCTAGATAACCCCACACTATCACCTTGAGCACTAGATGGTTCCAACAAATACCATAATTTAATATAGACATCCAACTCCAAATATAACTCATAACAAGTATTTGTAATCTCTAGCCTAAGTGCCACCATTGTGTGCACGCTGTCACTTTCACACACATGTGGAGAGCAAAGATCTATTAAAGCACTTGAGTAGCAAGGTAGATCTACTTGATTACAAAGCTCACGATCACAATATGATCATGCATAGAGAGAGATGAACACATAGCTACCGGTAGAACCCTTAGCCTCGAGGGAGATCTACTCCCTCATCATCATGGGAATCAGCAACGGTGATGGAGATGGTGGTGGAGTCGATGGAGATGGCTCCGGGGGCATTTCCCCGTCCCGACAGGGTGCCGAAACAGAGACTTTCTGTCCCCTGAATCTCCCCTTCGGTGGCGGCGGCGCTGCGGAACTTTTCGTGGCTGGAGGCTGGATTCTTTAGGGTTTCTGCATCGGAGGCTTCTTATAGGCGACGGGGCGATGTCAGAGGATGGACCAGGGGCCCACACCACCTGGTGGCGCGGCCAGGGCTAGACCGCGCCACCACATGGTGTGGCCAGCCCCTGGCCCCTCTCCGACTCATCTTCTGGCTCCGTGAGTCTTCCGGTAAAATATCGACTTTGGCTTTTGTCCGGTCCAATTCCGAAAATATTCATTTTCTGGCTTTTCTGGAACCAAAAATAGAAGAAAACAGGCAACTAGCACTGTGGCATCTTGTTAATAGGTTAGTTCCAGAAAATGTGTAAAAGTACTCCAAAATGTGGACAAAACATAAGAAAGTAGATATGAAACAAGCATGGAACATCAAAAATTATAGATGCGTTAGCAACGTATCACACCGCCATGCGCTTCTTCGGCGAGCTTAGCGGCCACCGGGAACGGCAACCACCCCACTGACCTTTGTGGCTTGGGTGAAATCAGGGACTCTCAATCTAACCCCTCTCTCTTGGCTTTATCTTTAGTATCTAGATGGAGCGCGACTCCTCTTCGTTTTTACCTCTTTGTGTTCCTGATTTTGGAAAGTTTTGGTGGTTGGGGATCCTCTTGATTTTGGACGAGGAATATGATACAGAGCACTACAAGAAATCAGTGAAGGGGATGCAAGAGATTACCATGAATTTCAGGAATAGGCATGAACTGAAGTATTGAATGACTTCACAACTATCTGACTTCAACCATCAAACGCTTTGTAAGACCGACTAGCCAGCTCGGCAACAAACTAGCCAACAGTACCAGGACACCACGGATATGCTGAACTTTTCTCTGTTAATTGGTATGCTGAACTCAACTCCATGCATGTCATATTATTTTCCTACTCTCGTGCATGTGATGTATAGGATCTGCTGTGCACATATAATAGTACAATAACCAGCGTTTTGGTTACCGGTCGGGAAATCCGGTTACCGGTCGGTAACCGGATATCCCGAGCACCCTCGGGAAACCGGTTTACCGGTCGAAAAATCTCAGAATTTTGATTTTTTTTTGAAAATTTTGAATTTTAATAAATTTTCTCTGTAAATTGTTGTACTGGAAAATTTAAATTCGAAATTTAATTTTTAAATTCGTCCGGTAACCGGTCGGGATTTTCCGGTAACCGCGGTAACCGGAAATCCCGACCACCCTCGGGATATTTTTCCAGATCGGGAACCAAAACCTTGACAATAACCCATAAAGACCACGCATTAGAGCTCTGGTGATAAATTAAATTTTGTACCTTCATCTTGCTCTTATTGGCAGCAAAAAATTGTTCTACTAAGCTTATTTCAACTGTTTTGGTGGTAAGAAGATATTTACACCATGTATTTTCCTTGCAAGTGTTTTATATTCTAGCAATGTTGCTGTGGTACCCTGAAATCATGAGATATCTATGTTGATCAATTATCTTCAGTAGTTCATCTGGAGGACAATACATATATGGTGTGCAATATTACTGAAACACTAGGGGAACTTAATTAGCAAATATGTTTGATCAGTAGGGTTATTACAAACCAACATGAAAAGTTACAGTACTATCACTGCAGTCTACATGATCCTGTAATTTCTTTTAATCATTTATTCTTAGCAACCATTTAAAGTTCTACAAATGCCGATGCATGCCACAGGAAGGGAGATCACGGGCGAGCCAAGAGAAACATGGACCTGCAACGCATGTAGGAGCCCAAATGAATTTCAGTAGATGTCATAGTATAGTCCGTCCATGCAGTGCCATTTTCCTTATCATATTGGATTATGATGTACTCCGTATGCTGGAATTTAGCTATTTGCAGTATTTGTATTTGACTGGGGATGGAATCATCTATTCGAATTAATTAATAGTTTATTATTCAATCACATATCAGATTCAGAGGGGTGCTCCACATCCGTGAGAATGCATTCTCCTTGCTCCAGTTCAGATGCAACTCCAACCGTGAATCATTGTTGCTCCACATGTTGCTATGACCTGTCCTGATGGCCTACTCACGGTTGTCTCAGCAGAGCAATTCCTTGAAGCTCACTGATCTCTTGAACAGTAGTGACGACAAGCCGGAGAAGTAGGACAACCGCTGTTGAATACAATGTAGGCGTTGAAGAGGGGCACAAGTGGCAATGCAGCCAGAAGGTTAATAGGTTATTATTGAACACGTAGCTAACTTCCATTGCCTTTACAAGTTTATCCCTCTTTTTTCATTACTGAATGCACTTCTAAAAATAAATACTAAATCAGCTGTTGGCATCTCCAGGTGCTTAGAGATCTTAGTTCCTTCTTTTCCTAAATGTTTCAAGATCACATGGTGCATCCTTTTCATGTATGGATGTTGTGTTTCAAGATTTTGGAAAATGTTTCGTACTGTAGTTCAGGTTAGACAGTGGGTTACATTGATACAGGTTAGGTAATTATTTTTGACTTACATATATACTTCATTACTTCCATGTGGGAGAGACGAGGTGTCTAGAATGGTATGGGGTTATGATATCTACAATAAAACACAGGTTTGCACTTAACATTTTCAGTTTTTTAAATCATATGGTTCTTGTTGGCAGGCTCAGGGATACATGCCTGATGCAGTGATCCTACATCCTCACTACTTCGGGTAGGTTGGTACACATCCCTAATACTTGCTATAATGTTCACATATCAATGCTGCATTTTTGCTTTTCGGAGTGCTCTTTCAACCCCTTTGCGTTGCTTTGTAAGGTCTGAATTTGTTCAATCGTCGCAACGCAAGGAAGGAATCAAGAAGGGAGCAAATTGTGGGCGACGTCAGTGTCACCGGACTGGTGGCAGAGTTACTATTCATAATATAAGAAGGATGGCCTAGAGCATAACTGGGGCTTCGCGTGGGCCAGATAAGTAGATGGGAATGGTGTGAGGTTGAGAGGGTGGTCGATTTGAGCCATGCTTGCTTCACACCATGTGAGTATCCCTGCGCTGCATGCCTGCCCGTGATTTAACTTTTTTTTTCAATTTTGACTCGGGCATGATCGAGTTCTTAGTTTTTTATTTAGAAGTTGTGATGTTCTTAGTTCCAGTTTGTTCTACATCTTCTAATAGTTACTTGATAGAACTCGAACAAAAACAAGTGAAATTATGTACATAGGCTACTGTTTGGGAAGCGCCAGTTGCGCCACGAAGAGTGGCTACACACTTTACATCCACAGCTAGGGCGCCTTTGGCTCTTGGAAGGTGTGGAGGTCGTAGAAATTTGGCTGTTCCTGACTCCTGGAAGGTAACGTCAGTATTTTTAGTCCGTCTCCGCCATAAGTGGACCTCCCATCTTGCGCCTCATTCAAAATTCGTGTTGCACATATCGTCATCTTCAGATTACTAACTTCACCTTCCTCCTAGCAGTAACGTGCATCGGTTTTGGCTTTGGTTCTTCATGGCCGGTCTTGAAAGCTAGGTGTGAGGGGTGGATTGGTTTGAGATGTCTGAGAGAGAAAGGCGGGATGCAATTGAGGTTGAGGATGACAGGTCCTCCAAATCTGACTGCATGTATCGGTGTACTGTTCTTAATGATGATAGAACTGAATAAAGGAGTACTTTGGGATATATTACCTTTGATTATGTTAGTTTTTCTAGATCTTTATAAATCATAGTTGTTGCCATTTAGATAGAGGAGAGTTTGCTCAACAAAATGGCTTTAGTAAAGGTAAGAATCACTCACTTACTTTTACCCTTATGGTTGATGTTCCAGCGCACAAAGTGTTATCCCTTTCACCGTCCCCCTTAACTTGGTAAAATAATCTACTGCCATCTACTGCAAAGGCATGAATGAAATGACTTCAAGATGCTCAAAAAAGTGCTCAAGTGACCTTGGAAGTTACAAAGCGTCAACTTGCACTTGAGCTCAGTTAGTTGAAGCCAAAAGCATCATTCAAGAGCGGCAGCGTATGGTGTTTAGCGACTTTCTGAATGACATTTATATAATTATTATATAGTAGCATTCAATCAAAAATACATCTTTAAACAAGGTAAGATATTCACAAAGAAGTTTCAAACATGGTAACTGTGAACACTGTATTACATGTTTGTACTGTCTATATGTTTTTTGGTACATGTCAACTAACCTACATTTGGGAACTGAATTTATATGCGTCCATCAGTCTACTTACGTCTCTAAGTCTGATAAAGGTGAGGCTTGATACATCTTATCTCTTATCTTTTTATATTTCTTTTTCAAATCAAAATATCATGTATTTGAAATATTTGTTGGTTCCAAATTCAATGTAAAATTGTGGAAATTCTTATTGGAGGGGAGCGACACTTATTATGTATCAAAGGAAGTATAACTTTTCTTCTATACCTCTCGAATCAACTTTTGTATTTAAAAACAGTTTAATTCCCAAATAAATATTGTTTGAATCCCAAAATATGAAACAAATATTACTACCTTACTATTGGGAGACCCGGACGTGTAATTGCATTATACTTATTATTATGAATGGTTGTGTCAAATGCATAGACGTAGATGGTGTTGGACGATCGCTGCACATCCGCATCCTGACTCCCCCACCCCACTGATTTATCTGCTCCGACGAAGGAGAAACCCTTAGCGAAGTTGGGTGAGGTGGCGATTGCGTATCGGGTGGCCTAGCTAAAGAGGTGGACAAAGTAGATAGTGGTAACACGTCTAATCGCCATAACACAATTTTGACTCCCGTTCAACGCACGGGCATCTGTACTAGTAATGTTATAAAGGACCGTGTGCATCGATTGATACAGAGGCGGGGGTCTCCCCAGTTCGGAAAAAAAAGGTATCAAGTGTTGCTGAACTCGCCGCTAGATGAATCTACATTGATGTGAATCGGTGATTTTATCGATGCAGAGGACTGAACTCTGTTTATTTTAGAACGGGGCGTGAACTCTGCTGTTGTTGTATCAGCTTCAGCTAACTTTATGAATGGAATGGAAAGGCTCTTCCGTTGCAACTTGTGTAACGCAAAGCTTTCATGAGTCGGATCTTGGCCCAGCACCAGTAACTGCTCCCTCCGAAAATAGCCGTTTTGGTTTTGCCGTGGAGGCAGGCCCGCGGTTACAGGAGAGCTGCTTTAACACCGATCGAGTGGTTTATGAGGAGCAGCCTCCCGTGCATAAAATCCGCCACCTTCTCCTGTCACATTTCCAGGCAAAAGAACACTCTGCGTCTTGCATCCCTTTCACCAAGTGTCAGTTCCTGGGCATCGAGGAATACCGGCGGGCGAGGATTGATCATGGAGCCCATGGCGATCATGACGGTGACCGGCGGCGTTCTCGGCCCGGTCTTGGTGCTGCTGTCGCGGATCCAGCCGGTCGTCGACTTCTTCCGGCGGCTCTGCGACTGCCTCCGGCACCCCACCCCCCGCCCCGCCAGGCCGGTCAGAGCGCCGTGGAAGCGTGCGCCCGAACAAGAGTAAACTCTTTTTTTTTCTCTCAAACACATCAATCAATGAGACAGGCCTGTGGATGGATGGTGGATTATAATCGATACAGTGCTGTAGTATCTTCTTATTTGTCCGGTGTACGTGTATAAATGACTGTTGTTAGAAACAAGTACAGTATGTAATGAATAAATAATCTTGCGAATGTCCAAACAAGTGCTCACATACACTATTGCCAAATAGATCGATTCCTCTCGTGCCAACACACACAACCAGTAGCATGCATACATACATACATCGATCTATAAGCCAGGAATTCAGAGCTTTGCCCATCACACATGGCGCATGTTCCAACAAAGAGTGACCGAGAAAAGATTGCACCAAGAGGTCAAGAATTCAAGATGATACTCTCAACTTTGTCCAGATTCATACGTATCTAGTTAAGTATTTAGAGTAGATGTATTCATATCTATTCCCTCTCTCCACAAATAACTTACTTTGATTTGACAAGATTCGTATGTATTTATCACTAAATAATATGTCTAGACACATGAAAATCTAGACAAATGTAAGTCAATTAATTCTGAACGGAGGGAGTAGACAAAGTTGACAAACTGATATCAACGGAAGGAATAGTAAAACCCTCGACCCTCTCATATCCGCAATACAAGGGTGATCACATCCGTTGATCCAACAACACAAGAGTTTTCGCTGCTGTCTTTTTTTTTTTTGAGAAACACAGTACAAACGCAGACGCTCACAATGCGTACATACATTCACCCCTATGAACACACACACATACACCCTACCTCTATGAGCACCTCCGAGAGACTGAGTCGACGGGTCTTGAGATTGACGAAGTCACCACAAGCGCCTCGCTATCGCGGGAACGTCGCCTCCCACTGAAAGAATATTTCGCCTTTATGAGACACCAAAGCATCAAACCTGGGGTTTGAACTCTGGTGGGCTGGGGGTACCACTGCCCTCCTAACCATCTAACCATGGGTTGGTTCTCCGCTGATGTCTTTATTGGTCACAAATAATGTTTAAAGAGACATAGAAACGTGATCTGGGGTTCCAGGAACCAAAGGTGGCCTCCATGGTCTAAAAAACAGAGCAAATCTTGCTAAACTATGTGCTTCATAATTAGATCCCATCTTCTATGAAAATACACGTCCATCATCTACTATGCGAACAAAATATATGACCGTTTGCCCACTAGAGTTGTCGTAGTTCAGGTCAGGGCGGTATCTAAGAAGGTACGATAGAAGGTGGGAGCAAACAGAAAAGCTAGCGACGGCGTCCGCATGCGAGATTGGGCACAAGCGAGTGCAGCGGGACATAAAAAGTACCCAGGTTCAGAGCCTTCTGTATGAGAGGTAAAACTCCTACTCTTGTCGATCTGACTATCACTACTACGGAAATGGCTATAGGAGACATGCTCATTTGAGGCGCATTTAGACCATATGCGCCTCCTATAAAATAGGCGAGCCACACTACTTTGGCATGCGCCTCTAGTATCAAAATAGGCGAGGCGCATATTTGTAGGATGCGCCTCCTATAATCCCTGTACAGACGAAATCTCGCAGCCCCAGATTATGCAAGGCGCATTCTAATAATATGCGCCTCCTATATATCAGATAGACGAGGCGTATGTGGAAAGAATGCGCCTCACATAAGTTGCGTGGGCCCGGGAGGAGATAGGTGGTCCAATATGCGAGGCGCATATACTTGATAATAGGCGAGGCGCATGCAGCAGTGTGCGCCTCAAGTAACCCCTGCGGGTCCGGGTGGCCGCATAGGCGAGGCACATGTGAGCATATGCGTCTCACATAGTTTAGATTATAGGAGGCGCATTTGGCGCAATATGCGCCTCGCATAACCTGGCACCACCTTATTTGCACCTTTTGGCACATGCACCCCACTCACTTGTCTCACTTCCTCCTCCTCCACCAAAAGACAGATTTGGTCGCCCCTCCTCCTCCCCACCTTATTTCCCACATTGATTCACCATAGAAGCTTGCTCAATATCCATTGGTTGACACTCATATGTAAGTGAAGTCTCTTGCTTCTCTAGATCTACAACATGTCCCTTTACTTTTCTTCCGGATCTCTTGCGCAAGTCGTCGTTGGAGGAAGCGTGAAGGCGTTGCTTGCATACTCATGCGCGTTGTCAGCGACACCACGACTATATGATTGTGTTGTGGTCCATGCTTCTTTTTGTGCAGGGATTTCATTTGAGATGCCAATGTTTCGCCGGAATGTCGATTAATTTCTTTTCCGACGAATTTCTGGTACTCGTGGATGTCCCCTTTTTAGGGGAGGTCATGCCAAATTTTTCTGGCGATCCACGTCCATATATGCTCTAATTATTCTCTTGCTCTTTGTACGGCGCGCAGGCGACCATGGTCCGACCACTGATCCACAAAGCCCTCATGGATACGTGGATGAGATGCGCGAGGGCCGATATGGCACACGCAAACAAGACGGAGATAAGATGTCTGTGTCGCGACTGCAAGCTGATGTATCTGATAAGGCATGATTCCGGAATGCTGGAGTCACACCTGCTCCAACGTAGTTTCATGGATAGCTACACTCGGTGGATACGTGATGACAAAGATGATGATGAGGGTGTCAATAATGGTGAAGATCAAGATGTCGGTCATGATCACAAAGATCAAGACGCCAACGGCGGGGCAGGTGATGACCATGAAGATTAGGGTGGCGCTAGGCATGGACATGAAGATCAGGGTGGCGCCAGGCATGGACACGAAGATGATCAAGGTGGCGCTGAGCATGAACACGAAGATCAAGGTGTCGGCCATGATTCGAGCTGGCTGCGAGACCCTCATGTCCAAGATCTGCTTCTCAAGGAGACGAGTAATGCTAGAGCCGCCGCTAGAGAGAAAGCTAAGCTGGAGCAAATGAAGAAAGACGCGGTCACTCCATTGTTTGATGGATGCAACGACGGGGATACCCGTATGAATGTAACGCTCAGGGCTCTAGAGATGAAGGCGAAACACAAAATGAGTGACGAATGCTTCAACGACAACATTGCATTATGGCATGATATTCTTCCCAAGAAGGGGAACACATGTCCGACTAGTATCGCCGAGGCCAAGGAAGTCGCGTGCCCTCTCAATCTACCGCACGTGAAATACCACGTCTGCATAAATGATTGCATCATCTACCGGGGCGAGGACACGGAGAAGACCACGTGTCCGGTGTGCACGTCCTCTCGATACAAGAGAGGGACCAAGAAAGCTCCTAGAAAGGTGGTGTGGTACTTTCCTATAACTCCTCGTCTACAGCGGTATTTCAAAAACCCTAAGGAAACAGAGCTCATGCGCTGGCACGTGGAAAGAAAGAGGCCGAAAGACGATGATCCGGAGAAGGAGGAAATGCTGAGGCACCCTTCGGATGCTTGCCAGTGGAAGGTGTTAGACCTCCAATATTACCAACATTTCAAGAAAGAGTCAAGGAACCTTAGGCTAGGCGTGAGCACCGACGGACTCAATCCGTTCAGAAGCCAAAGCAGCACACACAGCACCTGGCCCATGTTTGTATGGATCTACAACCTCCTCCTGGTTGTGCATGAAGAAGAAGTACGTAACCATGAGTATGCTGGTTCAAGGGCCAAAACAACCCAGTATAGGCATCAATCTGTATCTCACGCTGTTGAAAGAGGAGCTGGCCATGTTATGGGAAGAAGGAGCTCGTAGGTGGGATGCCTCAAGACAAAAATACTTCAAGATGAGAGCGGTGGTGATCATGATGGTGCAAGACTATCCTGGTTACGGATACTTCTCGGGGCAGGTGGTCCAAGGATTCTATGGGTGCGTTAGGTGCAAGGATAATACAACGTACCGCCAGCTATAGAAAGATCCCCAGTCCGAGAAAACCGTGTTCCTTGGGGCTCGGAGGTGGCTTCCCAAGAATCACACATGGAGAAAGCTAGGAGATCTATTCGATGGGACGGTTGAGCTCCGAGGAATCCCAGACCATAGGAGCGGCGCGGAAATCTACGAGCTATTGAATAACTAGAAGGAATGCCCTGCACCGGGAAAGACCCAGAAGAAGCCAGAGCCACTGCTGAAGGTATGGAAGGCGAGGTATGTTTTCTCGGACTTGCCATGCTGGAAGATCCTCCGCGTGCCTCATAGCCTTTATCTCATACATATCATGAAGAACGTGGGCGAGAGTCTGCTTGCCACCCTCCTTAACACTGACAAGACCAAAGATGGGCCGAAGGCAAGGAATGACTTGAAGCATATGGGCATCAGGGATGAACTTCAACCACCACCTAGCGATGACGAGGAGGAGGACGAGAAGGAGGAGACGGAAACACAGAATAGTCATCGTCGCAAGGGCAAAAAGCAGGTCAAGAAGGGCAAGGTCAAGCTCAAGGCTCATGCTTCACTCTGCGTAAGAAGGAGGCCATACAGTTTATGAAGTGCCTCCTCGAAGTCAAATTTCTGAACGGCTACGCGGGGAATATAAGCAGATGGCTAGACGAGGCGAAGCAGCGCTTCAGCGGGATGAAGTCTCACGACATCGCCGTGATGACGTAGGTACTCTCAGTCGCGATCCGAGGTATAATGGACAAGCATGTCCGTGAAATGTTGTTTGGCCTCTGCAACTTTTTTGACGTCATCTCTTAGAAGTCAATAGGCATTAAGCAGCTCATGAGGCTACATGATGAGATCGTGGTGATAATATGCAAGCTCGAGATCTCTTTCCCCCCGCTTTGTTCGACATCATGCTTCATCTGCTTCTCCATGTCGTGGAGGATATCATCCAGCACGGTCCTCCGTTTCTGCGAAGCATGATGCCGTTTGAAAGGCTCAATAAACATATCAAAGGATATGTTAAGAATAGGTCCTGTCCAGATGGAAGCATAGAAAACGGCTTCCTGGACGAAGAGTGCATCTCTTTCTGCTCGAACTTTCTACAAACAAAGATCCCTCTTGGTCTACCATTCAACAAGCACCTCGCGAGGCTCACTGGATGGGGTCACCACGAGGGTTGACGCCCAAAGCATGTCGACCTCGAGGGCTGAACCAAGGACTTTGAAAGAGCAAACCTGGTCACGCTACAACATCTGTAGGTGGCCTATCCATACATATATGAGCACAAAGAGTTTATCAAGAAGAATTACACTGACCGAGGGTCTCGAGGGAGGAAGATTTTATCAAGGAGCACAACTCCGGTTTCACGCGGTGGTTCAGGGAGAAGTTCATTGCTAATCCACCGCAGGGCGAGTACTCGGAGGAAGATATACTCATATTCTCCTTGTCACGGGGTGCCTCGCACAACCTGATGACCTATTAGGCATACTATATCAACGGATACATGTTCTACACCGAGGAAAAGGACAATAACTGTGGTTACCAGAACTCAGGGGTAACGGGGATATTCTACACCAGCGATGTCCTGGAAAGATACTACGGAAGGATCAAGGAGATTTGGGAGCTCGACTACATTACAGAGAAGGTACCGATGTTCCGTGTCAGGTGGGCAAGAGCATCGAGAAAGAAGGCCGATATTTCACCACCATGGTTATACCATCAAATACCACCAGCGCGAACGCTCCCGCGAGAAATGAGCCTTGGGTTCTAGCTAGCAAGGTCGACCAATGCTAGTACATCACAGACCCATCAAAGCCTAGTCGGGTTGTCGTCAGGAGAGGCAAAAGGAACATCATCGGAATGGACGGAGTCGCCAACAAGCAAGACTTTGACCAGAACGGTGACCCGAAGATGGAAGACGAATACGGCAACCAAGAACCGTACACCACAACCCCACCTAAGAAAGGACTCCCGTTCAAAAGAAGTAGTGAAGACATCCCGGACCTAACCTATGCAACCGCGACAAAGAAGGGCAAGAAGACGATCATTGTCAAGAAACACTAGTGCGCTCCGACCATTGTCAAGAATCGTCGTGCGTGTGTGGCCTACTATTATGTATCGAAACATTCATAATTATCATTTTTGTATGTTATAATATTGCATTGAGAATATTATGTATCAACGAGACACATTCATAATACTCACTTTTGTTGTTTTGGCAATATTTGAATTTTTAAAATATTTGCAGTATGTTTTATAGTTCATATTGTGTTTGGACAATGTTTTTACATGAAAAATGGCCTTTAAAAAAAGTTTCCAAAAATATGTTGCCACCAGGATTCGAACTTGGGTGGCTAGGGTTCAAAATAGGACAAGGGATGTAACCAATGGGCTAGTGTCTGTTTGATGACAGATATTAGCGCACTGCGCTAGTTGACTAGTATTGAAGAATAGCCGAGAAACATTCTGGCGAGATGCGCCTCGCCTAATCTTATATGAGGCGCACATTGCAATACGCGCCTCGCATAAGCTGGTACCTAAAATGGCTGCAACCTCACCTTATTGTTTTGCCAATATTTGAATTTTTAAAATATTTGTAGTATATTTGATAGCTCATATTGCGTTTGGACAATGTTTTTACATGAAAAATGGCCTTTAAAAAAAGTTTTCAAAAAATTGTTGTCACCAGGATTCAAACCTAGGTGGCTAGGGCCGAGTTCAATATAGGACAAGGGACATAACCAGTGGGCTAGTGTCTGTTTGTTGACAGATACCAGTAGACTGCGCTATTTGACTAGTACTGCAGAATAGCCGAGGCGCATTCTGGCCAGATGCGCCTCGCGTAATCTTATATGAGGCGCACTTTGAAATATGCACCTCACATAATCTGGCACATGCCTAAATGATTGAGGGCTCGATCGATTCCCCTTTCTCTCTCTCTCTCTCTCTCAATTGATCTCACGCTAGAGACTTTGCCGTGCCGGCCGCTGTCGTCCCCTTCCTGCCGCCGTCCGCGCCTGCAACAGCCCGCTATCTGCCGTTGTCGAGGTGAGCCCTCTCCCTCCCCTTCCCCTCTCACTCACCTCCCCCTACCCCTCTACCCTCCCCTTCCCCTCTCCCTGACATCTCCACGACCATCCATAGGGAGGAGGAGCCCGCTGCCCGCGACCCGCCCGCCCCGTGGAGGAGGAGCCCGCTGCCGCCCCGTCCCGTGCTCACCGCCGCCCGTGGAGGAGGAGCTGCTACCCCGTGGAGGAGGAGCCTGCCGCCGCCACCTCGTCTGCAACCTCACCGTCGTCCTCGCCGAGCACCCCAAGGTGAGCACCTCGTCTGCAACCTCCCTTCCCATGGCAACCTCCCCTTCTGTTTAGAATTACCAAGCAACTGCGCAAATTAGGAAGAATTCATGTCAGATAAGGCATTTATGTCTTGGTAATTAAGTGAGTTCTTGTTGATTAGAGGTCACTTTCTTTGTATATACATGTTGACTAGATAGGTAGAAACTTATTTCTTTACTGTGATAGATTTTTAGGAATCTAATTTGGTGTTCTTGCTATTCTTGGATTTGTTCTTAGTGTTCTTGAGATGTTCATGTTCTTGATGATCACATGACCATCTTTGTATGTTGTCCTATGTGCAGGTGGCAAAACCACTTTCAGTGGTCAAGCCCATGTTGCTCTAACTTTAGTGTAGTTTGGAGTTTGACAAGTGATTGATCTTGTCTTATTCCTTAGTTTGGGCATTGCCAAGTAGGTTTTTGTTTTATATTGTTGTCCTGATACACAATTTGGATAGTGCCAATAAGCATTAAATTTGTGGTCTGTTAATGTTTGATTCCTTTTCAAAGAATCTGATTGGTTCAAATGATTTGTTACTGGGTTCTTATTTAGTAGATCTGCTTATCATCCTTTTTATTAAATCTTGGTGTTTGAGATTTGCTTAGAGTTCCAACTACTAGTACTATTTAGATTTGTTTGTTTAATGTTGCATAGCATCCTGATGATCATGCCTATTGTTACATGTTTGGTCTACTCCTCATGCATGATCTACTGCTATGTTGTACTTTATAGTTTAGCTGTTAGCATCTAGGTTTATATTGTAGGGAATAAGATGTGATAGGCTAGAGATGCATAGGGTTCTTAGATTAAGTTAATTCGGTATTGTTTTGTATCAAGATTTGATTTGTGGTGTAATTGTTGGCTGTATAGTGAATCTGGTGCCAGCTACGGCTTGTGCTGGCTGGTTTGCTTGTACCAACTAGTATGTCGTGATTAAGTACTAGCTGCAGGTTGCTGGAAATAAGTTGATATGGACAGATTCTCTACTTGATTTAGCAATCCGTTATAATTAGTACATGTTTAAGTGATTTGATCCTTGCAAGTTACTATATGCACTTCTTATCTTGAACCAACAGTAGCTCTAATTAGAGTGTGTCTTTCTTCTAAATATTGGACATAATGGAGTTTCTTCCAATAAATCTGTCGCCCGTTCCATTGAACCGGAAAATGGTGTTCTAGTCATCTTGCCCATAAGGCATGGCTCACATGTATCAAATGATTCAAAATCAAGTGTTTCCAAAAGTCCATCAGAATGGAGTTTATTCATGCGTTTAACGCCAATATGACCTAGACGGCAGTGCCACATATATGTAGATATATCATCATCAAGTTTAATCCTTTTAGCATCAACATTATGAATATGCGTAATATTACTATCGAGATCCAACAGAAATAAACCATTCAACACAGGTGCATGACCATAAAAGATATTATCCATATAAATCGAACAACCATTGTTTTTCAGACTTAAACGAATAACCATTTGGCATCAAACATGATCCGGATACAATGTTCATGCTCAGTGCAGGCACCAAATAACAATTACTTAGATTTATCACTAATCCCGATGGCATATGGAGAGACAGCGTTCTGACCGCGATCACATAAACTCTTGATCCATTGCCGACCTGCATCGTGACCTCATCCCTTGCTAGTTGTCGCTTGTTCCACAGCCCCTGAATCGAGTTACATATATTAGCAACCGATCTCGTATCAAATACCCAGGTGCTACTGCGAGTACTAGTCAAGTACACATCAATAACATGTATATCACATATACCTTTGTTTGCCTTGCCGGCCTTCTTGTCTGCCAAATACTTGGGGAAATTGCGCTTCCAATGGCCAGTCCCCTTGCAATAGTAACACTCGGTGTCAGACTTAGGGCCAGCTCGGGGTTTCTTTTCAGGTATGGCAACAGATTTTCCACCCTTCTTTCCCTTGTGCTTTCCTTTCTTGTCCTTCTTGAAACCGGTGGTCTTATTGATCATCAACACTTGATGTTCTTTCCTAATCTCCACTTCTGCAGTCTTAAGCATTGACAGAAGCTCGGGAAGAGACTTCTTCATGCCCTGTGTCGTCGGATTGAGGACAAGTACACCATGAGGGGGTCCTCGAGGCGTGCGGAAGAGAGGGGTGTGAGACGTACGGTGTTCCGGGACGGTGAGCACACAAGTTTACCCAGGTTCGAATCCGCCGGCTTTGGACGGACCCTACTCCTGCTAGCAAGCCAGTAATACGGCAGAGCCGGAATATGGGTTACAATGGTATCGCCTATGCGAGTTGAGGGTCTAAAGTATTGGGAGTTATCTAGTGCCCTAAAGGCCCTCCCTAGGACGGCTTATATAGATATCCGGCCTAGGGTTTTATAGGAGATATCAATCCGGCTACGACTAAGAGTTGGTTACATAGTACATCTTGAACTACAAGTAACATTATGGGCCTAAGTCGGTAAGTCTTCTGGGCCTTCCTGTAGCCGGATTGGACTCCGTCTTCTCTCTCTAACTGGGCCGCCCGTGAAGCAAAGCTCTAACCCGAAGTGGGCCACCCTGGTCAGTGAGGAACTGTGAGGATACCCGGAAAGTATATCCCCAACAGCAGCCCCCGGAGGCCTCCAAGATCCAAAGTCAGATTTTATCATCGTCTAGCTCGATCTTCGGCTTGCAGAATCTTGAAGGGTTCCTGAAACTTCACAACAAAAAATACGATCCGGGTCTTAAAAGTAAGTCGGACCTTTCAATTGGTTACTCAGATTTTCCAGCTCGCTTTTAAACTAAGCCGGAACTTGGTCTCTAACGCCACCTGGCACAAGCATGGTCAAGTCATGTCATCTGACAGATGTTCCGTTAGCACGACCGTTGGTGGGTCCGCGGTTCGTGGAACCGAGGCGCCGTTTCAATGCGTGCGTGGAGATCAAGGCGACGCAATCATCACGCGGGCCCTTCCTAGTTCTTTCCACGATGCGTGGCGGTTACACTGTAGCGTTTGCACGAATCTTGGCGCAGGTAGGTGGATATAAGGGGTTTAGATTTATTCTTCTCCTCTCCACCAGTCCTTTGCTGTTCCTTCCTTCCCAATCCTCCTGCGCGCCCAGAGCCTCCTCGCCCTCCTCCCATAGAGCTCCCAGCGCCGCCACTTTAAGGTCACCCTTTTCACCGGAGAAAAATGGCTTCATCTTCTTCTTCCTCTGGTTTGGCGGCGGCAGCGGCGGCGGCATCGGCGGAAGTAGCTGTAGAGAAGGAGAGTTTCTGGGGAATCTGGATCCCCTGCGCCCTCGATGAGGCCGGCCTCAAGAACGTGGAGAAGGAGGGGCTTCTCGCCGCCGGCGACTGGCGGACCGGCCTCGGTGAAACCGTCCCCAACCCGTGCGAGGGCGAGCGTGTCCACTTCGGCACCCATCTGGACCGAGGTTTGTCCTTTCCTTCCTCGGAGTTCTTCTCCGAGGTGATAGATCACTATGGAGTTCAACTCCACAATCTTCCTCCCAATTCTCTTCTGGAAATGAGCGCATATGTTGCGCTTTGCAAGGGCTTTCTCGGCATTAGGCCGAGTTTGCTTCTCTTCCGGTACTATTTCCATGTCCGGAGGAATTCCATCACTGCCGGTGTTCCTTATATCACCGGTACCATTAGTTTTTCTGTTAGACGAGACCGGGCCTATCCCAAAATTTCTGCCAGTGACTCGGTCAAACAATGGCCAACCACTTTCTTCTACCATAGGGATATTCCGGCTCCCGGCAAAGCTACTGCTTTGCCGGCTTTTGTCGACGGAGCCGCCACAGCCCAGCCTTCCTAGGACGAGGCTGCTCCGGCTCTTACCGATGATCTGATCCTCGCTAAGAGGCGGATCGAATATTTGATCAAGCAAAAGGGTCTGAAGGGATCCGACTTGGTCCAATGCTGGGTCTCACGTCGGATCCAGCCACTTCAGTACCACGGGGACAGACTGATGCACTCCATCACGTCTTCCAAAAAAGATTCCCTCCGCATCAGCCCGAAAGCCTACACTGCCCAGGGTTACATAAGCCAGATCAAATGGCTGATCAAGGAGCGGATCGAGAGGAAAATTCCGGAGGTTTCTCTGGATATGCACACGGCGGAAAACCTCGTGGTGCTGGTAAGCTTCCATCAGTACACCTTTTATGTGTTTCAATCTTTAAGTTATATACCGCAATGCTGATATGCTTTCCTATTTTCAACTTGCTGACCTCCCCGAGTCGGAGCTTGCTCCACTCGAAGGATATCCTCCTGAGTTTTCTCAGGAGACTGAAGTGGTCCCATTGCCGGACCTTGCGCTCAAGAAGCGCAAAGCTTCGACAGTGGCTGTTGGCACAAAGGAAGTGCCTGTTGTGAAGAGGTAACTTTCATTCACAATTTCCGCCTTTGTACCTTTCTCAAATTTCTTTCTGAGATGTAATGTTTTCGACTTTACTACATTCTCAGAGCAAAGCCTCTCATCAAGGGTAAGGGGAAAGGGATTCCTGCGAAGCCCCTGCGACAGACGAAGCTTACCATAGCTTCCCCTGCCACGGCTCCTCCGACTCCTGCCCCTCAACCTTCTACAACACCGGTGATTACTCCTTCTCCGGTTGTTTTAGAAGATCCGGCTCCTCCAACGGCGCCTGTGATCCTTGGGTCACACACTGACGTCACCGTGGGTGCGTCAGCTCAAGATAAGGGTGAACCCTCTTCGGGTAATGATCCCTCGGCTGAAGTCTTCGCCGACAACCTCCTCAGCAATCCCGGACTTGCCAAGTTTGGCTTATCCCGGAAATCTGCAGAGGAGATCTAGCGGCTGGCCAGGAAAGTCCTGGACAAAAGCCATCTATCCGCCGAAGAGGAAGCGCAAGAAGCAGAGGATGTCAAGTTCTCTGACCTTCTCGCTCAAGTCTGCCTTCGCGACGAGAGAATCAGGACTGGCGAGCTTCCAACAGCCCTAGTAATTCCTCTTACCCTCGCCGAGAAGGTGGCAGCTGAAGTGAACGCGGGGTTAGACAAACTCACCCGCGAGCAATATGCAAGTCGGAATTCCAACTCTTGTTTTTTACATTATGTTATATCATATCCTCTAGCCCCCAAGCATGAAGTAGGATATAGAAATCCGGGTTTATGCTTTCATTAGGATGCCAAAGAACGAACTAGTGTAGCCCCCAAGGCTCGTGCTAATATTTAGCAAAATATATTAGCCCGAGTCTTAAGTAGCCTTCTGACTTTGGGTATTCTGACTTACAGAAAGTATTTTCCTATAACCAGGAATTATTAACCAATGTATGTGATAAGCGGAGAGAGATCAAAGCTCTCCGGCTTAAAAATGCTGAGCTCAAGGTAGCCAAGGATAAAGCCGAAGGTAAACATTCCGAGATTCAAGCCTTGTCTTTTGCTTTTTCAATGTCGAATTTTTCTGAACTGTTGTTCTTTTTGACTTACAGCATTGGTGAAACAATCCATTGCTATGATTGAAGAGGCCAAGAACCTCAAGATCTTGGTGGTGGAAAACAAAGGACTCCGCCAAGAGCTGGATAAGCTCAAGGCGGATCATGAAAGGAGCATAGCTCAAGTCCTTGAATCCTCCTCCATGGCCACTGAAGAGCGCGATCGCAAGATTGCCGCTCAAGATAAAGTTATCTCGGACCTTGAGAATGAGCTTGGCAGAGAGAAAGATCTCTCCGAAGCGCTCCGGGCTCAACTCCAGAGTCTCCGGGAGGAGAAGACCAAGATCGACGACGTCATTCTTGGTACGTTCCATCTGTCTGATTTGTCATTTCTTCGACTTTCATCAATGTTGGATTTTCCTTGACTTGTTTTGTGTATAGGTCCTCTGAACTTGACGGACTCCTCCTCGTCCGAGCCCCGCACTCACCGGCTTACCCAAGTCGGTGATCTTCTTCATGACTACCGCCAGTCCCTTGAGGACATTGGCGAGTCTCTCAGGATTCTGGACATGCGAAGCATGTCGGACTTCCAGGTGCGGGAGAAGGCCAAGGAGATGTCGCATCTTGTTCGGGACTGGAACATGTCCTACGCGCGGACTGCTGTGCAGAACGCTCTTACCATGGTCATGAGCCACCATGGAAACATGGAGATATGGCAAGTGCCCAGAGGGTACTGCAAGGTAGACGAAGACGGCCAGGAGCAAGACCTTCAAGCCATCATGCACTCCTGCGTCGGATATGGGTGCCACGTAGCTGATCTGACCAGCTACGAGATCCCCTTCTTCACCCACGTAGATACCCCGCCACCTCCTCCAGAAGAAACCGAAGAAGCTTCCGACGATGAACGGACCACCTCGGATCCGGACATCTCGAAACGATATCAAGGCGGAGTAACCAACGAGCCGGCAGCTCCTTCATCTCCTCCTGCATCATAGACCACTAACTTATGTATTATTCTGTGAAAGAACATGATGAGCATGTAAATATTAAGTACTATGACTTTTGCTAGTGCTAAGTTTTTTATCTATTCAGCACTTTTGTCTTAGAATTTTTGCGTGCCTAAAATGTTTTCATAAGCACTTGAAAGTTTTCCGTCTCTACTTATCGTTTATCTGGCTTTCCGCCTCGTCCCTTTCGTGAGCCGGCTAAACCTTCAGCCAGAAACTTTGCCGAGCAACGGAGCTCAATTGCTAAACCAGTTTAAACTCAGAAACAAAGCCGACTTCCAGTACCAACAATTCACTACTCGGAAAATACCCGCATCCAGCAATCAGACAAATAACCAAAGTAAAGACTAGAATTTTTAGAGTTATACCCGAAGGTAGCAGTTTTAGAATCGGAAATCTAAACCAGAACGAACATGAGCATAAAGTACTTTCAAGCATTCTGGGATTTTTGACTATGACATGATCATTAGGAAATAAGATGGTACAAACTTCTCAGAAAAACCTTGAGGTAACCAAAACTTTTATTTCTCACAGAACATGTGCATATTTATGATTACAAAGAAGGATAAACTAAGAATAAATGGGACGTAGCTGAGCAATATTCCACAGTCTGTCTAACTCATCCGGATTTGTACTGCCTCCAGCTCTCTTTCTCTTCTTAGTAGCAGGTCTTTCTTTGAATGGCCTCATGTCAGTTAAGTAGTACGATCCATTGTGCAATACTCGACTAACTAAAAAGGGCCCTTCCCATACTGGGGAAAGTTTGTGCTTTCTTTTTTGCACAAGCCAGAGAACCAAATCACCTTTATTGAAAGATCTAGTTCGGACTCTCTGGCTATGATAGTTGCGTAACTTCTGCTGATAGGTTGTAGATCTCATTTCAGCAATGACGCGAACTTCTTTGACTAGGTCGAGATCATTTTGTCGAGAAATCTCGGCATCCTCTTCGATATACGCGGCCACTCTAGGAGAATTATGAATTAAATCACTAGGAAGAACTGCTTCTGCGCCATAGACCAAGAAGAAAGGTGTATATCCTGTTGACCTGTTCGAAGTTGTTCGTAAACTCCAAATTACAGAGGGTAGTTCTTCTGCCCAAGCTCCCGCAACACGTCGTAGTGGTGCTTCGAGTCTGATTTCAAGCCTTGTAGAATTAGACCATTTGCTCTTTCGACTTGTCTGTTATCCTGTGGATGTGCGACTGACGCAATGTCAAGCCAGATATTTTGCTCATCGCAGAATTCAGCCAATTCTCCCATGGAAAAGTTACTCCCGTTGTCCGTGATAATACTATGCAGATAACCATACCAGATTATAACATCCTCGACAAATCTTTTGGCTATTGCTCCATGACAACTAGTGACAGGTTTAGCCTCGATCCACTTTGTGAATTTGTCCACCATCACTAAGAGGTGAGTGAATCCACTTGGGGCTCGTTTAAAAGGTCCTACCATATCAAGCCCCCAGACTGCAAAGGGCCATGTTATAGGTATTGTTCGTAGCTGATCAGCCGGAACATGAGCTTGCTTGGCGTACTTTTGGCAGCCTTTGCATGTCTTGACTAGTCGTTCGGCATCTACCTAAGCTGTAAGCCAGAAAAATCCATGTCGAAAAGCTTTTGCCACTAGAGATTTGGCTACAGCGTGGTGACCACACTCGCCTTCATGGATTTCCCTTAAGATTTCCACTCCTTCTTCCGGAGATACACAGCGCTGAAAAACCCCAGAAACACTCCATTTATGGAGCTCACCTTTAACAATAGTATAGGCTTTTGCTCGTCGGATAATCTGTCGGCTCAACACCTCGTCTTCGGGTAATTTGCCATCTACCAAGTAATCGAGGTAGGGTTGAGTCCAGCTGGGAATTACAGCTAGAACTGCTATCAAAGGTGAGTCGGATTTGGTCGGATATTCCTCATCTACTCCCTTTATCGAGGGAACTTTGAGGTGCTCTAAAAATGCGCCATCCGGGATCTCTTTCCGTGTAGAGCCTATTCGAGATAATGCATCTGCTTCCTCATTTTCTGCTCGAGGGATGTGTTGAACTTCAAACCCTTCGAACTATTTAGATAGATCATCCACGACAGCTTTATATGCTGCCATGTGCTTATTTGCATTAAAAATATCCGAGACTTGCTGAGCAACAAGATCCGAATCTCCGTAACACATCAAATGTCGGATGCCAATATCCTTAGCAATCCGGATTCCATGCAGCAGTGCTTCATACTCGGCAATGTTGTTTGTTGCTGTGAAGTGGATCTGCAACACGTATAAAAGTTTATCTCCCTGGGGTGATTTGAGCATCACGCCAGCCCCCGAGCCCCCTCGAGCCTTAGACCCATCGAAAAAGAGGGTCCAATATTCCGACTCAGGGATGACCATGTTCTCCTTGGTCTCTATCCAATCAGCGACAAAGTCGGCAAGGATCTGGGATTTGATTGCTGTCCGGGGTTTGTACTCAATATCGAAAGCTGCAAGCTCTATGCCCCATTTGGTGACGCGTCCTGTGGCATCGCTATTGTTGATTATATCTCTCATGGGAGCCTTGCTCACCACGGTAATTGGGTGATCCTGAAAATAGTGTCGTAACTTACGAGATGCTAGAAAAACATCGTAAGCCAAATTTTTATAGTGCGGATACCGCTGTTTTGATTCTGTCAGGACCTCGCTGACAAAGTACGTCGGACGCTGCACCAGGTGTTCCTGATTTTCTTCTGGTCTCTCCACTACCATAATGATACTGACAACCTTGTTTATCGCATCAATGTAGAGCAACATCGGTTCTTGAGGTTCCGGTGCTGCAAGGATAGGAGCAGATGAGAGTACTTTCTTCAGGTCTTGTAGTGCAGCTTCAGCTTCGTCAGTCCAGACAAAATCCTTGGTCTTCTTCAGGAGTTTGTATAATGGTGCGGCTCTTTCACCAAGCCAGCTTACAAATCGACTGACCGCAGCAATGCAACCAGTTAATCTTTGTACGTCCTTTAGGCGAGTTGGCCTGGAAATGTTGAGAATAGCCTTGATTTTGTCACGGTTTACCTCTATGCCTCTTTGAGACATGATGAAACCTAACAATTTTCCGGCTGGTATTCCAAAGAAGCATTTCTTCGGGTTAAGCATGATGTTGTATTTTCGTAGATTGGCGAACGTTTCCTCCAAGTCGGAAATCAATGTTTCCTTCTTTTTGGACATGACCGCGATATCATCCACGTATGCATGTACATTGCGTCCGAGTTGATCATGGAGGCAACGCTGCATCGTGCGCTAGTATGTAGCTCCTGCGTTCTTCAGCCCAAAGGGCATCGTAACAAAACAGAAGGTTCCGAAGGGGGTTATGAATGAAGTTTTGACTTTGTCAGATTCCTTCATCCGGATTTGGTGATAACCGGAATATGCGTCGAGAAAACAGAGGAGTTCCGAGCCTGCCGTAGAATCGATAACTTGATCAATTCTCGGCAGAGCGAACGGATCTTTTGGACAAGCCTTGTTCAAGGCAGTATAATCAACACACATCCTTAAATCAGTGGTGTCCTTTTTAGGCACTATAATCAACACACATCCTTAAATCAACGGATCCTTAAATCCGGATCGAACATATCCGACGAAGCGCGATGCGCTCTTCCTGAGGTACCTACGGCTTTCACAATCAGCCATATCGAAACTTTTAATGGTTTCGAGGATTGCATCTGCGCTAGCGCCTTGCAGTATCATACATCTTAGTGTGTACCTGAGGAAAGGCCTGTCTGTCCCGGCATCGTCAGAGCCGGAATCAGTGTCGTTGATATACTCCTCCTGGATTTCGAATTCCATGGGTGGGTCGATCTGGGATCCGGCTTCTCTAGAGAGATCCACTCCAGATTCGTCTTGGACCGTGAGGTCTTGTTCAGGCTCGGATTTCTCCACCATCTCCGCAACTGGTGCGGGCTGGGTGGGATTAGGTTTTTTTGAGATCCAGAACTCTCCCGCCTCCGCGGACAAAGGGGACCCAGAAGATTCTTCTGCCTCTATCATCACTGCTAGGGTGGGTTGGGCAGGTTCAGCGAAACCGATGTAAACATCGATCTCGCCAAAAGACATGATAGTATAGGCAGTCACGGCCTCCCTAGCCGGAATCCAAGTCTCGTCGAGAACGATGAGAGGGACGTCGCTGGCGTAGATGATGCGACCGACGGTGATGGTTTCGCCGATTCCAATACTTGCAGATTCCGCTCGGAACGCAGATCCGAAGCTCACTTGCCCCACGGTGGGCGCCAACTATCGTCGGATTGAGGACAAGTACGCCATGAGGGGGTCCTCGAGACATGCGGAAGAGAGGGGTGTGAGACGTACGGTGTGCCGGGACGGTGAGCACACAAGTTTACCCAGGTTCGAATCCGCCGGCTTTGGACGGACCCTACTCCTGCTAGCAATCCAGCAATACGGCAGAGCCGAAATATGGGTTACAATGGTATCGCCTGTGCGAGTTGAGGGTCTAAAGTATTGAGTGTTATCTGGTGCCCTAAAGGCCCTCCCTAGGATGGCTTATATAGATATCCGGCCTAGGGTTTTACAGGAGATACCAATCCGGCTACGACTAAGAGTTGGTTATAGAGTACATCTTGAACTACAAATAACATTATGGGCCTAAGTCGGTAAGTCTTCTGGGCCTTCCTGTAGCCGGATTGGACTCCGTCTTCTCTCTCTAACTGGGTCGCCCGTGAAGCAAAGCTCTAACCCAAAGTGGGCCACCCTGGTCAGTGAGGAACTGTGAGGATACCCGGAAAGTATATCCCCAACACCCTGCATATTATAGTTCATCACGAAGCTCTTGTAGCTAGGTGGCAGAGATTGGAGAACATGATCTATGCCTAAGTCAATGGGAAACGTTATTCCCAAGGACACAAGCTTATCAGCATACCCAGACATTTATGCTCACTAACAAAGCTGTTCTCCTCCATCATGCAGCTAAAGAACTTTTCAGAAGCATTATAACTCTCTACGGCAGCATGGGTATCTAAAATCATTTTCAATTCTCCCATGGTATCAAAGGCATTGCCATTTTCGAAACGTTTTCGAAGTTCTGGCTCTAGCCCGTACAGTATGCCGCAATGAACTAAGTTGTGGTCCTCCTGACGAGTTATATAGACATTCTTTTCCTCGTTAGGGGCATCAGGAGCTGGTGGGGGGCCTAGCGGCGCCTCTAGCACATATTGCTTTTGTGCAGCAGTGAGGAGAATCCTCAAATTCATAGCCTAGTTGGCAAAGTTGCTACCATTCGCAGCAAGTTTCTCTTTCTCCAGGAACACATTGAAATTAAAAGCAGTTGGTGCCATCTACAAAAAAATTTGTAAAGTTTATTTAGACTAAGTTTATGATAGAGTGAGTTCAACTAATCCAAATTACTAATGAACTCCCACTCAAAAACGACATCCCTCGTGTCTTTTTGGTGATTACATGAACCTAATCCACTACACCAAGTCCGATCATCACGTGAGTCGGTGTAGCTTCAAAGGCGAGCATCTATATGGGCATCATATCAACTATATGACTCATGCTTAACCTTTCGGTCCGTGTTCTGAGGCCATGTTTGTACATGCTAGGCTCGCCAAGTAAGAACCTTAGTAGTCGCGTGTGTAAAACTGTCTTACGCCTGTTGTATGAAAGCGTAGAGTCAAGTACATCCGATCATCACGTAATGTCTCGAAACACGATCCATAGAATGGTGCATACTTAAGGAAGAACATATTTTATCTTGATATCTAAATGAGGGATCATCTTACAATGCTACCAAAAGAGCCAAATTAGCAGTATAAGATGCTAACATATAATGTGTAAAGTGAGATGATATGGTCCATGCATTTGATCTCTATCATTTGCATCGTGGTATGATCTATATCATTCCTTTGTGTGTAAGGCCAAGGTCTATGGAACTTACATGTTGAGTGTGTTGTAAGAGTATCTATCATACATCTACTTACAACAATACCATATCAAGACACTAGCCCAGCAACAATCTAAACTAGACGCCTCTAATTTATGAATTGCAAGTTTTACGTGGCTTAGGGCTTTCGGAGATAGTACCGTTCTTACCTACGAACATGAACCACAACGAGGATAACCAAGTTATTAGCAACTCGTTGTAAATCAGATATTGACTATAGTAGGAGAGACGGACACCCGCCAGCCACTTATGCAAAATAAGTTGCATGTCAGTCGTGGAACCGGTCTCATGTGCGATGACATGTAAGGTTGGTCCGGGCCGCTTCATCCCACTATGCCACCAATATCCAAAATACATAGAAGATGCAATAACATGATCATCATCGCCCACATATAAACATATGTGTACTACCCGTGCAAAGCACCTACGCATAAACATGGCTCTAATACGACTGTTGGGTCCACAGCATAGAAAACAAAAAAATTCCTACGATGAGAACTATACGCCAAGATCTATCTACTAGATACAGAGCAACAGGTGGACATACATCCATCGAGAACTTACCCTCGAAGACAACGAGTTTTGTTAACGAGTAGGAACTCGTGGTCGATGTAGTCATACACTTGCCGATCTCAAGATCGTGTGGAAGTCCGAGCGCCGCAAATCAGCAGCGCATCCTTCCTCGCACACACGTTCAAGCCACCGGAAAACCTCCACCTCCTCGCTCCAGCGATGCAGCGGAAGCAGCAACTCCTTCTAGACGAAAAGCTACTGTTAACATGTATCTCGCTAATCCAAGACCATGGGGGAATAATTCTAGAGGGGGAGAGAGATCCTTCACGAGGAGGTGTAAGGAAGAAGGAGGAAGAGGGGGCCTTTTATAGGAGGAGGGGGTACCCCCTCCATGGTCGACGCCTCATGGAGGTGACCCCTCACCTCCTCCATTCATGTGGTGGTAACTATCTCCACATTAAAATGCCTCTTCACATTCCCTTTTAAAGTCTCCACTTTAAATGCATTAAAATTCTCTAAGTTTAATGCTCTCTCATTTAATAAAACTCTTTTATTAAATTTATTCAGAATTTTGTTAATTAATTTAATTAACAAACATTCACATATAACCCCTTGCAATATTTCAATATCACATGCAGAACCTCTTTCTGCAATTTCACCCGAAACAATTTCGGTTTCTATCGAAACAATTCCTACGCTTTGCAATTCTTTCGTCTGAAACATATGTGCTCCAAAATGGTGTCCGGTAACCCTTAAGTGTGTCACCCTACGGTTCGCGAATAGTGCATACATGATTGAGACTCCTCTCAGATCAATAATCAAAAGCGGGACCTGGAGATCCATACTGACTCTGTATATTCAACGATGACTTCTGCGATCGTGAGAACCTTTAACGCTTGTAACGTAATCTCTTTGTCTCATGATATAATACATATCCGAGATTCGATCATCGGTATCCAAATACCTAGTTTGATCTCGTTACCGACATGCACTCTTTTCTCATTCGCGTGATATAACATTCTAGTGATCACATCACTTGCTTGCAAGCTATCTTAATGTGATATCACCGAGAGGGCATATAGTATATCTATCCGTCATCGAGATTGACAAAATCCACTCTTGATCCATGAGCCTCAACATAACACCTTCGTAGCACTGAACCCATCTTTATAGTCACCCTGTTACGGTGTAACGTTTGATGTTATCAAGATACTCTTCTGGTGTTAGCAATTAACATGATCTCATGGTCTAAGGATAAAGATTACTTCATCTGATGTTATAGCAATATAAACATAATGACTTGATTGTAATGCTATACTTCGGATGAATGTTCATCACATCATTTCACAAATGTTGTGACCTTGTTATTAACAACATCCAATGTCCATGATCAGAAAACCTTGATCATCTTGTTAATCAACAAGCTAGTCTATAAGAGAGGAATAACTAGGAACCCTTTTTGTTTATTAAACACACATGTATTGATGTTTCCGATCAATACAATTATAACATGCAAAATGAACATCTATTATATACAAGGAATACATAATAACAACTTTATTATTGCCTCTCAGGGCATATTTCCTTCAGTCTCCCACTTGCACTAGAGACAATAATCTAGTTCACATAGTGATAAATCTAACACCCGTGGAGTTCTGGTGTTGATCATGTTTTGCACTAGGGAGAGCTTTAGTCAACGGATCTGCTACATTTAGGTACGTGTGTACTTTACAAATCTTTATATCTCCATCCTTGACATGCTCGCGGATGGAGTGAAACCGGCGCTTAATATGCTTGGAATTCTTGTGAGACCTCGGTTCCTTGGCGTTGGCTATGGCTCCATTGTTGTCACAATAGATCACCATTGGGTCCAATGCACTAGGAACCACACCTAGTTCCGTAATGAACTCTTTCATCCAAACCGCTTCCTGCGTCGCTTCTGAAGCAGCAACATATTCCGCCTCCGTCACTGATCCAGCCACCACAGGTTGTTTGGAACTCCTCCAACTAACTGCTGCTCCGTTCAAGAGAAATATGTATCCGGATTGAGACTTAGAGTCATCCGGATCGGTGTCAAAGCTAGCATCAACATAACAGTTAGCGACTAGCTCTTCTTCACCTCCGTATATAAGAAACATATCCCTAGTTCTTTTCAAGTACTTGACGATGTTCTTGACCGCTATCTAGTGTTCCGAACCTGGATCAGATTGGTACCTACTAGTCAAACTAATAACATCTGCCACATCCGGTCTTGTACATAGCATGGCATACATAATAGAGCCTATGGCCGAGGCATAGGTGATCTTATCCATTATCTCTCTTTCTTCTGCCGTAGCCGGACTTTGAGTCTTGCTCAATGTCTTGCCTTGCAACATAGGTAAGAACCCCTTCTTACTTCCGTCCATATTAAACTTCTTTAATATCTTATCAAGGTATGTACTCTGCGATAGCCCAATTAGGCACCTTGATCTATCTCTATAGATTTTAGTGCCTAATATATATGATGCTTCACCAAGGTCTTTCATCGAAAATTTGTTGTTTAGATAACTTTTAACACTGTTTAAAAGATCTATATCATTTCCAATCAATAATATGTCATCCACATATAATATCAGAAATGCCACATTGCTCCCACTCACTTTCTTGTAAATAACCTCTCCATAAGTTTGGACAAATCCAAACTCTTTTATCACCTCATCAAAGCGGAGATTCCAACTTCGGGATGCTTGCTTCAGTCCATAGATGGATCGCTGAAGTTTGCATACCTTATTAGCATCCGAGTACTATGGCACCCTGGAGCGGAAGGGCAAGAAGGACGAAAGCGCCGAGGTAAGACACCTAAGGGAACATGTGGAAGGATTTCCCAATATAGTCCAAGATGCCGTGAACCAGGCCGTGTCGGCTGCCAAGACAAAGTTCCAAGAACGAGTTCATACACAAGTCCAGGCACAAGTCCAGTCACAAGTGAACGATAAGCTCAACGCCATCCTTCCCGCCTACATGGAAAAGTACAGCAAGTGGCAGAAGGGTGGTAAACAAGGGCCGCCACCGGTTCCCAACCTCGACAGCGCCCAATCGGACAACATGGTGCGGCCGGAGGTGCTAGTGACTCCTCCAGTGGAGCCGGTGGTATTGAAGACTCCTCCAGCTCTAGAGTTTAACTTGCCCACTGCGGCGAAGGCACCGGCCCGCACCACCGTGCCATCAGGCAGCCACTCCTCCACTTGCGCACTCAAGCCTACCGGCAGCGGTGCCTCGACATTGGCTGAGTTTGAAGCCCTCAAGGTAACTAACTAATTAAAGCATGAGTTGGGAGGCTTAACCACACCGATGACTTGATCTCCGTTTTACTGACGCCCAGCCTACATGTCTTTCATAGGGAGACACTCCTTGCACTGTAATGCACTGGGTGGGCGGCCAGTTGAAGGATGTTGCCAAGGGTACTATCGTTCAATCGGAGAACCGCAAAATGCACATTGTCACAATGCCACCCGACATGATGAGGGTCAGATACAGTATTGTGTTTCCGGGCTACGAGCAAGTGAACCTCCCTCTCAACCTCAAGGATGGGATAATGAGGAGACATCGACGGTCGTCAATACCGGCTTCGGCTACTTGTACCTATGGCCGAAGAGCCAGATCCGTTTGGGGACGGAGGACCAGCTCAACATCACCCTAGAGGCAGCATAGCCAGCACATGATGAAGACTTCGAGATGGCAGACTTGGAAAACATGGCATATAATCCCTATGATGATGATGGAGAAATGGACCCGAACTTCGGCGACCAGTTTGTTAACACAAGGTTTTCTAATTGGTATGAGCTGGCACCATCAGGCACACATCAAGTTGCCGATACCGAACCAGCACCGGCGAAAACCACTTGCCAGGTGCATCTCTTCCCAACTAGTCAGGAGACGCCGCCACCCACCCCCTTCACCGAGCCTCCGAGGCCAACAATTCCTTTGATCAGCCCCAGCACCCACCATAAGGCGATCGGTGAGGTGAACGCGGTGGCCGATGCTGCAAAGGGCAGGAAGCAGGGTCGCAAAAGGAAACCTAAGGGTTACCAAGGCAAGGATCCAAATCTTGTTCTCCAGGCTCAGGACGGCCCTGCGGGGCAAGCCAGGAATCAACAACACGTGGCAGGTGCACCGATGATGTGTAACTCGTTGCTCGAGGTTGTAGGCTCTCAAATGCGCAATCTTCATTATAGTTGTCTCACAATTGAGGAGCGTCGCATTCGTGAGAACGATCAGACGTACTTCGTTTTCAAGGCTAAGGTGCCTTCTCATTTGTCGTGCTTCGTTAGTGTACCCCCCAGGGATATCTTCTACGTGCGGCATACCGACATCTTCGACATGTTGAATGGGTTCCGGCTGCACAATACCCTGGTCTGGCTATTCTCTCTCAATATGGCCATGCAGATCACTAGAGACAAGATCCCGGGCATCCAGATAGTGGATCCCTATTCATGCATGACGTCATCTTGAAATATGCTGAGGACATAGTGCTGGCGACCGACTACCACTCAACCTTCCTGCAAACATACTCGGACAAGGATGTGATTCTCCTTCCCTACCATTCCATCATGGAGGATGATGGACAGGCTCTGTTCTCATATGCTTGAATTTGAAAGACTCAACAGCCGTGTACCTCGACTCAAATAGTGCGATCCCAAAAAACTACACCAATATCAAGAAAATTCTTGATGGTGCTCTCACCGGCTACATTGCAGCGGGAGGCATCAAACTGGCAACACCGCATGTGAAGTTCGCACGCACGTGTTCCGCCACAACACCAAGTTCTCCTGCGTCAAGCAGCCGTCTGGCAGCGGGAAGGATGCCTTCTACGCCTGATACATTGCAAATGTATCTATAATTTTTGATGTTCCATGCTTGGTTTTATCTACTTTCTTATCTTTTGTCCACACTTTGGAGTACTTTTTATACACTTTCTTGGACTAACCTATTAAGAAGATACCACAGTGCTAGTTGCCTGTTTTCTGCTGTTTTTGGTTCCAGGAAAGTCAGAAAATGAATATTCTCGGAATTGGACGGGACAAAAGCCAAACTTAGTTTTTCACCGAGGGGGACACGGAGCCAGAATACGAGACGGAGAGGGGCCAGAGGGCAGCCACACCACCTGGCCGCGCGGCTAGGCCTAGCCCGTGCGGGGGTGGTGTGGCCGCCTAGGGCACCCCCTTGGCCTCCCCTTTCGCCTATAAGATGCCTCCGATATAGAAACCCTAAGTACCCGATCAAAATTCCACGAAAGAGTCTGTAGCCGCCGTCATATCCATCCCTAGATCGGGAGGTATCTGAAGCTCTTCCCGGCACCCTACCGGAGGGGAGAATTCACCCTGGAGGCCTCCTTCATCACCATGCAAGCCTCCGGTGTGATGCGTGAGTAGTTCATTCTTGGACTATGGGTCCATGTAGTAGCTAGATGGTTGGTTCTTATCCTTTGTGTTACCAATTTTAGATCTTGTGAGCTCCGTTCATGATCAAGATCATCTATTTGTAATTCTACATGTTGTGTTTGCAGGGATCCGATGGATATTGAGATGCTATTTCAGATTGATTATTGATTCTATCATGTCTTTGTTATTTGTGATCTTGCATGCTTTCCGTTGTTAGTAGCTATCTTGGCCAAGTAGATGCTAGCAACTCCAAGAGTTAGTATTTATGCTCGATAGTGGGTTCATGCCTCTAGTAATATGGGGAAGTGACAAAAATCTCTAAGGTACTAGATGTGTTGTCGCTACTAGGGAGAAAACATCAATCCTTTGTTCATAGAACAATCGTATTGTTTACTTTACACGCAATGCATAATGCTATTATTTGTTGCTTGCAACTTAATACCGGAGGGGGTTCGGATGATAACCTGAAGGTGCATTATTAGTCATAGATGCAGTTGGATTACGGTCTATGTATAATTTTGTAATGCCCAATCAAATCTCAAAGGGGTCAAGATGGTTAGTATATGCTTGTATGCTTTCTCGATGTTTGTCATTTGCCCCGCTGTAATTTGTTCACCCAACATGTCATCTATCTTGAGGAGAACCACCACTAGTGAACTATGGACCCCGGTCCTTTCTTTTATCATCAATCTACAACTGTTTACTGCTTTTTGTTTACTTTCTGCAAGCAATTACTTTCTTCCACACAATACGTTTAATCCTTTGTTTTCAGCAAAACCGGTGAGATTGACAACCTCACTGTAAGTTGGGTCAAAGTTCTGTGGTTGTGTTGTGGAGGATTCCAAGTTGGAAAGAACACCTTGGAGGTGTTTCCTTGCTCCTACTGGTTCGATAACCTTGGTTTCATAACTGAGGGAAACTTACTGTTGTGCTCATCATACCTTCCTCTTGGGGTTCCCCAACGAGCTCGACATCACCACGAGACAGCAAGTATTTTTCTGGCGCCGTTCCCGGGGAGTCAAGGACATCTTCACAAGGGGAGTCCTTCATAACCAATCTCTTTACTTTGTTTTATTTGTTGTTCTTAGTTTATTTCTGCTTTGTTTGCTTGTTCTTTTTGTCAAAAATATAAAAAAAAATTAGTTCCTACTATAGTTGTTATTTTCGTTGGTCTGTTATTGTCTTGCTTTATCATGCTTTATATAAATGGTTGGTTTCTTTGAAACTGAATCTAATTGGCAAGGTGGGTTCATGGAAGAAAAAAAATATTATTATAAGGAATACCGCTTGTCACAAAAAGGGAAACTCTTATGGGAACAAATTGATAAATTGAATACCATTGCTAGAAACGCGTGCTCTACTTATAATATTACTTATTGCGTTGATAGATCTTGTTGCTATAGGAGGTATAAACACCTCCCTTTTCAATGTGAGTATAATGATAATGTTACCATATCTTCTTATGTTAAAGGAAATTATGACTTTTATGATGTGGAACAAATAGAAGAATTTATTGCTTGGAAGGGTGCATTTGAACTTGCTAGTTTGCTTGAAAATATTGATGATTCACCTTATAAATATGAGGTTTATGATATAGTTAAATTTTGCTTTGATAATTACAAGGAAGAAAATGGCTACATTCTTGAATATATTAATAGATGCTTTCCACAAACAGAAGAGACTAATGCCTTGCAAGAGCTTATGGAAGAAGAAATTGCTGAAACAGGAAGCTCATTTGATGAAAAAGAGGAGGAGAGTGATGAACAAAAGGAGGAAGAATGGATTATCTACCCATGCCTACCTTCTAATGAGAGTAACTCTTTATCCCTTACATTATTTGATTGTCCCCCATGCTTACTAAAGGAGGATTAATGTTATGCTCATGTTATCTGTGATAGTCCTTTATTTGTGCCTAACTTCGAAATGCATTGTACTAAAGAGTTTTGCTTAGAAAATGTTTATGATAAAGCTCTAGACGATGGTCCTATATTGAATGACCAGTCATCTTGTTATAGAATTGTTAAAAGTGGGTTTGAAGGTTTTAATCCCACTATTTTTGAGCTTGATAAAAATTATGTGTTTGTAGATCATGAAAAGCATACTTTATGTGATAGTTATATTGTTGAGTTTATTCATGAGGCTACTGAAAATTATTATGAGATAAGAAAATATGGTTGTAGAAGTTTTCATGGTACTGAAACACCTCTCTATGTGCCAAAAGTTTTGAAGTTGCTCTTGTTTTATCTACCCATTCTTGTTACTATGTGCTTCTTTTATTTATTTTGTTACAAGATTCCGATGCATAGGAAGTGGGTTAGACTTAAATGTGTTTTGAATTTTCTTCTTGATGCTCTCTTTTACTTCAATTCATGTTTCTTATGTGAGCATCTTCTCAAACTATCAAGCCTAACTTAAAGGCGTTAAAGAAAAGTACTTATTGGGAGATAACCCAAAAGTTTTAGTTGAGTCTTGGAAGTTATTACCTGTAATAACCGCTCCTTATCATTTTTGTGTGGTTTTTGTGCCAGGAGTAACCTCTAACGAGAGAGAAAGTAATGCTTGGGAAAGTTGTTGTCCCAAAACTGATTTTTGTGCTTCGCTGTAAAAATTCGTGTAACATCTCTGTACGTCGGTTTGATCTGTGATTTTTTGTGCTTCGGAACCAGGTTGTTATCCAACTTCCGTTAGTTCAATACTTTTCTATTTGGAGCAACAGAAGGTCTTCGAAAAAATTGGATTTTACCTGCTGGTCTGTTTTGACAGATTTTTGCCATTATTTGCATTTGCTTCTTGTTGATTCCTTTTTGGGGAGTTGAGCTTTTTGAGGGAAGTGCTACAGTAGCTTGTGTTTTAATGGAAGTTTTATTGGTGCTGAAACTGAACCCAAATACTTATTATCTTGAGTACACTAATGTTGCTATTAAAGATTGTGTGAAATTTTGTATGAAGGAAGAATTTCAGGTGTAAGGAAAGAGTGATGTAATGAGATGAAGAATGGACTAAAGCTCAAGCTTGGGGATGCCACCCGTGTCACCCAAATAAATATCCAACAACTACAAGCGTCAAAGCTTGGGGATGCCCAAGGCATCACCTTCTTCATCAATAAAAATCTCAGGTTTCTTCCAAACACTTCATTTTTATTGTTTCATGCACAATTGTGTTGTTCTTGGAGCGTCTTTGTTTTTTTTTTGGTTTTCATTTGATTGGTTTGCTTAGTTTGCTTGAATTAATTGGTTGGACCCCCTCTTTCATACATTAGTTTCCAAAAAAGATTGGTTTGGATTGGAAAAGAGTAGGAAAAGTTCATGCTTAAGTGATAAAGAGAGCTTGTTTTTGACTGTGGCCCATGCTTTGTCATGCCATGCTTGATATTGTTTTGGCTTTATGCTTAGTGATCTTTGCTGTAGCATGACATGTTATAAACAATTGAGATTTCTTAATGTGCCTTGGAAGAATCATGCGTTGTTTTAGCATATTAAAGCATAATATTGTGGTATTCTCCTTTGATGCTTTATTTGGGTTGACTTGGCGCATGCTCACACCATGTTATGACTATCCCAAGTCACCATAGCCTTTATGATCCTTTAGTTTTCAACTTGTAATATCACTTTATGCTTTAATTAATGATGTTTTGTCGCTTTGCACGATTATGGCCATTATTGCTTTCTTAGTCGGTCGCTCCCAGTCTTTTGCTAGCCTCCATAACCAAGTATGAGTTCCACTCATGCATCCAACTCCTAAAACCAAGTTATTACAAAGAGTCCACCACACCTACCTATTAGCATTTGCTATTCCAAGTATATTCATGTTTTTATCTACCTTCCGAATTAAACTTGTTATGAGAAAACTAGTAATTAAAGCTCTCACGAACTTGATGGCACACTTTACTTTTCTTGCCCTTAATAAAATTGAACCATTGTGTCGTCTATGGTGTATATACTTGCACTTATATGTTGGGGATTAGTAGAACCATGTTGTCATGGGGAACGCTTTCAACATTGCACTTGTACTTTGTACCTAGTTGATATCATGCTCTTTTGTCTATGGATGTCGTCGGTGTGAAATGAAAGGGGAGCTTGTAAGTCCATGGAGTTATGTATGTGTGTTAGAGAAACGCCTGGGCCGCGGGTCTAATCCATGCCTAATCATGGTGGAAACCTGCAGTGTAACCATAATGAGCTGTCTACGAAGCATTCTTCTTATAAAAAAAAAGAGTCAGATATTGAGAAAAAGATAAAAAGAAAAAAAGAGATATGAGAAAAGAGGAAAGAGAAAAAAAGCACCATTTTCCCATAGTAAATAAGAAGATTCCTGAGATGCTCGTTGTCTGCTTGCCTTGTTATTTCGAGATGGGGATTCTTTCGTATCATCGGGTAAGGGGTACCCCGTTGGCGGTTCTCTATGATACACATGTACTTACTATGACAAGAACTTACCGGTAACTAAAATTGAGTAGCATGAGGAGCGGCCCTCGTATTCAAGGGACATGAGATTTCCAACTTATACTTTGTCAAGCATATACTCCATAGTTTGTTCACTTTAACCTTAATCACTTCAAGATGCTTATGATAGGGGCAATGAGAGCTGAAAGCTAATAAGTACCATAATTTTTGGAAGCTCTTTATGAAACTTGAATCCCTGCTTCCTTCTATGAAGGCCTTTCTTTTACTTTTATGTTGAGTCTCCACCTTCTATCTTTATGCACCTATTGAGAGAGCATAGTGGCCATTCTTAGTTCTGTGTGCATTGTCCCAAGACTTGTTGATTAATGCATAACTTTGATATTGCTTGTTCTTAAACTATTTGTATCTAGTCACTCTTATGAACTTTGAAGGTGTTCTATGCATCTATGTTTGCTACTCTATGAGGGACAAGTTGAATGCCACTATGCTATGTTTTCTTTATGTGAAACAAACAAATGTCTTGCAAAGCATTGTTATTCATGAATCTTTTGTTTATGCCTTTTCATGTTACAACATAGTTGCTATGTCTTTTTGCTAGAACTTTATCAAAAATTATTCTTTCTTTTTATCACTTACCTACTCAAGGACGAGCAGGAGTTAAGCTTGAGGATGTTGATATGTTGCAAATGTATCTATAATTTTTGATGTTCCATGCTTGGTTTTATCTACTTTCTTATCTTTTGTCCACACTTTGGAGTAATTTTTATACACTTTCTTGGACTAACCTATTAAGAAGATACCACAGTGCTAGTTGCCTGTTTTCTGCTGTTTTTGGTTCCAGGAAAGTCAGAAAATGAATATTCTCGGAATTGGACGGGACAAAAGCCAAAGTTAGTTTTTCACCGAGGGGGACACGGAGCCAGAATACGAGACGGAGAGGGGCCAGAGGGCAGCCACACCACCTGGCCGCGCGGCTAGGCCTAGCCCGTGCGGGGGTGGTGTGGCCACCTAGGGCACCCCCTTGGCCTCCCCTTTCGCCTATAAGATGCCTCCGATATAGAAACCCTAAGTACCCGATCAAAATTCCACGAAAGAGTCTGTAGCCGCCGTCATATCCATCCCTAGATCGGGAGGTATCTGAAGCTCTTCCCGGCACCCTACCGGAGGGGAGAATTCACCCTAGAGGCCTCCTTCATCACCATGCAAGCCTCCGGTGTGATGCGTGAGTAGTTCATTCTTGGACTATGGGTCCATGTAGTAGCTAGATGGTTGGTTCTTCTCCTTTGTGTTACCAATTTTAGATCTTGTGAGCTCCGTTCATGATCAAGATCATCTATTTGTAATTCTACATGTTGTGTTTGCAGGGATCCGATGGATATTGAGATGCTATTTCAGATTGATTATTGATTCTATCATGTCTTTGTTATTTGTGATCTTGCATGCTTTCCGTTGTTAGTAGCTATCTTGGCCAAGTAGATGCTAGCAACTCCAAGAGTTAGTATTTATGCTCGATAGTGGGTTCATGCCTCTAGTAATATGGGGAAGTGACAAAAATCTCTAAGGTACTAGATGTGTTGTCGCTACTAGGGAGAAAACATCAATCCTTTGTTCATAGAACAATCGTATTGTTTACTTTACACGCAATGCATAATGCTATTATCTGTTGCTTGCAACTTAATACCGGAGGGGGTTCGGATGATAACCTGAAGGTGCATCATTAGTCATAGATGCAGTTGGATTACGGTCTATGTATAATTTTGTAATGCCCAATCAAATCTCAAAGGAGTCAAGATGGTTAGTATATGCTTGTATGCTTTCTCGATGTTTGTCATTTGCCCCGCTGTAATTTGTTCACCCAACATGTCATCTATCTTGAGGAGAACCACCACTAGTGAACTATGGACCCCGGTCCTTTCTTTTATCATCAATCTACAACTGTTTACTGCTTTTTGTTTACTTTCTGCAAGCAATTACTTTCTTCCACACAATACGTTTAATCCTTTGTTTTCAGCAAAACCGGTGAGATTGACAACCTCACTGTAAGTTGGGTCAAAGTTCTGTGGTTGTGTTGTGGAGGATTCCAAGTTGGAAAGAACACCTTGGAGGTGTTTCCTTGCTCCTACTGGTTCGATAACCTTGGTTTCATAACTGAGGGAAACTTACTGTTGTGCTCATCATACCTTCCTCTTGGGGTTCCCCAACGAGCTCGACATCACCACGAGACAGCAAGTATTTTTCTGGCGCCGTTCCCGGGGAGTCAAGGACATCTTCACAAGGGGAGTCCTTCATAACCAATCTCTTTACTTTGTTTTATTTGTTGTTCTTAGTTTATTTCTGCTTTGTTTGCTTGTTCTTTTTGTCAAAAATATAAAAAAAAATTAGTTCCTACTATAGTTGTTATTTTCGTTGGTCTGTTATTGTCTTGCTTTATCATGCTTTATATAAATGGTTGGTTTCTTTGAAACTGAATCTAATTGGCAAGGTGGGTTCATGGAAGAAAAAAAATATTATTATAAGGAATACCGCTTGTCACAAAAAGGGAAACTCTTATGGGAACAAATTGATAAATTGAATACCATTGCTAGAAACGCGTGCTCTACTTATAATGTTACTTATTGCGTTGATAGATCTTGTTGCTATAGGAGGTATAAACACCTCCCTTTTCAATGTGAGTATAATGATAATGTTACCATATCTTCTTATGTTAAAGGAAATTATGACTTTTATGATGTGGAACAAATAGAAGAATTTATTGCTTGGAAGGGTGCATTTGAACTTGCTAGTTTGCTTGAAAATATTGATGATTCACCTTATAAATATGAGGTTTATGATATAGTTAAATTTTGCTTTGATAATTACAAGGAAGAAAATGGCTACATTCTTGAATATATTAATAGATGCTTTCCACAAACAGAAGAGACTAATGCCTTGCAAGAGCTTATGGAAGAAGAAATTGCTGAAACAGGAAGCTCATTTGATGAAAAAGAGGAGGAGAGTGATGAACAAAAGGAGGAAGAATGGATTATCTACCCATGCCTACCTTCTAATGAGAGTAACTCTTTATCCCTTACATTATTTGATTGTCCCCCATGCTTACTAAAGGAGGATTAATGTTATGCTCATGTTATCTGTGATAGTCCTTTATTTGTGCCTAACTTCGAAATGCATTGTACTAAAGAGTTTTGCTTAGAAAATGTTTATGATAAAGCTCTAGACGATGGTCCTATATTGAATGACCAGTCATCTTGTTATAGAATTGTTAAAAGTGGGTTTGAAGGTTTTAATCCCACTATTTTTGAGCTTGATAAAAATTATGTGTTTGTAGATCATGAAAAGCATACTTTATGTGATAGTTATATTGTTGAGTTTATTCATGAGGCTACTGAAAATTATTATGAGATAAGAAAATATGGTTGTAGAAGTTTTCATGGTACTGAAACACCTCTCTATGTGCCAAAAGTTTTGAAGTTGCTCTTGTTTTATCTACCCATTCTTGTTACTATGTGCTTCTTTTATTTATTTTGTTACAAGATTCCGATGCATAGGAAGTGGGTTAGACTTAAATGTGTTTTGAATTTGCTTCTTGATGCTCTCTTTTACTTCAATTCATGTTTCTTATGTGAGCATCTTCTCAAACTATCAAGCCTAACTTAAAGGCGTTAAAGAAAAGTACTTATTGGGAGATAACCCAAAAGTTTTAGTTGAGTCTTGGAAGTTATTACCTGTAATAACCGCTCCTTATCATTTTTGTGTGGTTTTTGTGCCAGGAGTAACCTCTAACGAGAGAGAAAGTAATGCTTGGGAAAGTTGTTGTCCCAAAACTGATTTTTGTGCTTCGCTGTAAAAATTCGTGTAACATCTCTGTACGTCGGTTTGATCTGTGATTTTTTGTGCTTCGGAACCAGGTTGTTATCCAACTTCCGTTAGTTCAATACTTTTCTATTTGGAGCAACAGAAGGTCTTCGAAAAAATTGGTTTTTACCTGCTGGTCTGTTTTGACAGATTTTTGCCATTATTTGCATTTGCTTCTTGTTGATTCCTTTTTGGGGAGTTGAGCTTTTTGAGGGAAGTGCTACAGTAGCTTGTGTTTTAATGGAAGTTTTATTGGTGCTGAAACTGAACCCAAATACTTATTATCTTGAGTACACTAATGTTGCTATTAAAGATTGTGTGAAATTTTGTATGAAGGAAGAATTTCAGGTGTAAGGAAAGAGTGATGTAATGAGATGAAGAATGGACTAAAGCTCAAGCTTGGGGATGCCACCCGTGTCACCCAAATAAATATCCAACAACTACAAGCGTCAAAGCTTGGGGATGCCCAAGGCATCACCTTCTTCATCAATAAAAATCTCAGGTTTCTTCCAAACACTTCATTTTTATTGTTTCATGCACAATTGTGTTGTTCTTGGAGCGTCTTTGTTTTTGTTTTTGGTTTTCATTTGATTGGTTTGCTTAGTTTGCTTGAATTAATTGGTTGGACCCCCTCTTTCATACATTAGTTTCCAAAAAAGATTGGTTTGGATTGGAAAAGAGTAGGAAAAGTTCATGCTTAAGTGATAAAGAGAGCTTGTTTTTGACTGTGGCCCATGCTTTGTCATGCCGTGCTTGATATTGTTTTGGCTTTATGCTTAGTGATCTTTGCTGTAGCATGACATGTTATAAACAATTGAGATTTCTTAATGTGCCTTGGAAGAATCATGCGTTGTTTTAGCATATTAAAGCATAATATTGTGGTATTCTCCTTTGATGCTTTATTTGGGTTGACTTGGCGCATGCTCACACCATGTTATGACTATCCCAAGTCACCATAGCCTTTATGATCCTTTAGTTTTCAACTTGTAATATCACTTTATGCTTTAATTAATGATGTTTTGTCGCTTTGCACGATTATGGCCATTATTGCTTTCTTAGTCGGTCGCTCCCAGTCTTTTGCTAGCCTCCATAACCAAGTATGAGTTCCACTCATGCATCCAACTCCTAAAACCAAGTTATTACAAAGAGTCCACCACACCTACCTATTAGCATTTGCTATTCCAAGTATATTCATGTTTTTATCTACCTTCCGAATTAAACTTGTTATGAGAAAACTAGTAATTAAAGCTCTCACGAACTTGATGGCACACTTTACTTTTCTTGCCCTTAATAAAATTGAACCATTGTGTCGTCTATGGTGTATATACTTGCACTTATATGTTGGGGATTAGTAGAACCATGTTGTCATGGGGAACGCTTTCAACATTGCACTTGTACTTTGTACCTAGTTGATATCATGCTCTTTTGTCTATGGATGTCGTCGGTGTGAAATGAAAGGGGAGCTTGTAAGTCCATGGAGTTATGTATGTGTGTTAGAGAAACGCCTGGGCCGCGGGTCTAATCCATGCCTAATCATGGTGGAAACCTGCAGTGTAACCATAATGAGCTGTCTACGAAGCATTCTTCTTATAAAAAAAAGAGTCAGATATTGAGAAAAAGATAAAAAGAAAAAAAGAGATATGAGAAAAGAGGAAAGAGAAAAAAAGCACCATTTTCCCATAGTAAATAAGAAGATTCCTGAGATGCTCGTTGTCTGCTTGCCTTGTTATTTCGAGATGGGGATTCTTTCGTATCATCGGGTAAGGGGTACCCCGTTGGCGGTTCTCTATGATACACATGTACTTACTATGACAAGAACTTACCGGTAACTAAAATTGAGTAGCATGAGGAGCGGCCCTCGTATTCAAGGGACATGAGATTTCCAACTTATACTTTGTCAAGCATATACTCCATAGTTTGTTCACTTTAACCTTAATCACTTCAAGATGCTTATGATAGGGGCAATGAGAGCTGAAAGCTAATAAGTACCATAATTTTTGGAAGCTCTTTATGAAACTTGAATCCCTGCTTCCTTCTATGAAGGCCTTTCTTTTACTTTTATGTTGAGTCTCCACCTTCTATCTTTATGCACCTATTGAGAGAGCATAGTGGCCATTCTTAGTTCTGTGTGCATTGTCCCAAGACTTGTTGATTAATGCATAACTTTGATATTGCTTGTTCTTAAACTATTTGTATCTAGTCACTCTTATGAACTTTGAAGGTGTTCTATGCATCTATGTTTGCTACTCTATGAGGGACAAGTTGAATGCCACTATGCTATGTTTTCTTTATGTGAAACAAACAAATGTCTTGCAAAGCATTGTTATTCATGAATCTTTTGTTTATGCCTTTTCATGTTACAACATAGTTGCTATGTCTTTTTGCTAGAACTTTATCAAAAATTATTCTTTCTTTTTATCACTTACCTACTCAAGGACGAGCAGGAGTTAAGCTTGAGGATGTTGATATGTTGCAAATGTATCTATAATTTTTGATGTTCCATGCTTGGTTTTATCTACTTTCTTATCTTTTGTCCACACTTTGGAGTAATTTTTATACACTTTCTTGGACTAACCTATTAAGAAGATACCACAGTGCTAGTTGCCTGTTTTCTGCTGTTTTTGGTTCCAGGAAAGTCAGAAAATGAATATTCTCGGAATTGGACGGGACAAAAGCCAAAGTTAGTTTTTCACCGAGGGGGACACGGAGCCAGAATACGAGACGGAGAGGGGCCAGAGGGCAGCCACACCACCTGGCCGCGCGGCTAGGCCTAGCCCGTGCGGGGGTGGTGTGGCCGCCTAGGGCACCCCCTTGGCCTCCCCTTTCGCCTATAAGATGCCTCCGATATAGAAACCCTAAGTACCCGATCAAAATTCCACGAAAGAGTCTGTAGCCGCCATCATATCCATCCCTAGATCGGGAGGTATCTGAAGCTCTTCCCGGCACCCTACCGGAGGGGAGAATTCACCCTGGAGGCCTCCTTCATCACCATGCAAGCCTCCGGTGTGATGCGTGAGTAGTTCATTCTTGGACTATGGGTCCATGTAGTAGCTAGATGGTTGGTTCTTATCCTTTGTGTTACCAATTTTAGATCTTGTGAGCTCCGTTCATGATCAAGATCATCTATTTGTAATTCTACATGTTGTGTTTGCAGGGATCCGATGGATATTGAGATGCTATTTCAGATTGATTATTGATTCTATCATGTCTTTGTTATTTGTGATCTTGCATGCTTTCCGTTGTTAGTAGCTATCTTGGCCAAGTAGATGCTAGCAACTCCAAGAGTTAGTATTTATGCTCGATAGTGGGTTCATGCCTCTAGTAATATGGGGAAGTGACAAAAATCTCTAAGGTACTAGATGTGTTGTCGCTACTAGGGAGAAAACATCAATCCTTTGTTCATAGAACAATCGTATTGTTTACTTTACACGCAATGCATAATGCTATTATCTGTTGCTTGCAACTTAATACCGGAGGGGGTTCGGATGATAACCTGAAGGTGCATTATTAGTCATAGATGCAGTTGGATTACGGTCTATGTATAATTTTGTAATGCCCAATCAAATCTCAAAGGAGTCAAGATGGTTAGTATATGCTTGTATGCTTTCTCGATGTTTGTCATTTGCCCCGCTGTAATTTGTTCACCCAACATGTCATCTATCTTGAGGAGAACCACCACTAGTGAACTATGGACCCCGGTCCTTTCTTTTATCATCAATCTACAACTGTTTACTGCTTTTTGTTTACTTTCTGCAAGCAATTACTTTCTTCCACACAATATGTTTAATCCTTTGTTTTCAGCAAAACCGGTGAGATTGACAACCTCACTATAAGTTGGGGGCAAAGTTTTGTGGTTGTGTTGTGCAGGATTCCAAGTTGGAAACAACACCTTGGAGGTCTTTCCTTGCTCCTACTGGTTCGATAACCTTGGTGACATAACTGAGGGAAACGTACTGCTGTGCTCATCATACCTTCCTCTTGGGGTTCCCCAATGAGCTCGACATCAACCATGAGCCAGCAATGCCATTTACCAAATGAAGGCGTTCTTCAATGACATGGAGAGAAAAACGCTGCCATTTGACCTCGCGAAGTGGGCTGAAAGGCTTTCAATAATACATGATCGCAACCTCAGGCAACACTTCTTTGACATCCAGGAGGAGAACACGACAATCGTGCACCAGGGAGTCATGAAATCCGGGGGCACCTTCTACGGCGGATATACACCGCCCAATAGGGAGATAGACGAACGTTTAGCGTAGTAGGGTGATCGCGGGACGTTCATGCAGATGGTGAAAACTTGGTTCGGCTTCATCAATGCATCCCAAAGCCGACTCAATAGCCGAAGAAGTCTTGATGATTGCATTGGCTGGGTAGCTAGCTGTTAGTTCCGAACTCGTGTTGTAACCTCTTATCACTATGTTAAACTTTCCTAGCAAAACCTCTAGAGTATGTTTCATCAACCATTGAACTTGATTGTGAGAAACACTAGCTAGCTATTTGTGTTATGAACTATTTTAAGTGCTTGTTGCTTTTCATTCGTTATTGCCACCCTACTTCTTGTGGTTTGCTTTCTTTGTCTTTCTTCAAAATGCCGATGATTAAAACGTGTTGTGGCGTCATGTGTGTGACCATGCCGTTGCTGTATCTGGTGTGCCAAGTAGACTAGAGGTTCGTGCATATATTCTACTTGCCGCCCCAGATCCATCAGTGACATTGTCATTTTCCGTGCCCAACCTAAGTATGAGGCAAGTAGACTTGTAACAATGTCGCCCAAGTTAATACCATTTCATCTCGTATCCCCAAAGTCGAAAGAGAACAAATATTTTCGAGGTTCATATACATAAGACATAATATGTTCAGGGTAAGCCAAGGAAAGAATTCTGGATCAACGTGTCAATGACTCCTTTCGACACACCAACCTCGAAATGAGTCGTTATCGTGGAGACCGAATCCTTTCCTTGCTTTACCGCTGGACATATCATGCCCATGCTATATGAATCATGGAAGTATTTCTCTTCTTTTGTCTTTGGTGATACGAATAGATTAGATAGAGTGAATTAAATGAAATCGTGAATTTTGTAGTTTCAAATATCTCATTATAGCCCCAAAGTCGAAAGGAAAGAAATTACTTCACTATTCTTATAGCATTAGCGACATTGTTATATGAATTTGGAATGATTTCTTTCCTTTCATCTTTGGCGATACAATTAAATGATAAACTATTTCATCTCGTAGCCCCAAAGTCGAAAGAGGACAAATATTTTCGAGATTCATATACATAAGACATAATATGTTCAGAGGTAAGCCAAGGAAAGGATTATGGGTCCACGACAATGACTCTTTTGACACACCAAACTTGAAATGAGTTGTTACCGTGGAAGACTGAATCCTTTCCTTGCTTTAGCTCTGGACATATCATGCCCATGCTATATGAATCGTGGAAGTATTTCTCTTCTTTTGTCTTTGGCGATACAAATAGATTAGATAGCGTGAATTAAATGAAATGGTGAATTATGTTGTTTCAAATATCTCATTGTAGCTCCAAAGTCAAAAGGAAGAAAGACATTACTTCACTATTCGTATAGCATTGGAAACATTGTTATATGAATCATGGAATGATTTCTTTCCTTTCGTATTTGGAGATACAATCAAATGATAAACTATTTCTTCTCGTATCCCCAAAGTCAAAAGAGGACAAATATTTTCGAGATTCATATACATAAGACATAATATGTTCAATGGTAAGCCAAGGAAAGGGTTCTGGGTCCACGACAATGACTCGTTTCGACAAACCAAACTCGAAATGAGTCGTTGCCGTGGAGACCGAATTGTTTCCTTGTTTTACCATTGGACATAACATGCCCATGCTATATGAATCGTGGAAGTATTGATGTTCTTTTGTCTTTGGTGATACAAATATATTAGATAGCGTGAATTAAATGAAATGGTGAAGTATTTAGTTTCAAATATCTCATTGTAGCCCCAAAGTCGAAAGGAAAGACATTACTTCACTATTCGTATAGCACTGGCGACATTGTTATATCAATCCTGGAATAATTTACTTCCTTTCGTCTTTGGAGATACAATGAAATGATAAACTATTTCATCTTGTAGCCCCAAAGTCAAAAGAGGACAAATATTTTCGAGATTCATATACATAAGACATAATATGTTCAGTGGAAAGCCAAGGAAAGGGTTATGAGTCCACAGCAATGACTCCTTTAGACACACAAAACTCGAAATGAGTCGTTGCCGTGGAGACCGAATCCTTTCCTTGCTTTACCACTGGACGTATCATGCCCATGCTATATGAATTGTGGAAGTATTTCTCTTCTTTTGTCTTTGGCAATACGAATAGTATGAGGCATGAATCCAAGTCATTCTTGGTTTGCTTTTCTGGTCTTTCTTCGAAATACTGATGATTAGAACGTGTTGTGGCGTCATGTGTATTGTAACACCGGAGTTTTAGTTAATCATTAATTAGGGTTGATTGTGCATTCATGAGCATCATCTTTTAAAAGTGCATCCAAAAGAAAGAAAGTAAAACTCTAACCCAAGTCTTTTCCCTCTCTTTGAAATCTATTCAAAATAGTTTGAATATTTTGAAAACTCCAAAAGCAATAGAGCCCAAATTGACTAAAGGGCTCCCTGCAGTATTTTATATATTTTACAAAGCCCTTTGGTAATGTTTGAAATGTTACACAAAGACAGAAACAAAAACAAAAAGTATTTGAAAATACAAAAGGAGATAAAAACAGGAAAAAGGAAAAAGTTTTGCTAAATAAAAATAAGAAGCTCCAGGCTGCAGCCCATCTCCCCGTCCCTCCTATCTATTGCTCGTGCATAGTAGAATTTGGCCCAACAGCCAGTCCACCGTGGCCCAGGCCCGCATACCCTTTTGTTCCTCCTATCCGTCGTCTTCCTCCTCGCGTCAAGCAGCTCGGTGGCGCCGCCGTTGCCGTCCGCCAGCGTCCCGATGCCCGTCGCTGCCACGCCACGTCCTGGCCAAGGATAAGACCGCCCCGCGCCATGTACCTCTGCTCCTTGACCTCTCACTCCTTCTCCAGCGTCCCTCACTCTCTCTCCCTCAACATGAGCCGAAATCCTAGCTCTGGCCACCGCGTATAGCCACTGTCCCCGACCTTCCCGGCCTCCGCTGACCACGCCATGAGCTCCACCGCGCGGTGCTAAGCCTCCGTGCTGAAGGAATCGATCCCGAGAGCTCCCAGTTTTCCGCATCGAGCCCTTCTTCTTCGATCCCGACAAGCTCTGCCGTCGACCTCGCCACTGCTCCGGTCCACCTCTAGCCTTGCCGTCAACTCCGTTATACTCACGATGAGCTGGTGGTACCCTAGGACCTCTTCCCTGACCGCCTCTCGCTTTGCTTTTCCCTCGCGCCGCACGCCACCGCTCGTTGCCGTTGGCCACAGTCGCAGGTGTCGCTCCGGTGACCCAAATGGAGCGACGCTGCCACCTTTCTACTCCCCACAGTGCCCTCGTTCGAACCCGCACAGATCTCCTGCTAGCTCGCTACCTAGCATCGCCCCGTCGCTGATCTAAGAGCCCCACCGGCGTGACATCTTGTTAACGTCACCCGTGCGTCAGCGGTGCGGGTCTGACCCAGTCAACCCCGGTCCAGGTCCCACTTTGCCTACGTGGCAGTTGAGGTGGCCTAGGCCCCTCGGTCAGCCACCGTGGCTAGGGTCAGCCCCGGTGTAAAAAGTATTTGCCTTTTGTTTTAATATTTTCAGAAAATGGATAAATGTTAGAAATGCAATAACTTAATATTTATAAGTCAGGAAAATATGAATAATATATGAAAATGTTCATAAAAATGAGATCTACACTTTATACTCATAGTCATGCATTGTTCAACAACTTTTATTACAAGTTTAATTAGAAGAACAAACTACCCCCTCATAGGTGATTTCGGGGTTCCTCCTGTATTAGGGTTTGCACCCCTCGGACATCACTTAAATGGCCAAGCATGTCTTAGGGTTTCATTACAATACTAATTAACCTGTCATATCATCATCCTTGCTTGAGCATTGCATTGATGCCATGTGTTGATTGTTTCCCCTATCTTTCTGGTGTTTGGTTCTTTCCGGTAGAATACGATAGCAACTCCGAGATCGAAGACCGAGATCAACACCATCGAAGATCGAAGATCAATACTTGGCCAACTGTAATCAAGTCAAGCACAATGCTTCTGAAGATCTGCTTATTGGTTATCAACAGGCAAAGGCAAGCATAGCCCCACCATCATACAATCCTATGGTTTCGAAAGCATTTCAATTCTTGCCATGATGCATACGATTCTACTATGGTGTTTTATCGATATATATCGTATCCTATCTGTTGCATTACTCCCTTTGAGCTTATATTACCTGATCCATTGCTCCTAGCATAACTAGGTTTGGCTTATGGGCTCTCCTAGAGCTATTATCTATGTCTTGCTTAGCCATTTCTAGCTGTCAGTGCTGGTTCATCCAGATGATGTACCAAATGTAGAGAATCTAGTATGACAGGAGAACGAGGTATACTGATGTGGTAAGATCAGTGGTAAAGGTTAAACATGCTAAGGATTGTATGGGAGGCCACGGTGGGATGTGGTTTTTGTAGTCCCATGCTCGCCACTACTAGGACCCGAGTTCTAGCCTCTTGAACCAAGACGAGTGTATAACCACACGGGGCTTGGAAAACCTCACGAGTAACTAAATTTCCTAGTAGATTCCATGAGTCACATAGTTCGGGCGTTCCATTCGACATATGCATAGAAAAGGTTTTGAACGATTTGGCGGGTGAAGGTGCCTCATAACAGGTAGGTAAGCATGGACATGGTTGCTTGGGGTCGATGTAGCCCCTGGTAAACCAACCTTGCCTCACATCTCTAGGGACTGGCTTCGGGATTTGACCCGTTATGGCGGGACCATCCTTAGGGTGTGACTCATGGTCCCGGCGAAAGCAAGGTAAAGTTCGTGTCCAACCACCCTCTGCCAGCCTTCCAAGGAAGAGGGCTCAACTATAGTGGCATTAAGAGTCGGTTCATACAAGTGGGTAAAGTTGTACACCCCTGCAGGGTTTAATCTTTTTGAAAAGCCGTGTCCACGGCTATGGACGACTTGGGAACGAACATGAAGATCATAGATAACTTTAACCTAATCATAAAACTTGGCGGATCAACGTGTGCTTAAGGATGCTTCCTCATGGGTACGAGGGGTGATACATTACAAATGTATCTATAATTTTTGATGTTCCATCTTGGTTTTATCCACTTTCTTGTGTTTTGTTCCAACTTTGGAGTACTTTTCATATGATTTCTTGGACTAACCTATTAACAAGAGCCACAGTGCCAGCTGCCTGTTTTCTGCTGTTTTTGGTTCCAGGAAAGTCAGAAAATGAATATTCTCGGAATTGGACGGGAAAAAAGCCAAAGTGCCTATTTTTTGGATGTCATCAAGTGCCAGAATACGAGACGGAGAAGGGCCAGGGGCTGGACACACCACCTGGCCATGCGGCAAGGCCTGGCCCGGGCCATGGGGTGGTGTGGTGGCTCCTAGCACCCTCTCGGCCTCTCCTTCCGCCTATATATTGCCCTCAGGACGAAAACCCTAAGGACCCGATCAAAAATCCACGAAAGAGTCTATAGCCGCCGTCATCTCCATCCCTAGATTGGGAGGGATCTGAAGCTCTTCCCGGCACCCTGCCGGAGAGGGAAATTCACCCTCGAGGCCGTCTTCATCACCATGCAAGCCTCCCGTGTGATGCGTGAGTAGTTCATCCTTGGACTACGGATCCATGTAGTAGCTAGATGGCTGGTTTCTCCTCCTTTGTGCTTTCATGTTTAGATCTTGTGAGCTCCGTTCATGATCAAGATCATCTATTTGTAATTCATACATGTTGTGTTTGCGGGGATCCGATGGATATTGAGATGCTATTTTAGATTGATTATTGATTCTATCATGTCTTTGTTATTTGAGATCTTGCATGCTTTCCGTTGTTAGTAGCTATCTTGGCCAAGTAGATGCAAGCAACTCCAAGAGTTAGTATTTATGCTCGATAGTGGGTTCATGCCTTTGGTAATCTGGGGAAGTGACAGAAATCTCTAAGGTACTAGATGTGCTATTGCTACTAGGGAGAAAACAACAATCCTTTGTTCATAGAACAATCGTATTGTTTACTTTACACGCAGTTCGTAAAGCAATAATCTGTTGCTTGCAACTTAATACTGGAGGGGGTTCGGATGATAACCTGAAGGTGGATTATTAGTCATAGATGTAGTTGGATGGCGGTCTATGTATTATGTTGTAATGCCCAATCAAGTCTCAAAGGAGTCAAGATGATTAGTATATGCATGTATTGCTTTCTCGGTGTTTGTCAATTGCCCCACTGTAATTTGTTCACCCAGCATGTTATCTATCTTAAGGAGAGCCACCTCTAGTGAACTATGGATCCCCATCCTTTTCTTTACATACAATCTATAAACTGTTTAATTCTTTGTGTTTAATCCTTTCGATACGTTTAATCCTTTGTTTTCCGCAAAACACGGTGAGATTGACAACCTCATCACAAGTTGGGGACAAAGTTCTGTGGTTGTGTTGTGCAGGTCTCCACGTTGCTACTAGCACCGGTAGTGCGCCCTGCCAAAGCTCAGCTAGTAACACCTTTGGGGTGTTTCCTTGCTCCTACTGGTTCGATTAAACCTTGGTTTCATAACTGAGGGAAACTTGCTGCCGTGCTCATCATACCTTCATCTTGGGGTTCCCAACGAGCTCTACATCAACCACGAGCCATCAACACTTTTCTGGGCGCCGTGCATTGAGCCATCAAGCATTTTTCTGGCGCCGTTGCCGGGGAGTCAAGGACATCTTCACAAGGGGAGTCCCTCATAACCAATCTCTTTACTTTGTTGTTTTTGTTTTGCTTAGTTTCTTTTTGCTTAGTTTGCTTGTTTTGTTCTTCAAAAAACACAAAAATATTAGTTTTACTTGTTTGCTTTCTTATTTGAAAACCCAAAAAAATGACTACTCTTGAAAACACTAAGTTGTGTGACTTCACTAGCACCAACAACAATGATTTTATGGCACACCTATTGCTCCACCTATGGCTGAAAATACTTTCATTGAGATAAAACCTGCTTTACTCAATCTTGTTATGAGAGAACAATTTTCTGGTATTGGTAATGAAGATGCTGCTTCCCATCTAAATAACTTTGTTGAACTTTCTGAGATGCAAAAGCATAGGGATATAGATGGTGATATTATTAAGCTAAAATTGTTTCCTTTCTCTTCGAGAGGAAAAGCTAAAGAGTGGTTGAATTCCTTAACCAGGAATAGTATTGATTCTTGGACTAAATGCAAAGATGCTTTTATTGGAAAATACTATCCTCCTGCTAAGATTATATCCATGAGAAGTGAAATAATGAAGTTTAAACAACTTGATAATGAGCATGTTGCTCAAGCTTGGGAAAGAATGAAATCTTTGGTAAAGAATTGTCCCACTCATGGACTGACTGCTTGGATGATAATCCAAACTTTTTATGCAGGATTGAACTATTCTTCAAGGAACCTATTGGATTCAGCTGCTGGAGGTACCTTTATGACCATCACTTTGGGTGCTGCAACAAAACTTTTGGACAATATGATGGTTAATTATTCTGAATGGCATACTGAGAGAGCTCCACAAGGTAAGAAGGTAAATTCTATTGAGGAAACCTCCTCCTTGAGTCATAAAATTGATATTATTATGTCTATGCTTGTTAATGGGAAAGCCCATATTGATCCAAATAATGTTCCTTTAGCCTCTTTGGTTGCTCAAGAAGAGCAAGTTGATGTGAACTTCATAAGAAATAACAACTTTGGCAACAATGCTTATGGTAATAATGCTTATAGGAACAATTTTGGTAACAACAATTATAAGCCCTATCCTCCACACAATGGTAATGCTTATGGAAATTCTTACAACAATAATAAGAGTGCTCCCTCTGAACTTGAAGTTATGCTTAAAGAGTCTATTAGTAAACAAACTACTTTCAATAAAACTATTGAGGAAAAACTGTAACTACCTCGGTGAATTACGCTCTTAGTTACATGCCTGGATGAACGAAAGTGGTTAAAATAGTACGGTGGGGCCCAGGGCCACTCACGGTAGACCTTTCGGCCGTCCTAACCACTTTCAGACGTCGGGACAAGAACGAGCAGCGTAATCGGCAAGCGAAGGGATCAACTACATACACAAATGAGTATGTATGCAAGCCACATACAACAGTCCTTAGAGCCATTCCATCTAAAAGAAATAGAAATATTGCAACGCCATACGGCAAAATTCAAATATCCTAGATAGAGAACATAATTTAGGATAGCTCCTCATACAACACACATCAGAGTATCAGGCGGAAGTGGAAAACAAGATCCGAGTACGGATAAGAAGCAAATCGGCATAAGATGCCCCATAAATAAACACATCCCGCCCACAGATCTCACGGATCCCTGGTCCCGGAATCTCTACACCGAATGATCGTTGACAACATCATCTGTCTCTTCCACCCAGTATCCATCTTGCAGGTACACCTGTTCATCTGAATCAAACAATTTATCGTGTGAGACCCTAGGGGTACTCAGCAAGTCTTTATGCCACTAAAGGGGACACAACCTGGGGTGACGCGATTGCAGCAAAAGATAATACCTAACAATTCTATAGATACTCGCTAACCATCCGCCTAACCAATGATAGACGGATGTCCGTTAATTAAGAACAACAGTTATAACAGTATAATTAACAGATCCATCCTCCTCCTCGCTTACCAACGAGGAAGCGGACGAACAACCCCATCATCCGTTGGCAGTTTTATTAACCATTCCATGAGTGTTGCACTATTTACTAGTCAAGTTCTTAGTCAAATTAAAAGCGGTACTTTAGTTATACTTGTCTATGATCGAGAAACTGTGCTCCAAGTCGTCCATAACCGCGGACACGGCTTTCAGAAAGATTTACCCTGTAGGGGTGCACGAATAGCAACACACACTCGATCAACCTCGGAAAAACCAAATCAAAACCCAACGAGGCATTCACGACAAAGCGATCACAGGATTCAGAAATATTTCAGGGGCCACCCCATTAAGCTACCCGCAACGAAGTTGGCCGGCTCCGAGATGGACCCAAGGCTTGCGTCAATGGCTATAAACGACTGGGAACCCGAAAGTGTGACTGGGCTTGTCGATACCGCGAAAACACTCCGCATCCAAAACAGTACAGGTGCTCCACGCACAATCTTAATAAAACAGTAAAGCATGGCATAAGTACAGGATAGTAACAAAGCCCCAAACTACTTTGTGGCCCCAAGAAATAAGAATGAATCAAGCTCTGGCACAGGGGGGTCCATAAGGCCTCCCGGATGTGGATAGTGCGAATAGTCAAGGAACAGGAATCAAGTACTCGGGGTCCTACGGGGCACAAGTGAGCATGAAAAACCAAATAGCATATATTGCTCACCGGTGCCTCTTTCGTTAGTTATCCCATTACTACTCAGGTTAAGTTGTTTAGGTACCTCGTTATTCATCAGACACTCACATACCCTACACATGCTTTTCTACGACTCGCATGGCTCAAACAACTCCTGTAGTAATGGATCATGGGATGGAGGAAAAAGCTTTGGTGGGGTTTAAAAGTAAAGGTTATGCAGTACTTGGGATTCAATTTAATGCAATCGCGACTCAATGATGCAAGAATAAGATAGAGGCAATAGGTACTGTATGTATGCAAGCATGTGGTAGTGCTTGCCTGGCAGCTCAGTTGAAGCGGGAGATGGATCTGGGTAGTACTCCTGTGACTCCTGATAATTCTCCTGCTGGACGTCTATTCAAGAAAAACCAAACAAACAAGGGCCAACATAAATAAAGTGCACAAGCATATGAATTAAAATGCGATAAGAAAACAAGCATGCCATGATGAATGATGCACAATTTACATGGCATTAAAGTAGCATGGCAAGGGTGAGGTGTGGTGCAAGAATTAAAGCATTTTATTATTTATTTAGTCCAATTTTTATTGCCATAAACAGTTCAGATTCTTAATAATGACATGATGCATGCTTCAAATCAGAATAAGGACTGCATAGATAGAACGGACTCGTCGCGCTGATCGATTTAGACATATTATTTGCCCAATTTGGAGTTATAGAATTAAAGTTATTAATTTATTAAGGAAATGGGCATTTTATTGTAATTTTAATCATCTCGAAAATTTAAAGTGTTCAAACATTATTTGAATGGCATATTTGAATTCCTCACATTTTTCTGATTCCAAAACATATATTATTTGTATTATTTGGATTTATATTTGAAAAGTTATTTAAATCTGATTTGAATTTGAATTTAAATAATTTTGAATTTGGTTTAAATAAAACTGACAACAGAGAAAACTTTTGTCACCCAGCTCGACCCAGCCATAGCCACTGATGGGTGGGCCAGCCGCTGGCGGGGCACACGCGCGCGGGAAACTTTTGCTACCGCGGGCTTAGCTAGCTGCTGCGGGTGACAGGCGGGGCCAGCGAGCTAGGGCCCATGTGCCAGTGGGGTAACCCCCAGAGGCTAACAGGTGGGGCGTGTGCTGAGGCGCGGGTTGAGAGTGCAGAAAGGCGGGTACCTTTTTGTAAAATGCCCCGCGTCGATGACAGGTGGGACCCAGATGGACCGCGGGTTGAGCCGGCAAAAGACGCAGGGGGTTAGTTGCAAAAGGGGGGCCGCGGTACTGTTTTTTTTCCATCGTTCGTCTGACGAAACTGACGGATAGCACGGCGCGGCGAGGCGGGGAATCGAACTGGGGACCTGGCGTGCGCGGGCGGCGGCGGCTACCGCTGGGCTAGGGAGGGGTTGTTGTCCGGGAGCGGCTACGCGACCAGTTGAGGCGCTACGTGACGCAAGAGCATGCAGACAACAGCGAGCGGCGGCGCACTGAGGGCGTTCGTCGGAACGACTGACGCGGCTAGGGCTTCCCAGTGAGGCGGAGCATGTCTGGGCGGTAGAGGGGCTCACCGCGGGGTGGTCGGTGGTGTCGGATCGGGGAGAGGCGCGGCGGATCGTCGGGGTTGCTGGCATCCTGGTGGTTAGGGTTTGCGTCAGGCGGCGCTCGTTCCGGCAGTCCTGGTGCTCCTTGTCCTCGTCGGCGCGTACGAGGCGAAGTAGGGGAGCCTCCTCGTTCTTCCTGACCACCTCCACGTCGTGCTGGCCGGCTGGAACGAGGGGACGACACGGTACTGGCAGCGACCAGCGGCAGGTGCTGGCGACGGTGAAGAAGAAAGGGAGGAGAGGTAGGGCTTGGTGTTGGATCTGGGAGAGGCAGGGGAGCCGTGTGGATGAGGACAAGCGAGAGAGAGGGAGGAGGTGGCGTGTGGGCACGGGGTAGAGGTAAAAGTGGCCTCGGCCCTTTCCTCCTTCTCCCTGATCACGTGGTCTGGGCAGCCAGGGCAGGGCAGGTGGGCTGCCAGGTGGGGATGGTGGGGAGTAGCTGCTGGGTGGGGCTGGCACGGCAGGTAGAGAGAGAGAGAGAGGAGAGGGGCTCGGGTGAGCTAGGGTGTAACTAGGGCCGGCTCGGCATGGGTTAGGGTTTGGGGGTGGTTAGGTGAGTAGCTGGGGTGGGACCAGGGAGAGAGAGAGGAGAGGGGGCTAGCATGGTAGAGAGAGGGAGAGAAAGAGAGAGAGAGAGAGGTGAGATTAAGGGTTAGGGTTTAAGTAGAACTAGGTTAGAGGAAATTAGAGAGAGATAGCTAGGTTAGATTTTGATTAGGTGTTTAGGTTTTAAAATGTGTTTATGAGATCAAACCAAGAGGGTAAAGTGAGGCTTTGATTTGGCTAACATGAGGTGAAGGAGAAACCAAGAAAAGAGAAAGAAAAGGATTAAGGGGAAAAGACCTCATTTGAATCATGCATGGAGAAAATAAAATGATGTTGAGGAGAATGAGGGGAATGGTGGAGAGATGATGGAAATGTTAGACTATTAGCTGAATTACATGCTAAGTGGGAAAGAGAAGATGAAATTGCGAGAAACATTACTGTTTCTACTATTACCACCACTAGTGTTGAGGCTAGTAATAGTTCTACCACTTTAGATGATAAAGTTGATTTTGATCTTGATGGTTGCAATATCTCTGAAGTTATTAAGTTCCTGCAAAAGCTTGCTAAAAGTCCTAATGCTAGTGCTATGAACATGGCTTTTACAAAACACATTACTGATGCTCTCATAAAGATTAAAGAAGAAAAGATGAAACATAAAGCTTCTATTCCTATTAAGCAAGAAGATGGTTGGGAACCCATCATTAATGTGAAAGTGAATGACTTTGATTTCAAAGCTTTGTGTGATCTTGATAGTAGTGTTTCTATTATGCCTAGAAGGATTTATGATATGCTTGATTTGCCTCCTCTGGAAGATTGTTATTTGAATGTCCCACTTGATGCTAATGCTAAAAAGAAACTCATGGGGAGTCTTAATGATGTTCTTATTATGGTTAACGATTCCTATGTCCCCGTTGATTTCTATGTTTTGGATGTTGAATACAATGCTTCTTGTCCTATTACTTTGGGAAGACCTTTTCTTAGAACTGTTGGTGCCATCATTGATATGAAAGAAGGTACCATTAAATACCAACTCCCACTCAAGAAAGGTATAAAACACTTACCTAAAAAGAGAGAAAAGATTTCTTTTGCTTCTCCTATGAAAACAAAATTTGGTCTTAATGCTTCTTCATTTGAGAACACTTGATTCTTTCTTTGCTTCTTATGCCTAACTTAAAGGCGTTAAAGAAAAGTACTTGTTGGGAGATAACCCAAGAGTTTTAGATGAGTCTTGGCAGTTATTACCTCTGTAATAACCACTCCTTATCCTTTTTATTTGCTTTTTGTGCCAAGAGTAACCTCTAATGAGAGAGAAGTAATGATTGGGAAAGTTGCTGTCCCGAAACAGATTTTTGTGCTTCACCGTAAACATTCGTGAGAGAGCTCTGTGTGTCGGATTGAGCTGTAACTTTTTTTGCTTCTTCCCCAGGTTGTTATATAACTTTCGTTAGTTCAACACTTTTTGATTTTAGCTGCAAAAGGTCTTCGAAAAAATTCATCTTTACCTGCTGGTCTGTTTTGACAGATTTCTGCCATTTTCTGCATTTGCTTCTTGTTGGTTCCTTCTTGAGTTCTTTTGGGGAATTGAGCTTTTTGAGGGAAGTACTACAGTATCTAGTGTTCTAATGGAAGTTTATTTGGTGTTAGAACTGAACCTTAAGACTTATTTATCTTGAGTGCACTAATGTTGCTAATGAGATTGTGTGAAGTTTTGTATGAAGGAAAAATTTCAGGTGTATGGAAGGAATGAGTAATGAGATGAAGGATGGACTAAAGCTCAAGCTTGGGGATGCCACGCGTGTTACCCCAAGAAATATCCAAGAAGTACAAGCGTCAAAGCTTGGGGATGCCCAAGGCATCCCCCTCTTCATCAATAAAAATCCCAGGTTTCTTCCAAACGCTTCATTTTTATTGTTTCATGCACAGTTGTGTTTTTCTTGGAGCATCTTCTTTTTCGTTTTCGTTTTGGTTTTAGTTTGCTTGGTTTGCTTAGTTTTCTGAATAAATTGGTTGGACCCCCTCTTTCATACTTTGGTTTGCAAATAGTTTGGTTTGGTTTGGAAAAGAGTAGAAAAGTTCATGCTTATGTGGTAAAAAGAGCTCGTTTTAACTGTGGCCTATGCTTTGTCATGCCATGCTTGATATTGTTTTGGCTTTATGCTTAGTATTATTTGTTGTAGCATGAATTGTTATAAACAATTGAGATTGCGTAATGTGCCTTGGATGAATCATGCGTTGTTTTAGCATATTAAAGCATAGTATAGTGGTATTCTCCTTTGATGCTTTATTTGGGTTGACTTGGCACATGCTCACACCATGTTATGACTATCCCAAGTCACCATAGCCTTTATGATCCTTTAGTTTTCAACTTGTAGTATCACTTTATGCTTTGATCAATGATGTTTTGTTGCTCTGCATGATTATGGCCATTATTGCTCTCTTAGTTTGTCGCTCCCAGTCTTTTGCTAGCCTCCACAACAAAGTATGAGTTCCACTCATGCATCCAACTCCCTAAACCAAGTTATTCCAAAGAGTCCACATAACTACCTACTAGCTTATGCTATTCCAAGTATATTCATGTTTTTGTTTACCTTCCACTTGTTATGAGAAAACTAGTGATTAAAGCTCTCACAAACTTGATGGCACACTTTACTTTAATTGCCTCTAATAAACTTGAACCATTGTGTCTTCTATGTTGTATATGCTTGTACTTATTTGTTGGGAATTAGCAGAACCATGCTTTCATGGGGAACGCTTTCAACATTGCACTTGGTACTTGTACCTAGTTGATATCATGCTCTTTTGTATATGGTTGTCGTCGGTGTGAAATGAAAGGGGAGCTTGTAAGTCCATGGAGTTATGTATATGTGTTAGAGAAACGCCTGGGCTGCTGGTCTAATCCACGATGACATGGTCGAAACCTGCAGCGTAACCATAATGAGCTGTCTATGAAGCATTCTTCTTATAAAAAAAGAGTCCTATATTGAGAAAAAAGAGAAAAGAAAAAAAAGATACTATGAAACGAGGAAAGAGAGAAAAAAGCACCATATTTCCATGGTAAATAAGAAGAATGCGGAGATGCTCGTTGTCTGCTTGCCTTGTCATTTTGATATGGGGATTCTTCCGTATCATCGGGCAAGGGGTACCCAGTTGGCGGTTCTCTATGATACACATGTACTTATGATAACAAGAACTTACCGGTGACTAAACTTGAGTAGCATGAGGAGCGGCCCTCGTATACAAGGGCCATGAGATTTCTGACTTATACTTCGTCAAGCATGTACACCATAGTTTGTTCACTTTAACCTTAATCACTTCAAGATGCTTATGATAGGGGCAATGAGAGCTGAAAGTATAAGTACCATAATTTTTGGCAGCTCTTTATGAGACTTGAATCCCTACTTCCTTTTACAAAGGCCTTTCTCCCACCATTATATTGAGTCTCCACCTTCTATCTTTATGCACCTACTTTGAGAGCATAGTGTCCATTCTTAGTTCTATGTGCATTGTCCCAAGACTAGTTGATTGATGCATAACTTGATACTGCTTGTTTTAAACTATTTGTATCTAGTCACTCTTATGAACTTTGAAGGTGTCCTATGCACTTATATTTGCTACTCTATTGAGGGACAATCTGAATACTAGTATGCTATGTTTTCTTTATGTGAAACAAAAAAAACGTCTTGCAAAGAATTGTTATTCATGAATCTTTTGTTTGTGCCTTTTCATGTTGCATCATAGTTTCTTTGCTTATTGCTAGAACTTTGTCTTTCATGTTATGATTGAAGTACTATGATCCTAGCTTTGAATGTTTTGCAAATACTTTGATCAAGTCTTTGATTGTGCATGTCACCTCAAAAATTATTCTTTCTTTTTATCACTTACCTACTCGAGGACGAGCAGGAGTTAAGCTTGGGGATGTTGATACATTGCAAATGTATCTATAATTTTTGATGTTCCATGCTTAGTTTTTTCCACTTTCTTGTGCTTTGTTCCAACTTTGGAGTACTTTTCATATGATTTCTTGGACTAACCTATTAACAAGAGCCACAGTGTCAGTTGCCTGTTTTCTGCTGTTTTTGGTTCCAGGAAAGTCAGAAAATGAATATTCTCGGAATTGGACGGGACAAAAGGCAAAGTGCCTATTTTTCCGGATGTCATCAAGTGCCAGAATACGAGACGAAGAAGGGCCAGGGGACGGCCACACCACCTGGCCGCGCGGCCAGGCCTGGCCCGCGCCAAGGGGTGGTGTGGTGGCTCCCGGCACCCCCTCGAGCTCTCCTTCCGCCTATATATTGCCCTCGGGACGAAAACCCTAAGGATCCGATCAAAAATCCACGAAAGAGTCTGTAGTCGCCGTCATCTCCATCCCTAGATAGGGAGGGATCTGAAGCTCTTCCCGGCACCCTGCTGGATAGGGGAATTCACCCTGGAGGCCTTCTTCATCACCATGCAAGCCTCCGGTGTGATGCATGAGTAGTTCATCCTTGGACTATGGATCCATGTCGTAGCTAGATGGCTGGTTTCTCCTCCTTTGTGCTTTCATGTTTAGATCTTGTGAGCTCCGTTCATGATCAAGATCATCTATTTGTAATTCATACATGTTGTGTTTGCGGGGATCCGATGGATATTGAGATGCTATTTCAGATTGATTATTGATTCTATCATGTCTTTGTTATTTGAGATCTTGCATGCTTTCCGTTGTTAGTAGCTATCTTGGCCAAGTAGATGCTAGCAACTCCAAGAGTTGGTATTTATGCTCGATAGTGGGTTCATGCCTCTGGTAATCTGGGGAAGTGACAGAAATCTCTAAGTACTAGATGTGTTGTTGCTACTAGGGAGAAAACAACATTCCTTTGTTCATAGAACAATCGTATTGTTTACTTTACACGCAGTTTGTAAAGCAAAAATCTGTTGCTTGCAACTTAATACTGGAGGGGGTTCGGATGATAACCTGAAGGTGGATTATTAGTCATAAATGCAGTTGGATGGTGGTCTATGTATTATGTTGTAATGCCCAATCAAGTCTCAGAGGAGTCAAGATGATTAGTATATGCATGTATTGCTTTCTCGGTGTTTGTCAATTGCCCCGTTGTAATTTGTTCACCCAACATTTTATCTATCTTAAGGAGAGCCACCTCTAGTGAACTATGGATCCCGGCCCTTTTCTTTACATACGGTCTATAAACTGTTTACTTCTTTGTGTTTACTTTCTGCAAACTTTTACTTCTTTCCATTCGATACGTTTAATCCTTTGTTTTCCGCAAAACAGGGTGAGATTGACAACCTCATCGCAAGTTGGGGACAAAGTTCTGTGGTTGTGTTATGCAGGTCTCCATGTTACTACAAGCACCGGTAGTGCGCCCTGCCAAAGCTCAGCTAGTAACACCTTTGGGTGTTTCCTTGCTCCTACTGGTTCGATTAAACCTTGGTTTCATAACTGAGGGAAACTTGCTGCTGTGCTCATCATACCTTCCTCTTGGGGTTCCCAACGAGCTCTACATCAACTACGAGCCATCAACACTTTTCTGTGCGCCGTGCATTGAGCCATCAGGGGGTGATCCTAGTTGTGAGATGAGGATTACTTTGGTGGATATCAAGATGATGATCAATTATTTGGAGATGTCACTCTCTTATCCCCTTTTAAAATATTCTAATTAGATGAGCTTCTTCTCCCTCTTGTTTTATAAACAAAGATGGCTTTATGCAAAATAACCCCACTAGCCATAAGTCTTGCGGAGTACACCCTATACTCACCCTTGCTTTGTTGATACTTTCAGAGAAAGTGTTCCCTTGAAGATGAGTTCCGTACGACTTCGACACCAACGAGTAGCTTGGGGTTCCCGGCCGGCAGCCTGGAATCTTTGGAATGGGACATCATTGTTATGCTTCAGGCCTCTTAGGCCATTTGTTAAGTTTGCTATACTTAATAGCATAATTTGCCTTTCGTTGTTTGATGTTTGTGGTCAGTGACCTCTGCTTTTAATATTTTGGTTCTTCGCTCAGTTATGAGCTTGCTGTAATAATTTTTGTGTCGCAGGGTTACTGTTGTGTTACCAATTTCTCACTAGATATCCTCCAGATCTAGGTTAAGCTTATGTCAGGTTAAGGTCTGGATTTGTTTAACCTTGATCCCAGGGGTGTTACAGGTTTTGGTATCAGAGCAGTACCGACCGTAGGAAAACCTTGATACTGGTCGATGTTGAGTCTAGTGCTTGTGAAAACTATTTTAAAGCTGAAAAGTATTTGTGAAAACTCTAGTATGCTTATTTTGCTCCTTATCTGGTATTGCTCTAACTCTGGTTCATCTTATCTTATGTTGATTTGGAAAAGTTTTGATATCCCGTCTAGTCTTTCAAAACTTAGGTACTTCTGGGTAGGTCATTTCTCAGCTAGTTAACCTAGTGTTGAGTTCTCTAGAGTTGTGTGTGTTGTGAATTCCTTGTTTCCCTTTGCTCTGTCTTAGTTGAGAGATTCCTTTCCCTCATGATCTCTCTATATTTTGGAATCAACAATATCATATTGTAGGATCCATAGCGTTCTGTTCTAGGCCTTGAAGTCTCCTTTCACCTCGTGTGCCTCCTTTTTACTTATTCGGATACTTTAGAAGTACTTTATTCTTTTGGAAGCTACTCGTGATTACTATATTGCAGTGTACTCTTTGTCACTCAAGTAATAGTTACTTCTTTCTCGGGTTTTAACCCTCGGACTTGAACCTAAGATCCCAGATTGTGTTGGATTCTAGTGTGGTGAATCTCGTACATGAAGATGATCTTTAACCCAAGGTCCATTCCATTGACCCATGTCGTAAATGTTCACACATTACCTCGGGATGGCTAACTCCAAGTATAGCCTTCAAGCTTGTGGTCTTTGTTGCGATTGATTTGCACAACACAGGACTTCCCCTGCCACTTGCTATGGCAGTTGTTCTTTAATGGAACTAAATAGATCACGATAAGAGTACTCCTCATGAGTCTCGTATATATATTCGTGACTCTGCCACACCTTCCCCTCTCTACATTAGTTTTCGGAAGAATGATAAACTATGCATCCACATCTCGAGATTCTATCCTGAGCATGTTCCTTTTTCCCTTGTTGTTTCTGACCTTTGTTTACTAGTTGGTAGCCAAGTAGTAATACGCATTGGTGTCTTGTGATGCAAGATACTCTTGTGGTCTGTCATGACAAACCATTTCGGGATGTCAGGAGAAACAAACTCCAGTACCTTGTCATATCTAGGACTAGGTCAAAGTGTTGTAATCCGCAGATCAAGAGGCATGATTAGCTTCTATCTGTTCTACCTTAAAGTATCACACTCTTATATACTAAAAGGTTGCGCTGAGTTTCATGACCCCTTAATGAAGTGATGCTCTTACACATATTTACCCACCCTTCCTCTGAGCTTCACACTTGAGAATGATGTGTGTGCGTAACAATGTGGCCATCTGAGATTCTTAGCAATCATTATTGCTTTGGACCCCAACAAGGACATCTGTGTCATTCTTAGCATGACTGGTTAATCCTGTCACTAAGCAAAGGATGATTGTGCTACCAAGTCCGGTATTCTGGTACACTCTCCTCGGTGAAAGAGTTAGGCTTGTGCCAAAGCTCTGAGACTATGTCTTCTTGCCTTACCACGCAAGTTTCCTCTCTAACTAAGTGACATATCAATGGTTAATGATATTCTAGATGTCTTTCTAGAAGTACCACCATGTTGCCACATGTCCGTGTTGTCAAGTTCTTGAGTAAGCAAGTTCTCTGAACTGCTCCTTTCTCCAAAGATCCGTGCTGGATACCCCTGAATTAGTTGGTTGAGCTTAAACAACAACTTGGAGAGTTGTAAGACAAAAGTTCTATCTGACTTAGTTCATCCTAAATGGATGCCTAGTTTTGTCCGTGCTGAAGAAAGATAGTATATCCTCTGTGGATATGTTATCTTCTCTGCTTTTGATTTGATTTGGGTTATCGTCAAATCAAACTCAGTTCCAAGGACTATCTTGATGATGTTTCTACTCGTGATGTTTCACCTAGGTGCATCCTCTTGTCCTTTGGTCTGACCAATATTTTGCCATGTTCATACAACATATGAGTTCATCTTCATAGAGTATTTTGATAAGTTTGTTGTTGAGCCCATCGATGACATCCTTATCTTCTCCATACTAGAATAGATTCATATGGAACCTTTGGCATTAATATTGGAAACTTTCCGAGAACCATCTTCGAGTTGTCTCGAAGTACGTGTTCTGGATGTTAGAAGTGATCTTCTCTGTTTCACGTGCAGTTGAAGAAAGATGTCACCGTGGATTAGAGTAGAGTTAACTCCATATCTTAAGGACACAGATGTATCGCATTGCAAGTATTCGATGTATGAGCAGTTGTCTTTTGACAAGTTATTAATACATGGGTCTAGAAATAGCTCAGTCTATTAGAGCTTAACACTGAAGTCCATGTCTTGAGAATCTAGTAACTTTATCTTTGTGGTAAATGTTGCACACTTTCTATTCGGACATGCTGAGTCTGAAGTATCATCCCACCGAACCAGATCTGAATCTCAAGAAGATACGATGGTTGGTGTTCCTCAAGGTTTTTACATAGGTTTCTATGTAAGTCTGACATGATTGATGTAATGGTTGACACAATTAGTCGTAAGACCTATTGTCATATTCTTTTGAATTAGAAATAACAACCACTCCTCATGAGGCTTCTTCTATGATTTATAATAGGAGTTGTGCTTGTGGTTTCCTTTGTAACCGAAGTTCGGCCTTTACTTGATATCCTCCTTCCTGAACATCAAGGAGAACCTTTAAAGTAGTGTTACTAAATGTCTCTTGGTCGATCCTCCAAACCCTTTTACGTTGGAAAGCTTCTTGTTGTGCCAAGTAATTAAAGTCTGAGAATGAAGTTTCTTTTTCCCCGTGTCATCATGAATCTTCTTACCTATTCATCTGGTGGTGTAAAGTGATATCACGATCTTTGGCAAAGATTTTGATAATCCTAGATGAATAAATAGTTTTCTTCTTATCTCGATCATGTTTAAGAGTGACAATGATTTTGGTAATCAGGAAGTTATCTTGCTACATGTTTCTTGTGACTCTTACGAGTCCTTGCCACGAAATACCTTTCTGTCTTAGCCTTCTGTTGAACAAAAGAGTGACCCTTCTATATCAAAAGTAGTTCAACAACTTGGTTATCCGTATCTTTGTATCCCTGGAAGCTCTACTTAAGCCGTCTAGTAGAGTTTCATATCTCTCGAAGTCTGTCATGTTCTTTCTGTTGTAAGCTTTCCTTTTCATAAGCTTAAGCTCTTCTGAAGCTCCATGGTCTCAGTCCTTATGAAGACCAGTTATCTAACACCTTGAAACCTATCTCCTCTTGTTTCCTCTGTTACCTTGGCGTGTTTCATGTCGTCATCTCAGGGTTGTTTCCGAACAGTCCTTTCATGAGTTAACCATGAAATACTCTGTGTGTTGTTTAGTGTGTTACCCTCTTATCATTAGAAGTGACCCTGTTTCTCTTCCTTCTTCCTACCTGCGGAATCTCGGGTTGAGATTCTTGTAAGGGAATAGATCTGTAACACCCCAGTTTTAGCTAATCATTAATTAGGGTTGATTATGCATTCATGAGCATCATCTTTTAAAAGGGCATCCAAAAGAAAGAAAGTAAAACTCTAACCCTAGTCTTTTCCCTCTCTTTGAAATCGATTCAAAATAGTTTGAATATTTTGAAAACTCCAAAAGCAATAGAGCCCAAATTGACTAAAGGGCTCCCTACAGTATTTTATATAGTTTACAAAGCCCTATGGTAATGTTTGAAATATTTATACAAAGAGAGAAACAAAAACAGAAAGTTTTTGAAACTACAAAAGGAGATAAAAACAAGAAAAAGGAAAAAGTTTTGCTAAATAAAAATAAGCAGCAGAGCAGCTCCAGGTTACAACCCATCTCCCCGTCCCTCCGATCTGTTGCTCGCGTGCAGCAGACTTTGGCCCAACAGCCAGCCCACTGTGGCCCAGGCCCGCATACCCTTTTGTCCCTCCTGTCCGTCATCTTCCTCCTCGCGTCAAGCAGCTCGGTGGCGCCGCTGTTGCCGTCCGCCAGCGTCACGATGCCCGCCACTGCCGCGCCACGTCCTGGCCGAGGATAAGACCACCTTGCGTCGTGTACCTCTTCTCCTTGACCTCTCACTCCTTCCACAACGTCCCTTTCTCTCCCTCGACGCGAGCCGAAACCCTAGCTCCGGCCGCCGCGTACAGCCGCCGTCCCCGACCTTCTCGGCCTCCGCTGACCACGCCATGAGCTCCGCTGCACGGTGTTGAGCCTCCGTGCCGAAGGAATCGATCCCGTGAGCTCCTAGTTGCCCGCATCGATCCCTTCTTCTCCGAACCCGACGAGATCCACCGTCAACCTCGCCGCTGCTCCGGTCCACCTCCGGCCTCGCCGTCACCTCCGTTAGACTCACGGTGAGCTGGTGGTACCCTAGGACCTCTTCCCCGACCCCCTCTCGCTTTTCTTCGCCCTTGCATCGCACGCTGCCGCTCGCCGCCATCGGCCACAGTCGCAGGTGTCGCTCCGGTGACCCAAAGGGAGCGGTGCTGCCACCTTTCTACTCCCCGTAGTGCCCTCGTTCGAACCCGCACAAGATTGTATGGCAACTCGCTACCTAGCGCTGCCCCCGTTGCCGATTTGAGAGCCCCGCCGGCGTCACGTCATGTTGACGTCACCCAAGCATCAGCGGCGCGGGTCTGACACAGTCAACCCCGGTCTGGGTCCCACTTTGCCTACGTGGTAGCTGAGGTGGCCTGGGGCCCCTCTGTCAGCCACCATGGCTAGGGCCAACCCCGGTGTAAAAAGTATTTGCCTTTTGTTTTAATATTTTCAAAAAAGGATAAATGTTAGAAATGCAATAACTTAATATTTATAAGTCAGAAAAATATGAATAATATATCAAAATGTTCATAAAAATGAGATCTACACTTTAGAATCACACTCATGCATAGTTCAACAACTTTTATTACAAGTTTAATAAGAAGAACAAACTACCCCCTCATAGGTGATTCTGGGGTTCCTCCTGTATTAGGATTTGCACCCCTTGGACATCACTTAAATGGCCAAGCATGTCTTAGGGTTTCATTACAATATTAATTAACTTGTCATATCATCATCCTTTCTTGAGCATTGCATCGATGCCATGTGTTGATTGTTTCCCCTTTCTTTCTGGTGTTTGGTTCTTTCCGGTAGAATACGATACCGACTCCGAGATCGAAAACCGAGATTAACACCATCGAAGATCGAAGATCAATACTTGACCAACTGTAATCGAGTCAAGCACAAGGCTTCCAAAGATCTGCTTATTGGTTATCAACAGGCAAAGGCAAGCATAGCCCCACCATCATACAATCCTATGGTTTCAAAAGCATTTCAATTCTTGCCATGATGCATACGATTCTACTGTGGTATTTTATCGATAGATAGAGTATCCTATCTGTTGCATTACTCCCTTTGAGCTTATATTACCTGATCCATTGCTCCTAGCATAACTAGGTTTGGCTTGTGGGCACTGCTAGAGCTACTATTTGTGTCTTTCTTAGCCATGCATAGCTGTCAGTGCTGGTTCGTCCAGATGATGTACCAAATGCAGAGAATCTAGTATGATAGGAGAACGAGGTATACTAATGAGGTAAGATCAGTGGTAAAGGTTAAACATGCTAAGGATTGTATGGAGGCCATAGTGGGATGTGGTTTTTGTAGTCCCATGCTCGCCACTACTAGGACCCGAGTTCTAGCCTCTTGAACCAAGACGAGCGTACAACCACATGGGGCCTGAAAAACCTCACGAGTAACTAACTTTCCTAGTAGATTCCATGAGTCACATAGTTCGGGCGTTCCATTCGACATATGCATAGAAAATGTTTTGAATGATTTGGGGTGCATCATAATAGGTAGGTAAGCATGGACGGAGATGCTTGGGGTCAATGGAGCCCCTGGTAAACCAACCTCGCCTCACGTCTCTAGGGACCGTCTTCGGGATTTGACCCGTTATGGTGGAACCCTCCTTAGGGCATGACTCATGGTCTCGGCGAAAGCAAGGTAAAGGTCATGCCCAACCACCCTCTGCCAGCCTTCCAAGGAAGAGGGCTCAACTATAGTGGCATTAAGAGTCGATTTGTACGTGTGGGTAAAGTTGTACACCCCTGCGGTGTTTAATCTTTTCGAAAAGCCGTGTCCACGGTTATGGACTACTTGGGAACGGACGTGAAGATCATAGATAACTTTAACCTAATCGTTAAACTTGGCAGATCAACGTGTGCTTAAGGTGTTGGGGATCGTAGCCGAAAACAAAAAATTTCCTACGATGGAACCCCAAAACTGCCTAGGATCTATCTATATAGTAATGCAGTAACGACCAATGCGTATATAATACATACCCTTGTAGACCGTACGCGGTTAATGTTCCGCGGGGAATGTGGTTGATGTAGTCGTACTCATAGCCGACCTCAAGGTCATGAAGCTCCTCGCAGGTCACCCCTTGCTCCTTCGTCATCTTCATCGTGTAACAGCTCCGGCTCACGACATTTAAGCGCCCCAAGTGTTGCTCCTCGTGTCTTCGTACACATCCGGTGCACGATGAGACCTCTGGCTCCCCGATCCCGCCGGGAGTGCGGAAGTTGATATCCGTCTAGGAATCCCTGCAGCGCAACGGCGTACTGTAGGTGTGCCTTCATCGCACAACCTAGACATGGGGCCATGGTCACAAGGTATAGAGAGAGGGAGGGAGAAAGTCAACCAAAGGTCTTCTAAAATTGTGTGTGTATTTAATCCCACCCATGGGCACCCCTTTATATAGGCGGAGGGGGTGTGCCCTCGCCATTAGGTTAGCCATGTGAGACTAATAGACAAAGAAAAAATACAGGTATTTTCGTCCTGGCCAATTGGGCCGAATTAACTCAGCCCAATAGACTAAACAGAAAATACCTAATAAAAGAAAAAGGGGCAGCCAGGGAAGAGGCTGGCCAGGTGGGCCTTGGCGCGGCCCACCTCACGCCCAGCTGTTCCCGCGGCGGTGGCCTGGTGAGCCGAGCCCGGGTGGGCTGGCCACCCCGGTGGTCCGCTAGCTCCCGCGGCCCAGCTCGCCTCGCACCGCCCGGGTGGGTCGGCTCGCCCCGGCGGCCCAGCTCCCTGGCGCCCGCGTGGGCCAGGTCGAGCAGGCCCGGCGTGGCGGCTTGCTGCTTCTGCTACTCACGCGCAGCGCGCATTATCTACCACCCGCTCGTGGGCGCAGCCCACCTGCTTGCCACCCAGTGCAGCGGCTGTTATCCGCCACCCACTTGGGCTGGCTGTTTCCTTTTTCCATTTCTTTTTATGTAGTTTTATTTCTAGGACTTTTCCCTCTGGGATTTGGCCTAATATAATAGTTGCCTTTATAAATCTTAACTTAAATATTATTTAGAATATAGTAATTCATAATTAACATATAATAAATATATATTTAAATTCCTACTTATCCGAAAACACGTTTCTTGTCTTTTCCTTTATTCTTTCTCCGAACAACTTCGGATCTCTCCGCGGAACGATTCCGACTTTCTATCTTTCTCTACTGTGAGTCCATCTTACGAATGATCGCTCTCATCATACCCTTAAGTGTATCCTCTCACGGCTCGGGAATGCTCTAGACATGATCTGTATCAATGATCAGCAGAGGGACCAGGAATATCCATGTGACCCCTATGCATTCCTGATGACAATGTTGTTTGAACCGCTAAATGTAGCATCCTCTTCCTTTTGTTTCTCGATACAACATGTCCGTGATCTGATCATTGGTATCCCATACCTTGTTCAATCTCGTTCATAACAAGTTCTGTTTTCTTGTTACCATGATATTACATACCCGTGACCGAGTCACATGTTGCAACATTTATAGATGTAATCTCACCAAGCCAGCCATATGTATCTTTACCCGTCATGTGGGTGAACAAATCTCGGTCTTGCAGTCTCATGTCATCAACTGTTGCTTTGGAATACCCAACATACTCCTTTATGGCCATCGTATTACTAGATGACGGTTGATGTAGTCAAAGCAGCCTCAGGAAACAGTGAGTAATATGAGCTCACGGTCTAAGGAGAAGGAGTCTAGGTATAGTTGTTGCAACAATGGACTATATGACTTGATCGTGTTGAAATCCTTCGAGGAATGTCCAATCACATCATTCTCCAATGATATGATCATGTTGTCAGTCGGCATAAATGCCCATGATCTTAAAACCCAGATCATCTTCGTGACCAACGAACTAGTATGAATAGAGGCTACTAGGGACTTGGTTGTTTCATACCAGACCTGTACCAATGTTTCTACTTGGCACAGTTATAGCACAATATGAAACTATTATAAACTAATTGAGATATGACAATAAAAACCTATTTATTATTTGCCTCTAGGGCATATCTCCTTCAGTCTCCTACTTGCACTAGAGTACAAATAAACTAGCTCGCATTTTACTCATATAAACCATATGCCATATGCGTTTATAGATCATGCATGCTCATGGGAAATGTCGTGTCCATGTTCTGTTTTACCAGATCATTATGTCTTTTGCAAATCGTTAATGTCTTCCTAATTTTGACATTCACACCATTATCGTATAATGGGTCGAAGTATTTGTTTGGCGACAAAGTGAGACTTTGTTTCTAGTGTTTATTATGACGGTCGTTTTCACCATTGTCATCTAAACTTCGAAACACACTTTGCTATCCTTTGTGTATATAGTATAGTCATGGCAGCAGAATGAGGCCAGATTCCAGGAGCTTACTGTGACTTTTGATCAACCTCGAGGGCTTTCTCATGGGCACTGGGCCCTGGGACACACATTCTACGTTAAAAGCGAACTAGCCCCACCACAACATTATATATCACATCAGATGGAGCTTTTATACTTCTATATCTATGTAGATCCTAGTGCATGAAATGCAACTATGCCACTTACATTGCTTTTTGCCATTTAAGTACAAACTTAATTATGGTTCAGTGATCAACTCAGGAATCACTTAAAGACATGTTCTTACAGTTAAGACTTTGTCCTACCAACCAGAACCTCGGGCCACATTACGTCGAGTATACAACATGGTTATGTGGAAGAACCTATGACTGAGGCATAGGAGATGCAACACATCTCTTTCTTTCAACCATAGTTGCAATACTAACTCAATGCTTCATATGGTAAGAACTTCTTTCTTACCTAGTTCCATTCTGAGCTACTTCAGAATCTTGCTTAGGACATTCTGAACATCTTTCAGAATCAAGTCTAGGAAGCATTCGATATTTAGTGTTTATTAAACTCACCAATCTATCTCGATAGATCTCTTTGTTTAATAACTTCAACTTCATCCTTATTTATATAACTTAAACATTATTAACACCAATCACATCATTCACATATGTCGTCCACATATCCCAGAATGATTTCACGCTCCCACTCAAATATGACATTCATGTTTGAGATCCAGGGATTTCACTTTGCTCCCACTCAAAAATATGTCAGCTACATATTATGAATTAGCCAAGCTGATTTTCTCCCACTCAAATCTAGGTTCTCTCGATAATCTTGGACATTCCAAAATTCTTTGATCATCATGAAATCGAGAATTCCACCAACGAGATTTCAATGACCATTCATTTCTCGTACTTAGGTCCATCACGCTTCTTTGTATTTCGTAGGTATGTCTTGTTCAAAACCTGACAAGTGAATCAACAATACAATTCCACAAACTTGTAGAATATATAGTTGAATCCTAGTTTCTTTTAGTAAAAGTATCTACTTGAAACTTTATGATCATTCTCATTGGTTTTTCCTCTATTTGTAGAGTTTGGATTCATGAAAAAAATTCCATTGCGCCACTCAACAATTCGGAGGTAAGGTCAAATACCTTTTTTTGATCTTTTACTTTTTCCATCTATATCTTCATCAAGACACTTCAACTTTGGATAACAACAGTTTTGCCCCTTGTGGATGATGCATTCATAGCTTCCTAAGAACGCTCTACAAAGACTTGTTTATTCGCTACGACTTCGACTTATCGAAATCTCTAGAAACTCAAACTTTCCATAACACTTATGGTGTTGTTTCCACGAATCTTTTAGATGTTCCTTTGTATTTCAAATGAGTGCTTGCTTATTTTGATCTCTAACTCTAAACGACAACTATAACCCTGATAAGAGATAATATTATACCTTATGTATCCAATACATAATGATTATGATGTTTAGATATTTCAACACAGTTTGAATTCGTCCAATTATCATAATTTATAAAACATCTTTCAGAAGTCCCTTTTATGCTAAACTTAACTTGAATATTTCAGTCATGTCGATCTAATCGAAGAGACTTGTTAATTCAATATCCCATTTAGTTATGAACTCATTTGAACAATTCAAATCATTTCAAACTTCATGTTTCATTAAGTAAATAGACTTATTCACTTAAGTTCACAATTAACTAATGATTTCCACTATTTTTTGAAAATATGATACATCACTATGTATAAGATTCAACATTTCTTCGCATATCACCGTTTTACCAGAATGCGGAGTTTTAGTCATTCTACCCAAGAGGCATGGTTTTGCAAAGTCTCTAGGACCCCGATCTTTCATAAAGAACCTGCAATAACCAAAATGACTTAAACTATAGTGTCTTTTCATTATTAAACTTTGGATATTTTTTAGCATTCTAATCCTTTATAAATGTTTAAACTATTATCATTAACATAGTGATGAGAATAACTTGTTTGTAATCGTAATGTGACCATAAGGTATTGTTCATAAGAATAGTACAAACTGGTTTGTAACTCCTTCATATGAATAATCGTCTTGCCAAAAGCAAGACACACAAACAAGCATTACAAAATTATATTCAAGTCCACTAATCGAAATGATAAACTTTGAGGAAAAAGGTGATGTCGGCCATCAACTGTTTTGCTTGCCGTCATCAAGTCACGTTGCCTCAAAACCAGCAATTCTCAAGCAGATCATCCTATTTTCACAAAACAGGACAAGTATCAAAGACTTTGCAAACTGCAATGAGTTTTGCAAAAACCACATTTATAATTTTGTATATCTAACATATAACTTTTTCATCCATGAGCTCCTTTTGCAATCAAGCCCTTCTAAGAGTTCTCAACTTTAATGCAAGATCTCTAAGTGTTTTTCCAAACATTCTGGAGTCACCGAATTATCTCCTAATGGTGATTGTATCAAGAAGAGAAGATCACCTTTTACGAGGATATCTCTCAGGCGTGGGTATTAATCTATGAAGTTGGACCCTTTTGCTAAGTTCCAAATTAAGCAATATATTCCCATGGTCGCAAAGGACCTCAATGGGATAGGCTAAGATCTAATAAGATATTTGCAAACAAACATCTAGACTAAGTTTATAATAAGAGATCAATTTATAATTGGTCTCCACTAAAATTGTCATCCCCTGGACGATTTTAGTGATCACATGATCCCTATCCTCTGCACCTCCCCCGATCGTCATGGCCATCAGTGCAGTATCAAAGGTAGACATTCACTAATGTCAATCACATCATCCATGTGACTCATGCTCGATGTTTCGATCTCTTGTGTTCCGAGGCCATGTCTGCACATGCTAGGCTCGCCAAATCTAACTTGTGTGTATTCGTTGTGCAATATGGCTTACACCCACTGTATGCGAACGTAGATATGTCTGACACCCATGCCTGTACCATGGATCGCCTCATACCGAAGAACTTTCTTGGTGGTGCACATACAAGGGGAACACGGAACATTGGAATTCAATAGGGATTATCTTATTTGCTACCGTTGAGTATCTAAATACTAGCACACAATAAGATGTAAAAACAGGTATCAACATCATATGTATAATGTGATATGATATGGTCTTTCTTGCGCCTTGATCTCCATCGAGCGCTCCGGCATGATCTCCATCTTGCCCTTAGTTTGACGCCAAGTCCACGACGCCTCCACCAGGTCGTTCATCAGAATGATGACTATTACTATACTACTTCGTAACAGAAAAGTAAACTACTTTACCTTTGTAACGACCAATGCCATATCATAATCACATGCCCCCTGCAAAATAAAGTTAGACGCCTCTACTTTATCTATTGCAAGTTTTACATGGTTGTTAGGGCTTTTGCACTAGAACTGTTTCTAAACAATGAACTTTCCCACCACAACATGGATCTGACAGTTGTCTCTACTACACCCCTTACGGGGCCCTCCGTTGTAAATATTATATCAACTATCGAATGAGAGACAAACACCCACTAGCCACTTATACGGTACAAGACGTATATTGAGCATGGAACCAGTATCACGTAAGGTCAGTCCAGGCCGCTTCATCAAACAATACCACGATATAAACAAGTACATGTTAGATGGTAACAACTAAGGGATCAATGCCCAAACAATACTTGTGCGTACTGGCCATACAACACTCCTACACATAGATCAGCTCTGATACCACTGTTGGGGATCGTAGCAGAAAATAAAAAATTTCCTACGATGGAACCCCAAAACTGTCTAGGATCTATCTATGTAGTAATGCAGTAATAGCCAATGCGTATAGAATACATACCCTTGTAGACCGTATGCGGTTAACGTTCCACGGGGAACGTGGTTGATGTAGTCGTACTCGTAGCCGACCTCAAGGTCGTGAAGCTCGTCGCAGGTCACCCCTTGCTCCTTCGTCATCTTCATCGTGCAACAGCTCCAACTCACGACATTTAAGCGCCCCAAGTGTTGCACCTCGTGTCTTTGTACACATCTGGTGTACGATGAGACCTCCGGCTCCCCGATCCCGCCAGGAGTGCGGAAGTTGATATCCGGCTAGGAATCCTTGCAGCGCAACGGCGTACTGTAGGTGTGCCTTGATCGCACAACCCAGACTTGGGGCCATGGTCACAAGGTATAGAGAGAGGGAGGGAGAAAGTCAACCAAAGGACTTCTCAAATTGTGTGTGTATTTAATCCCACCCATGGGCACCCCTTTATATAGGCGGAGGGGGTGTGCCCTCCCCATTAGGTCAGCCATGTGGGGCTAATAGGCAAAGAAAAAATACAGGTATTTTCGTCCTGGCCGATTGGGCCGAATTAACTCAGCCCAATAGACAAAACAGAAAATACCTAATAAAAGAAAAAGGGGCAGCCAGGGAAGAGGCTGGCCGGGTGGGCCTTGGCGCGGCCCACCTCGCGCCCAGCTGTTCCCGTGGTGGCGGCCTGGTGAGGCAAGCCCAGGTGGGCTGGCCACCCCGACAGCCTGCTAGCTCCCGCGGCCTAGCTCGCCCCGCACTGCCCGGGTGGGCCGGCTCGCCCTGGCGGCCCAGCTCCCTGGCGCCCGCGTGGGCCAGGTCGAGCAGGCCCGACGCGACGGCTTGCTGCTTCTACTGCTCGCGCGCAGCGCGCATTATCTGCCGCCCGCTCATGGGTGCAGCCCAGCTGCTTGCCGCCCAGTGCGGCGGCTGTTATCCGCCACCCACTTGGGCTAGCTGTTTTCTTTTTCCATTTCTTTTTCTGAAGTTTTATTTCTAGGCCTTTTCCCTCTGGGATTTGGCCTAATATAAAAGTTTCTTTTATAAATCTTAACTTGAATATTATTTAGAATATATTAATTCATAATTAACATATAATAAATACATATTTAAATTCCTATTTATCCGAAAACACTTTTCTGGTCATTTCCTTTATTCTTTCTCCGAACAACTTCGGATCTCTCCACGAAACGATTCCGACTTTCTATCTTTCTCTACTGTGACTCCATCTTACGAATGATCGCTCTCATCATACCCTTAAGTGTATCCTCTCACGGCTCGGGAATGCTCTAGACATGATTTGTATCAATGATCAATAGAGAGACCAGGGATATCCATGTGACCCCTATGCATTCCTGATGACAACGTTGTTTGAACCGCTAAATGTAGCATCCTCTTCCTTTTGTTTCTCGATACAACTTGTACAAGATACGATCATTGGTATCCCATACCTTGTTCAATCCCGTTCACAACAAGTTCTGTTTTCTTGTTACCGTGAGATTACATACCCGTGACCGAGTCACATGTTGCAACATTTATAGATGTAATCTCACCAAGCCGGCCGTATGTATCTTTACCCGTCATGTGGATGAACAAATCCCGATCTTGCAGTCACATGGCTTCAACTATTCCTTTGGAAAACCCAACTTACACCTTTATGGCCACCGTATTATCAGATGACGGTTGATGTAGTCAAAGCAGCCTCAGGAAATAGTGAGTAATATGAGCTCACGGTCTAAGGAGAAGGAGTCTAGGTATAGTTGTTGCAACAATGAACTATATGAATTGATCGTGTTGCAATCCTTCGAGGAATGTCCAATCACATCATTATCCAATGATATGATCTCGTTGTCAGTCGGCATAAATGCCCATGATCTTGAAACCCAGATCATCTTCGTGACCAACGAACTAGTATGAATAGAGGCTACTAGGGACTTGGTTGTTTCATACCACACCTGTACCAATGTTTCTACTTGGCACAGTTATAGCACAATATGAAACTATTATAAACTAATTGAGATATGACGATAAAAACCTATTTATTATTTGCCTCTAGGGCATATCTCCTTCATAAAGATGCTTCCTCATGGGTACGAGGGGGTGATCCCAGTTGTGAGATGAAGATTACTTTGGTGGATATCAAGATGGTGATCAATTCTTTGGATATGTCGCTCTCTTATCCCCTTTTAAAATATTCTAATTAGACGAGCTTCTTCTCCCTCTTGTTTTATAAACAAAGATGGCTTTATGCAAAATAACCCCACCAGCCATAAGTCTTGCGGAGTACACCCTGTACTCACCCTTGCTTTGTTGATACTTTTAGAGCTAGTGTTCCCTTGAAGATGAGTTCCGTACGACTTTGACATTGACGACTAGCTTGGTGTTCCCGACCGGAAGCCTAGAATCTATGGAATGGGATGTCATCATTATGCTTCAGGCCTCTTAGGCCATTTGTTAAGTTTGCTATACTTAATAGCAAAATTTGCCTTCTGTTGTTTTATGTTTGTGGTCAGTGACCACTGCTTGTAATATTTTGGTTCTTTGCTCAGTTATGAGCTTGCCGTAATAATTTTTGTGTCGTAGGGTTACTATTGTGTTACCGATTTCTCACTGGATATCCTCGAGCTCTCGGTTAAGCTTATGTCAGGCTAAGGTCTGGATTTGTTTAACCCTGATACCAGGGGTGTTACATGTATGACTATGCTGTTGTTTGATCTGGTGTGCCAAGTAGACTAGTAATTTGGGCATATACTCTACTTCCCGCACAAGATCAAACATCGAGCATTGTTATTTCCATGCCCAACCTAAGTATGAGGCACTAATACAAGTCATTCTTGGTTTGCTTTTTTTTGTCTTTCTTAGAAATGCCAATGATTAGAACGTGATTTCTTACATATTGTTGCACCCATATATATATGCATGATCTTATCTTGTGAACTGCTATTGCTTTCCATTGACATAGATAATATCATCTATCTTGTGTATAGGAGATGGCGAAGAAGTGCTATGTCGTGTACGTAGGCAAGGTTCCAGGTGTGTACGAGGAGTGGGAAGACTGCCAGAAGAAAGTGAACGAATTCTCGGGCAACATCTACAAAGGCTATAAGACTAGAGAGGTGGTGGAAGAGAAGTGGAGGAGGCACATGAGGAAGAAGTGGAGGAACTTCCTCGTGATCACCACCTTGATGCTCTTCATGGTAGGTTATGTGCTCTACTTCATCTAGATAGAGCTCTGTCATCGGAGTTGTAATGTGATTGTGAATTTGTACTCGGAGGTGTGAACTTGTGGCACAAACACTTGGTGTTGTGTGAAAACTTGACACTTGTTGATTCTAGTTGATGTATGAACTTGTTTGTCGCGATTGATGTGTAATGTACTTGTATTCATGCTGGTTCTATTATGCTTTGGCCAATTGCAAGTTTTTGGAAAATTATGTGATGTTTATACAGTATTTTGGACTGTATTATATTTGAATACCTATAAACTGTTATTTGAAAATTGCTATAAAACTTGTAGAATTTCGAAAATATATCCGAGGCGGAGGCGCATATAGGGTACTATACGAGGCGCATTGTACAACATATGCGACGCGCATATCATATGTGCCTCCTATACTTCATATACGCGCCTCGCATACCAAATACTAGAGGCGCGACGCTAGAGGCGCATACCATATGCGCCCCGGATAGTGTTTTTGGTGCGCCTCGGGTATGGTTTGCCCTAGTAGTGTATGATGGTCAACACAAGAACTACAAGGCTCCTCGAGCAGTATGAGCTGCAAATGGACCACAAGAGACCAACCCCTCTGAGGAGGCACAATTGCCGCTTATAAAGGGCTATGGCAACGGTGACAGACATGGCCGGCTGGCGGGTCCCACATGCGGGTCCCACTCGACTAGTCATCTACAGTACCGTGGAGGGGAGGTCGTGACTACAATGTCTGGCGTATGAGCAGACGTGAGCACGGTGTACGCCATATCCATTGTTCCTCTCGTCAGTGCGTCATACCCCTAGCTACTCCTTCTAGCCGTGCTAGTCCGGTTGGGCTCCTCCAGCCAGACCAACACCGTACGGTCCTCCTTCTCCGGTCTTACAATTATCTCGCTCTTGCTAGCCCGGCAGGATCATTCAGCCGGACTTCTCCACGTCCGTCTTGCATTCGGCTAGTTCACACTACCCGACTCTGGCGATTTCAGTCTCCTAAGTGGATTCCTCCAGCCGGACATCACGAAACTCGCCCGGTTAGCCTACTCGGGGATGATCCTCCTAACACTAGCCCTCGAGCGCTAGAATATCATTTTGCGGCCCAAAAGTTGGGGTGTCAAGGCAACACGGTACCCGAGTTCCCTGATATCATCCGCGATGACTATAGTTGGCGTGCCAAATACTCAGAGGGTCTTTTTCGGCACAAATTCAACTTTATATTTCAATAAAAAAAATCAGGCTAATGGTCGTCAAGTTGGGCCCCCCTGTCAGTTCTCGCCGTTATGTCACTCCTGTCGCTCCCGTCACTTAGGTGTCAGTTAAGCTTGCAGTGTTGGCGCCTGCATCCATTACGCGTCTTCTTCTTCCTTGGAGTGGCAATCTGTGGGGCGTCGCAGCCATGGCATAGAGCTGGGACATGGACGAACCTGCTCGGCCCAGCTCTCCTCCCTTTAGGCTTGCAGCGTTGGCGCCTCCATTACTCGTCTTCTTCCCCGGAGCGGCAATCTGTGGTCGCGGCCATGGCATAGAGCTGGGAAGTGACGAAGCTGCTCGGCCCCGCTCTCCTCCCCATCCCGAGGCGGAGCTCGTCCTCACCATGGATGCACCCATGGCACGGTCAGGGATGAGAATTGGTTCCCAGTGAGATCTATCACCTTGTCGACCATGCTCGGTTCTGTTTTCCTCCTCTAGAATCCGAGCTCGCCATCGCCGTGGTTGCACCCGCACCAATTCTACCACCTCTGCCGAGGTCTATGTGGTAGCTCAAGTTCTGGGGCTCTCCAAGTTCTGCCATGTTGGGCCTGTAAGTGTTGTTGTATGTTAAACTAGCAAATCTTGTTTGTTCAAATCTCTTGGCCTGTACCAACTTCATTGTGTTTAATTATGAAAGACAAAATATAAATGACTTCTCTCAATTTCTCGCATAGAAAAATGCATAGCTAATTTCATATTCTCGCAGGAACTGGCCCCACTTGTTGAACCAGCGGCACTGCCACGATCTCCACATAACCACGGTGAGTTCTCGAACCGAAAGTTGCAGTTACCACGTTTCTTCTGCAGTCATTCCTCTTCCTCAGTCATTCCTCTGCAGTTTTTCCTAAGCGCTTCTTCTTCCTCTGTTCTGGAACCGTCGGTTCATCTTCTTCTTCCTCTCGAAGGAAGTTCCTTGCAGGCAGTTCCTTTCACCTATTTCCTTGCAGGCATGGACGATGGGAAACGCACAACAGAGACCCACTTGGTCCCTGCCCATGGCACCACGACTTTGTCAGTGGTGTACACAAATGATGAAGCGAATGTGGAGACAACTCTCGCCAGGTTTGAGCAATTGCTTGAGAAAGAGAAGCACAAGTTTTTGGGGCTAGACTTGGAGTACACCCGTGCAAATAAGCGAAAAAATCCTCCACAAGAGATCGCTGTCATGCAAATCGCCATACATGAGGAGGTCCTCGTTTACCACTTCTGCAGGTATGTGAAATTTAAATTTGAGATCACCACTTCTGCATCCCTTGTTCCCTTACATCCCTAGAACCATCTAAGTGCAGGAGTAAACCAACTGAGATGCGTTGTCCAGATCTGGTCGAGTTCTTGTGTAGGAAAGGGATAACTTTCACTAGCGTGGATATCACAAATGACACAATTATGCTTTCTCGTGCGTGGATAAAAATCCCAGAGGGGCACCACATCGACATCCAAAATCTGTACAAGATCAAATCATACCCAGCGAAGGATGGCATGGGTGATCTGGCAACGGAAATCATCGATAAATCCTATGATCTGGCATGGGTGATCCTACGACTCGATCACGACTACTGGGAGTGGAAGGTGATGAGCCAGGCGCGCCTCGAGTATGCAGCCAGAGACGCCTACATGGCGTACGAGTTGTATAGTAAGCTCATTACCATGAAAGATGGGATGGTTAAGGCAGGGTTTTTCGCGAGAGAGCTATGCCCTGGTTGCAAGCTAGCCCAGGAGAAGAAGCGCGAGGAGGACAGAAAGCGGTTTCAGGACGAGCAGGGATCTTGAGACGGTGGCGACATCAAGCGGCTGAAGGGAAGCAAGTCAAGGACGACAACAAGTGGTGGTGATACATTATGTGTTTGAACTAGATTTTAGTTTCTAGTTTATTATGTGTGTGATACATTTAGTTACTTCAATACAAAATTTCGACCAATTTAACTTGTTGATGTATTTCTTGACAATTATAATATAATCGAGCACTAGAAATATTTTGTAGTGTGCAAGAGCATGATCAGTAAATATAATTGAACACTAGAAACTTTAAGGCACTCCATATAAAGGAGTAGATTAATATATAAGGTTCACCAGAGACACCACGGATATATTGTCTTACATGCCACACACAGGTAATAATTAACTAGAACAAAATAAAAGCAGGGGCGACAGTAGGAGGCCGAGACACAGAGATGCCTAGCAGGGCATGGGTTTATCAGCAGGAGGCAGCGACAGCCTAGTCGATGGGATACAGGCTAATCCTGACATACTCCCCGAGGAATTTGCCATAGGCTGCGTGCTGCGCCAAGGTAATCGGCCTATGGCTTCTGCCTCCGCCTCTGCCAACGCCCTCCGCGTGCTGGATCATGCTGTTGAGGTCCACGTTGATTGCTATGCGACAGAATGGGCAAAATAGTCTCCCCCTACGGTGGAAACAGATTTGCCCACACCGTAACCGCCTCAGCACGTAGCGGCTCTTGTTGTCCCTAGATTCCTTGCTATCGTCCACATCATCATCATCCTCCTATTGATTTTTAAGAACATAACTTAGAACTCGTACATATGATTGAATTGTATTACAACTCAAGAATTGACAACATGTATATGTAAGACAATATATCCATGGATATCAATGATAAAGAATCTCAGCAATAGTTTGATCGGTTCATATATCATTTCATCTCAACACAATGAAAAATAATTGCATCAGATTGCGGCCTCATAAGTTTATTCAGGGATGGTGTGAGTGAACCAAGTAACAATTGCACAGCCTGTATTGTTGTTGTACATCGCCCCAGGTTCACTAACTCGTCCCTGAAAAAATCTGACACCAATGTGTCTGCCTCTCTTTTCGGACAAATTTGAATCATTGGCCACAATAAGAAATTGAAATATAATCGTACAAAACATTATTCAGGGATATACATAGTCAGGTATAAAAACAAGCCTAAATACTATAATTATAAATAAAAAACCAAACAATTAATCCTCAGGTGCATGTTAAAAATACTTATGATCAAAACCATTCATATGCATATGCATCATACCAATCATTAAAAGATTAGAAACAATTCAAGGATCATATATGTATTTCCACATGAGAATAAATCTAGGGCCTCATAATTTGTTTTAGAGATGGAGTAGGCGAACCAAAGTACCAACAACACAACCTATATTGTTTGTGTGCATTGCTGCCTGAGGTTAACCAACCCATCCCTAGAACACGACACCATCATACGTGTCTCCCCTTGAACTCTTTTGGGGAAAATTTCAATCATCGGCCTCGGTGACAAACTAAAATGTAATTATTATACACTATTAATGCATGGAATAGATAATTTGAATATCATAGTTCTATGAATGTAGAATAAAGATTGCGGCCTCATAAGTTTATTTAGGGATGGCGTGAGTGAACCAAGTAACAATTGCACAACCTGTATTGTTGTTGTACATCGCCCCAGGTTCACTAACTCGTCGCTGAAAAAATCTGACACCAATGTGTCTGCCTCTCTTTTGGGACAAATTTGAATCATTGGCCATAATAAGAAACTGAAATGTAATCGTACAAAACATTATTCAGGGATATACATAGTCAGGTACAAAAACAAGCCTAAATATTGTAATTATAAATAAAAAACCAAACAATTAATCCTCAGGTACATGTTAAAAATACTTATGATCAAAACCATTCGTATACATATGCATCATACCAATCATTAAAAGATCAGAAACAATTCAAGGATCATATATGTACTTCCACATGAGAATAAATCTAGGGCCTCATAATTTGTTTTAGAGATGGAGTAGGCGAACCAAAGTACCAATAGCACAACCTATATTGTTTGTGTGCATTGCTGCCTCAGGTTCACCAACCCATCCCTAAAACACGACACCATCATATGTGTCTCCCCTTGAACTCTTTTGGGGCAAATTTCAATCATTGGCCTCGGTGACAAACTAAAATGTAATTCTTATACACTATGAATGCATGGAATAGATAATTTGAATATCATAGTTCTATGAATGTAGAATAAAGATTGCGGCCTCATAAGTTTATTCAGGGACGGCGTGAGTGAACCAAGTAACAATTGCACAGCCTATATTGTTGTTGTACATTGCCCCAGGTTCACTAACTCATCCCCGAAAAAATCTGACACCAATGTGTCTGCCTCTCTTTTGGGGAAATTTTGAATCACTGGCCACAATAAGAAATTGAAATGTAATCGTACAAAACATTATTCAGGGATATACATAGTCAGGTACAAAAACAAGCCTAAATTTTGTAATTATAAATAAAAAACCAAACAATTAATCTTCAGGTGCATGTTAAAAATACTCATGATCAAAACCATTCATATACATATGCATCATACCAATCATTAAAAGATCAGAAACAATTCAAGGATCATATATGTAGTTCCATATGAGAATAAATCTAGGGCCTCAAAATTTGTTTCAGAGATGGAGTTGGGGAACCAAAGTACCAACAACACAACCTATATTGTTTGTGTGCATTGCTACCTCAGGTTCACCAACCCATCCCTAAAACACGACACCATCATACGTGTCTCCTCTTGAACTCTTTTGGGGCAAATTTCAATCATCGGCCTCGGTGACAAACTAAAATGTAATTCTTATACACTATGAATGCATGGAATAGATAATTCAAATATCATAGTTCTATGAATGTAGAATAAAGATTGCAGCCTCATAAGTTTCTACAGAGATGGCGTAAGCGAACCAAGTAACAATTGCACAACTTATATTGATCTTGTACATGGCCCCAGGTTCGCTCACTCATCCCTGTAAAAATTTGACACCAATGTGTCTACCTCTCTTTGGGGCAAATTTGAATCATTAGCCACAATAAGAAATTGAAATGTAATCATACGAAACAATATTCAGGGATATACAAATGCATCATACAACGCATTCATAGATCAGAAATAATACAAATATTATATATTTAGGTTCCATATGAGAGAAAAAATTAGGGCCTCCTTTTTTTCAGCGATGGAGTCGGAAAACCAAAATACCAACAACACAACCTATATTGTTTATGTGCGTTGCTGCCTCAGGGCCACTAACCATCCATAAGAAAACGAGACCATCAGATGCCCTTGCACTATTTTGGGGAAAAATTGAATCACTGGGCTCAGTAAGGAATAGAAATGTAATGTTATAGGCCTGATGTGTATCGAAATCTACACTCAACTAGCAAACTCAACTAGATGGCAGATGGGCAGATTAGGGTTTTGTGACTAGACGGATTGGGGTTTTGTGACAAGATGGCAGATGCATCAATCAACCGATCGAATCATATATATACTACCCTACTTCGAGAGCAAACGAATCTGTACACGATTGAGCAAATCCTATGTATGAACAGTGAAAACTGCGGCTGCGAGTAGAGAAGCTAGCAATGTAGTACCTCGAACTCCTCATCAGGGACCTCCTCCTCGAACTCATCATTCTCCGCGATTGCATCGAAGATTTCTTGAACGGCGATGGGGTCGTCGATGTAGATCACCGGATTGCCTCCGTCTGCCGCTTGCCTCCCATCCAGATTTGCCGCTGGCACCACGATGTTGTCGGCCACCTGCTGCTCGGCAGCAACGGCTACTACCGGCTGCTCGGTGGCGATGGCTACCATCAGCTACTCGGCGGCGACGGCTACCAACTGCTGTTCGGCGGCGACGGCTACCACCTGCTGCTCGGCAGCGAAGGCTACTGGCTAGACAGATGAGTTCGCACCCTCTACGGCACGGTGACGATCGGCGTTCGTGCTTAGAGAAGATGCCTCCGTCTGCTTGGCGATGACTGAGCCATCTGCTGCTTCGCCTTCAACTGGCTTCACCTCCGGATCTTCTCCACGCGTACGCTTCATGGCGCACCAAGGGAAGGAGGTAGTGCAAACGAGGGAGATTCGGCCTGCGCGGTAGGTGTAGATTGGGGTCTTGGGACTAGACATACTGGGGGAATGACACGAGCTCATGGAAGAAGAAGGTCGAGGGGGTTATAAACACCGGACCATTCGTATTCCTCGAGTGGACACGTGTGGTGGGCGGGCGGGTGGGGGGTTACCACGATCTCCACCCTTTTTTTGGTTCCCTTTTTTTAAATAGCCACGATCTTGGAAGAAAATCCTATGAGAAATTAAAAAGATCTCCACTTTACAGCTGCATTGAAAACACGCTCATGGCAGACCTCGATTCCACTGCATGCAAGTGGCGCGGAACTAATTTCTAGCAACGTTAGATCTACTCGAGGGGGGCCCTTGATTCATGGAATTTACTAGCGGTAGGGCCCAGTTGGAAGTGAGATTGAGAGCGCTACGTATAAATGGGATATGTCTGATTAAAATCAAGTGGCAATAAATTGCAGCGTCCAGTCGACAACCGTGCACTCGATGACCCTGTTGCCCTGTGCATGAGTTGTAGTAGCAGTAGTAGGCTTTTCAGACTTGATTAAACTTGACATGACCGCTCGACGAATTTTTCGATGGACGGCATCGTGTTCATTCCTGTAGAAGTCTCACGGAGGGAGACGTCCATGCTATCTCATGCTGTACTGTGAAGGGCACAAGGTGTGCAACGATCATCGTTGGATCGCAAAGAATCAACGGTTGGTGCGCACGATCCGCGTGACAACTGTGACAACCAATCAGGGAGTAGCAGACAAGGTGAGCACAGTTTTGGGCTTCTACGAAAGATAGAGAGGGCGGTAGGCAAAACTAAGTAGTACCACATAAAACCAAGGGCAAAACTGAGTAGTATAAATATGGAAAGTGTCATGTACAATGAAATACACCGGGGAATACATCAAATTATGACAAGATAGATCCACTATAGTTCATTGGATGTGTGTTCTTCTCATAAACCACACCCAGTGTCATTGCATGTGTGTTCCTCTCAACAAACCACATAAGGATCCACCAGTGTCATTGCGTGTGTGTTCTTCTCATGAACCACATAAGGATGGGCCCACCAGTGTCATTCCAGGGTCTGTTCTTTTCATGAACCATACCCAGTGCCAGTGCATGTCTGTTCTATTCATGAACCACACCCAGTTTCACTGCATGTCTGTTCTTTTCATGAACCACATAAGGATCTACCAGTGTCATTGCATGTCTTTTACTTCCATAAACAACATGTGGATCCACCGGTGTCATTGCATGTCTGTTCCTCTAAACAAACCACATAAGGATCCACCAGTGTCACTGCGTGTGTGTTCTTCTGATGAACCACACCCAGTGTCATTGCATGTGTGTTCTTCTAAACAAACCACATAAGGATCCACCAGTGTCATTGCATGTCTGTTCTTTTCATGAACCACATAAGGATCCACCAGTGTCATTGCATGTCTGTTCTTTTCACGAATCACAGCTAGTGTCATTGCATGTCTTTTACTTCCATAAACCACATATGGATCCACCTAGTGTGATTGCATGTATGTTCCTCTAAACAAACGACATAAGGATCCACCAGTGTCATTGCGTGTCTTTTCTTTTCATGAACCACACCAAGTGTCATAGCATGCGTGTTCTTCTAAACAAACCACATAAGGATCCACCAGTGTCATTGCCTATATATTCATTTTCGTGAACCACACCCAGTGTCATTGCATGTGTGTTATTCTAAACAAACCACATAAGTCATTGCATGTCTGTTCTTTTCATGAAGGACACCCGGTGTCATTGCATGTCTGTTCTTTTCATGAACCACGGCTAGAGTGATTGCATGTCTGTTCCTCTAAACAAACCACATAAGGATCCACCAGTGTCATTGCATGTCTGTTCTTTTCATGAACCACATAAGGATCTACCAGTGTCATTGCATGTCTGTTCTTTTCATGAACCACGCCCAGTGTCATTGCATGTGTATTACTTCAATAAACCACATGGGGATCCACCGGAGTCATTGCATGTCAGTTCCTCTAAACAAACCACATAAGGATCCACCAGTGTCACTGCATGTCTGTTCTTTTCATGAACCACATAAGGATGGGCCCACCAGTGTCATTGCATGTCTGTTATTTTCATGAACCACACCGAGTGTCAGTGCATGTCTGTTCTATTCATGAACCACACCCAGTTTCACTGCATGTTTGTTCTTTTCATGAACCACAGAAGGATCTACCAGTGTCATTGCATGTCTTTTACTTCCATAAACCACATGTGGATCCGCCGGTGCTCATTGCATGTCTGTTCCTCTAAACAAACCACATAAGGATCCACCAGTGTCATTGCATGTGTGTTCTTCTCATGAACCAAAAAAGGATGGGCCCACCAGTGTCATTGCATGTCTGTTCTTTTCATGAACCATACCCAGTGTCAGTGCATGTCTGTTCTATTCATGAACCACACCCAGTTTCACTGCATGTCTGTTCTTTTCATGAACCACATAGGATCTACCAGTGTCATTTCATGTCTTTTACTTCCATAAACCACATGTGGATCCACTGGTGTCATTGCATGTCTGTTCCTCTAAACAAACCACATAAGGATCCACTAGTGTCATTGCATGTTTGTTCTTTTCATGAACCATACCCAGTGTAAGTGCATGTCTGTTCTATTCATGAACCACTCCCAGTTTCACTGCATGTCTATTCTTTTCATGAACCACAGAAGGATCTACCAGTGTCATTGCATGTCTTTTACTTCCATAAACCACATGTGGATCCACCAGTGCTCATTGCATGTCTGTTCCTCTAAACAAACCACATAAGGATCCACTAGTGTCATTGCGTGTGTGTTCTTTACATGAACCACATAAGGATGGGCCCACCAGTGTCATTGCATGTCTGTTCTTTTCATGAACCATACCCAGTGTCAGTGCATGTCTGTTCTATTCATGAACCACACCCAGTTTCACTGCATGTCTGTTCTTTTCATGGACCACATAAGGATCTACCAGTGTCATTTCATATCTTTTACTTCCATAAACCACATGTGGATCCACCGGTGTCATGGCATGTCTGTTCCTCTAAACAAACCACAAAGGATCCACCAGTGTCACTGCGTGTGTGTTCTTCTCACGAACCACACCCAGTGTCATTGCATGTGTGTTCTTCTAAAACAAACCACATAAGGATCCACCAGTGTCATTGCCTGTCTGTTCTTTTCATGAACCACATAAGGATCCACCAGTGTCATTGAATGTCTATTCTTTTCATGAATCATAGCCAGTGTCATTGCATGTCTTTTACTTCCATAAACCACATACGGATCCACCTAGTGTGATTGCATGTCTATTCCTCTAAATAAACCACATAAGGATCCACCAGTGTCATTGTGTGTCTGTTCTTCTCATGAACCACACCCAGTGTCATTGCATGCTTGTTCTTCTAAACAAACCACATAAGGATCCACCGGTGTCATTGCCTATATGTTCTTTTCATGAACGACACCCAGTGTCATTGCATGTGTGTTATTCTAAACAAACCACATAAGTCATTGCATGTCTGTTCTTTTCATGAACAACACCCGGTGTCATTGCATGTGTGTTCTTTTCATGAACCACGGCTAGAGTCATTGCATGTATGTTCCTCTAAGCAAACCACATAAGGATCCATCAGTGTTATTGCATGTCTGTTCTTTTCATGAACCACGTAAGGATCTACCAGTGTCATTGCATGTCTGTTCTTTTCATGAACCACACCTAGTGTCATTGCATGTGTGTTACTTCCATAAACCACATGTGGATCCACCGGTGTCATTGCATGTTTGTTCCTCTAAACAAACCACATAAGGATCCAGCGGTATCACTTCATGTCTGTTCCTCTAAACAAACCACATAAGGATGGGCCCACCAGTGTCATTGCATGTGTGTTCTATTCATGAACCACACCCAGTGTCAGTGCATGTTTGTTCTATTCATGAACCACACCCTGTTTCACTTCATATCTGTTCTTTTCATGAACCACAGAAGGATCTACCAGTGTCATTGCATGTCTTTTACTTCCATAAACCACATGTGGATCCATCGATGCTCATTGCATGTCTGTTCCTCTAAACAAACCACATAAGGATCCACCAGTGTCATTGCGTGTGTGTTCTTCACATGAACCAAATAAGGATGTCTGTTATTTTCATGAACCATACCCACTGTCAGTGCATGTCTGTTCTATTCATGAACCACACCCAGTTTCACTACTTGTCTGTTCTTTTCATGGACCACATAAGGATCTACCAGTGTCATTTCATGTCTTTTACTTCCATAAACCACATGTGGATCCACCGGTGTCATGGCATGTCTGTTCCTCTAAACAAACCACAAAGGATCCACCAATGTCACTGCGTGTGTGTTCTTCTCACGAACCACACCCAGTGTCATTGCATGTGTGTTCTTCTAAAAAAACCACATAAGGATCCACTAGTGTCATTGCCTATCTGTTCTTTTCATGAACCACATAAGGATCCACCAGTGTCATTGAATGTCTATTATTTTCATGAATCATAGCCAGTGTCATTGCATGTATTTTACTTCCATAAACCACATACGGATCCACCTAGTGTGATTGCATGTCTATTCCTCTAAATAAACCGCATAGGGATCCACCAGTGTCATTGCGTGTCTGTTCTTCTCATGAACCACACCCAGTGTCATTGCATGCGTGTTCTTCTAAACAAACCACATAAGGATCCACCGGTGTCATTGCCTATATGTTCTTTTCATGAACCACACCCAGTGTCATTGCATGTCTGTTCTTTTCATGAACAACACCCTGTGTCATTGCATGTGTGTTCTTTTCATGAACCACGGCTAGAGTCATTGCAGGTATGTTCCTCTAAACAAACCACATAAGGATCCACCAGTGTTATTGCATGTCTGTTCTTTTCATGAACCACATAAGGATCTACCAGTGTCATTGCATGTCTGTTCTTTTCATGAACCACACCTAGTGTCATTGCATGTGTGTTACTTCCATAAACCACATGTGGAAACACGTGTGTCGTTGCATGTTTGTTCCTCTAAACAAACCACATAAGGATCCACCGGTGTCACTGCATGTCTGTTCCTCTAAACAAACCACATAAGGATGGGCCCACCAGTGTCATTGCATGTGTGTTCTATTCATAAACCACACCCAGTGTCAGTGCATGTTTGTTCTATTCATGAACCACACCCCGTTTCACTTCATATCTGTTCTTTCATGAACCACAGAAGGATCTACCAGCGTCATTGCATGTCTTTTACTTCCATAAACCACATGTGGATCCATCGATGCTCATTGCATGTCTGTTCCTCTAAACAAACCACATAAGGATCCACCAGTGTCATTGCGTGTGTGTTCTTCACATGAACCAATAAGGATGTCTGTTCTTTCATGAACCATACCACTGTCAGTGCATGTCTGTTCTATTCATGAACCACAACCCATTTTCACTACTTGTCTGTTCTTTTCATGGACCACATAAGGATCTACCAGTGTCATTTCATGTCTTTTACTTCCATAAACCACATGTGGATCCACCGGTGTCATGGCATGTCTGTTCCTCTAAACAAACCACAAAGGATCCACCAATGTCACTGCGTGTGTGTTCTTCTCACGAACCACACCCAGTGTCATTGCATGTGTGTTCTTCTAAAAACCACATAAGGATCCACCAGTGTCATTGCCTATCTGTTCTTTTCATGAACCACATAAGGATCCACCAGTGTCATTGCGTGTCTGGTCTTCTCATGAAC